>CALSEM010000071.1:1922500-2155137 GCA_943735885.1 Stelis phaeoptera
GCATCATATTGCTTCGGTGTCGTTATGCGTACAAGCCCCAGCCGCGTACTGCTTTGTTGTCGTTATGCGTACAAGTTCCAGCAGCGCGTTGCTTCGGTCTCGTTATGCGTGCAAGTTCCAGCTGCGCGTTGCTTCGGTGTCGTTATGCGTACAAGTCCCAGACGCGTATTGCTTCGGTCTCGTCGAGCGTACAAGTACCAGCTGTGCATTGCTTCGGTCTCGTTATGCGAGCAAGTTCCAACCGCGTATTGCTTCGGTCTCGTGGAGCGTACAAGTTCCAGCCGCGTATTGCTTCGGTCTCGTGGAGCGTACAAGTCCCAGACGAGTATCGCTTCGATCTCGTTATGCGTACAAGTTCCAGTAGCGTATTGCTTCGGTCTCGTCGAGCGTACAAGTTCCAGCCGCGTGTTGCTTCGGTCTCGTTTTGCGTACAAGTTCGGGCCACGGATTGCTTCGGTCTCGTCGGGCGTACAAGTTCCAGCCGCGTATTCCTTCGGTCTCTTCGAGCGTAAAAGTTCCAGCATCATATTGCTTCGGTGTCGTTTTGCGTACAAGCCCCAGCCGCGTACTGCTTTGTTGTCGTTATGCGTGCAAGTTCCAGCCGCGTATTGCTTCGGTCTCGTGCAGCATACTAGTTCCAGCCGCGTAATGCTTTGGACTCGTTATGTGTGCAAGTTCCGGCCGCGGATTGCCTCGGTCTCGTCGAGCGTACAAGTTCCAGCCGCGTATTCCTTCGGTCTCTTCGAGCGGATAAGCTCCAGCCGCGTATTGCTTCGGTGTCGTTACGCGTACAAGTTCCAGCCGTGTATTGCTTCGGTCTCGTCGAGCGTAAAAGTTCCAGCAGCGTATTGCTTCGGTCTCGTTACGCGTACAAGTTCCAGCCGTGTATTGCTTCGGCCTCGTCGAGCGTAAAAGTTCCAGCAGCATATTGCTTCGGTCTCGTTATGCGTACAAGTTCCAGCAGCGTATTGCTTCGGTCTCGTTATGCGTACAAGTTCCAGCCGCGCATTGCTTCGGTCTCTTCGAACGTACAAGTCCCAGCCGCGTATTCCTTCGGTCTCTTCGAACGTACAAGTTCCAGCAGCGTATTGCTTCGGTCTCGTGGAGCGTACAAATCCCAGCCTCGTATTGCTTCGGTCTCGTCGAGAGTTCAAGTTCCAGCCGCGTATTGCTTTGGTCTCGTTATGCGTACAAGTCTCAGCCGCGTATTCCTTCGGTCTCATCGAGCGTACAAGTTCCAGCCGCGTATTGCTTCGGTCTCGTTACGCGTACAAGTTCCAGCCGTGTACTGCTTCGGTCTCGTCGAGCGTACAAGTTCCAGCCGCGTATTCCTTCGGTCTCTCCGAGCGTACAAGTTCCAGCATCGTATTGCTTCGGTGTCGTTATGCGTACAAGCCCCAGCCGCGTACTGCTTTGTTGTCGTTATGCGTACAAGTTCCAGCAGCGCGTTGCTTCGGTCTCGTTATGCGTGCAAGTTGCAGCCGCGTATTGCATCGGTCTCGTGCAGCATACAAGTCCCAGGCGCGTATTGCTTCGGTCTCGTCGAGCGTACAAGTCCCAGCCGCGAATTGCTTTGGTCTCGTTATGCGTACAAGTCCCAGCCGCGTATTCCTTCGCTCTCTTCGAGCGTACAAGTTCCAGCAGCGTATTGCTTCGGTCTCGTTATGCGTACAAGTTCCGGCCGCGTGTTGCTTCGGTGTTGTCATGCGTACAAGCTCTAGCCGCGTAATGCTTTGGTCTCGATATGTGTGCAAGTTCCGGCCGCGGATTGCTTCGGTCTCGTCGAGCGTACAAGTTCCAGCCGCGTATTCCTTCGGTCTCATCGATCGTACAATTTCCAGCCGCCTTCTGCTTCGGTCTCGTTATGCGTACAAGTCCCAGCCGCGTATTGTTTTGTTCTCGCTATGCGTACAAGTCCCGGCCGCGTATTGCTTCGGTATCGTCGGGCATACAAGTCCCAGTCGCGTATTCCTTCGGTCTCTTCGAACGTAGAAGTTCCAGCCGCGGACTGCTTCAGTCTCGTTATGCGTACAAGTCCCAGCCGCGTAATGTTTGGGTCTCGTTATGTGTGCAAGTCCCAGCCGCGTATTGCTTCGGTATCGTCGGGCATACAAGTTCCAACTGCGTATTGCTTCGGTCACGTCGAGAGTACAAGTTCAAGCCGCGTATTGCTTCGGTCTCGTTACGCTTCCAGGCCCAGCCGCGTATTCCTTCGGTCTCTTCGAACGTACAAGTTCCAGCAGCGTATTGCTTCGGTCTCGTGGAGCGTACAAATCCCAGCCGCGTATTGCTTCGGTCTCGTCGAGAGTACAAGTTCCAGCCGCGTATTGCTTTGGTCTCGTTATGCGTACAAGTCCCAGCCGCGTATTCCTTCGGTCTCTTCGGGCGTACAAGTTCCAGCCGCGTATTGCTTCGGTCTCGTTACGCGTTCAAGTTCCAGCCGTGTATTGCTTCGGTCTCGTCGAGCGTAAAAGTTCCAGCCGCGTATTCCTTCGGTCTCTTCGAGCGTACAATTTCCAGCCGCCTACTGCTTCGGTCTCGTTATGCGTACAAGTACCAGCCTCGTATTGCTTTGTTCTCGTTATGCGTAAAAGTCCCAGCCGCGTATTCCTTCGGTCTCGTCGAGAGTACAAGTTCCAGCCGCGTATTGCTTTGGTCTCGTTATGCGTACAAGTCTCAGCCGCGTATTCCTTCGGTCTCATCGAGCGTACAAGTTCCAGCCGCGTATTGCTTCGGTCTCTTTACGCGTACAAGTTCCAGCCGCGTATTGCTTCGGTCTCGTTATGCGTACAAGTCCCAGCCGTGTATTGTTTTGTTCTCGCTATGCGTACAAGTCCCGGCCGCGTATTGCTTCGGTATCGTCGGGCATACAAGTTCCAGCCGCGTGTTCCTTCGGTCTCTTCGAGCGTACAAGTTCCAGCCGCGTACTGCTTCAGTCTCGTTATGCGTACAAGTCCCAGCCGCGTAATGTTTTGGTCTCGCTATGTGTGCAAGTCTCAGGCGCGTATTGCTTCGGTCTCGTCGAGCGTACAAGTCCCAGCCGCGTATTGCTTTGGTCTCGTTATGCGTACAAGTCCCAGACGCGTATTCCTTCGCTCTCTTCGAGCGTACAAGTTCCAGCAGCGTATTGCTTCGGTCTCGTTATGCGTACAAGTTCCGGCCGCGTGTTGCTTCGGTGTTGTCATGCGTACAAGCTCTAGCCGCGTAATGCTTTGGTCTCGATATGTGTGCAAGTTCCGGCCGCGGATTGCTTCGGTATCGTCGGGCATACAAGTTCCAACTGCGTATTGCTTCGGTCGCGTCGAGAGTACAAGTTCCAGCCGCGTATTGCTTCGGTCTCGTGGAGCGTACAAGTCCCAGCCGCGTGATGCTTCGGTCTCGTTATGCGTACAAGTCCCAGCCGCGTAATGTTTTGGTCTCGTTATGTGTGCAAGTCCCAGGCGCGTATTGCTTCGGTCTCGTCGAGCGTACAAGTCCCAGCCGCGTATTGCTTTGGTCTCGTTATGCGTACAAGTCCCAGCCGCGTATTCCTTCGGTATCGTCGGGCATACAAGTTCCAGCCGCGTATTCCTTCGGTCTCTTCGAGCGTACAAGTTCCAGCCGCGTACTGCTTCAGTCTCGTTATGCGTACAAGTCCCAGCCGCGTAATGTTTTGGTCTCGTTATGTGTGCAAGTCCCAGCCGCGTATTGCTTCGGTATCGTCGGGCATACAAGTTCCAACTGCGTATTGCTTCGGTCACGTCGAGAGTACAAGTTCCAGCCGCGTATTGCTTCGGTATCGTGGAGCGTACAAGTCCCAGCCGCGTGATGCTTCGGTCTCGTTATGCGTACAAGTTCAAGCCGCGTATTGCTTCGGTCGCGTTACGCTTCCAGGCCCAGCCGCGTATTCCTTCGGTCTCGTCGAGAGTACAAGTTCCAGCCGCGTATTGCTATGGTCTCGTTGTGCGTACAAGTCCCAGTCGCGTATTCCTTCGGTCTCTTCGAACGTAGAAGTTCCAGCCGCGGACTGCTTCAGTCTCGTTATGCGTACAAGTCCCAGCCGCGTAATGTTTGGGTCTCGTTATGTGTGCAAGTCCCAGCCGCGTATTGCTTCGGTATCGTCGGGCATACAAGTTCCAACTGCGTATTGCTTCGGTCACGTCGAGAGTACAAGTTCAAGCCGCGTATTGCTTCGGTCTCGTTACGCTTCCAGGCCCAGCCGCGTATTCCTTCGGTCTCTTCGAACGTACAAGTTCCAGCAGCGTATTGCTTCGGTCTCGTGGAGCGTACAAATCCCAGCCGCGTATTGCTTCGGTCTCGTCGAGAGTACAAGTTCCAGCCGCGTATTGCTTTGGTCTCGTTATGCGTACAAGTCCCAGCCGCGTATTCCTTCGGTCTCTACGGGCGTACAAGTTCCAGCCGCGTATTGCTTCGGTCTCGTTACGCGTTCAAGTTCCAGCCGTGTATTGCTTCGGTCTCGTCGAGCGTAAAAGTTCCAGCCGCGTATTCCTTCGGTCTCTTCGAGCGTACAATTTCCAGCCGCCTACTGCTTCGGTCTCGTTATGCGTACAAGTACCAGCCTCGTATTGCTTTGTTCTCGTTATGCGTAAAAGTCCCAGCCGCGTATTCCTTCGGTCTCGTCGAGAGTACAAGTTCCAGCCGCGTATTGCTTTGGTCTCGTTATGCGTACAAGTCTCAGCCGCGTATTCCTTCGGTCTCATCGAGCGTACAAGTTCCAGCCGCGTATTGCTTCGGTCTCTTTACGCGTACAAGTTCCAGCCGCGTATTGCTTCGGTCTCGTTATGCGTACAAGTCCCAGCCGTGTATTGTTTTGTTCTCGCTATGCGTACAAGTCCCGGCCGCGTATTGCTTCGGTATCGTCGGGCATACAAGTTCCAGCCGCGTGTTCCTTCGGTCTCTTCGAGCGTACAAGTTCCAGCCGCGTACTGCTTCAGTCTCGTTATGCGTACAAGTCCCAGCCGCGTAATGTTTTGGTCTCGTTATGTGTGCAAGTCTCAGGCGCGTATTGCTTCGGTCTCGTCGAGCGTACAAGTCCCAGCCGCGTATTGCTTTGGTCTCGTTATGCGTACAAGTCCCAGACGCGTATTCCTTCGCTCTCTTCGAGCGTACAAGTTCCAGCAGCGTATTGCTTCGGTCTCGTTATGCGTACAAGTTCCGGCCGCGTGTTGCTTCGGTGTTGTCATGCGTACAAGCTCTAGCCGCGTAATGCTTTGGTCTCGATATGTGTGCAAGTTCCGGCCGCGGATTGCTTCGGTATCGTCGGGCATACAAGTTCCAACTGCGTATTGCTTCGGTCGCGTCGAGAGTACAAGTTCCAGCCGCGTATTGCTTCGGTCTCGTGGAGCGTACAAGTCCCAGCCGCGTGATGCTTCGGTCTCGTTATGCGTACAAGTCCCAGCCGCGTAATGTTTTGGTCTCGTTATGTGTGCAAGTCCCAGGCGCGTATTGCTTCGGTCTCGTCGAGCGTACAAGTCCCAGCCGCGTATTGCTTTGGTCTCGTTATGCGTACAAGTCCCAGCCGCGTATTCCTTCGCTCTCTTCGAGCGTACAAGTTCCAGCAGCGTATTGCTTCGGTCTCGTTATGCGTACAAGTTCCGGCGGCGTGTTGCTTCGGTGTTGTCATGCGTACAAGCTCTAGCCGCGTAATGCTTTGGTCTCGATATGTGTGCAAGTTCCGGCCGCGGATTGCTTCGGTATCGTCGGGCATACAAGTTCCAACTGCGTATTGCTTCGGTCACGTCGAGAGTACAAGTTCTAGCCGCGTATTGCTTCGGTCTCGTGGAGCGTACAAGTCCCAGCCGCGTGATGCTTCGGTCTCGTTATGCGTACAAGTTCAAGCCGCGTATTGCTTCGGTCGCGTTACGCTTCCAGGCCCAGCCGCGTATTCCTTCGGTCTCGTCGAGAGTACAAGTTCCAGCCGCGGACTGCTTCAGTCTCGTTATGCGTACAAGTCCCAGCCGCGTAATGTTTTGGTCTCGTTATGTGTGCAAGTCCCAGCCGCGTATTGCTTCGGTATCGTCGGGCATACAAGTTCCAACTGCGTATTGCTTCGGTCACGTCGAGAGTACAAGTTCAAGCCGCCTAATGCTTCGGTCTCGTTATGCGTACAAGTTCCAGCTGCGTATTGCTTTGTTCTCGTTATGCGTACAAGTCCCGGCCGCATATTGCTTCGGTATCGTGGGGCATACAAGTTCCAACCGCGCATTGCTTCGGTCTCGTGGAGCGTACAAGTCCCAGCCGTGTATTGCTCCGGTCTCGTCGAGAGAACAAGTTCCAGCCACGTATTGCTTTGGTCTCGTTATGCGTACAAGTCCCAGCCGCGTATTCCTTCGGTCTCTACGAGCGTACAAGTTCCAGCAGAGTATTGCTTCGGTCTCGTTACGCGTACAAGTTCCAGCCGCGTATTGCTTCGGTCTCGTCGATCGTACAAGTACCAGCAGCGTATTGCTTCGGTCTCGTTATGCGTACAAGTCCCAGCCGCGTATTGTTTTATTCTCGTTATGCGTACAAGGCCCAGCCGCGTATTGCTACGGTCTCGTCGAGCGTACAAGTTCCAGCCACGTATTCCTTCGGTCTCGTCGAGCGTACAAGTTCCAGCCGTGTATTGCTTCGCTCTCGTCGAGCGTACAAGTTCCAGCCGTGTATTGCTTCGGTCTCGTCGAGCGTACAAGTTCCAGCCGCGTGTTGCTTCGGTCTCATATATGCGTGCAAGTTCCAGACGCGTATTGCTTCGGTCTCGTGGAGCGTACAAGTTCCAGCTGCGCGTTGCTTCGGAATCGTTATGCGTACAAGTCCCAGACGCGTATTGCTTCGATCTCGTTATGCGTACAAGTTTCAGCCGCGTATTGCTTCGGTCTCGTCGAGCGTACAAGTACCAGCAGTGCATTGCTTCGGTCTCGTCATGCGAGCAAGTTCCAGCCGCTTATTTCTTCGGTCTCGTGGAGCGTACAAGATCCAGCCGCGTATTGCTTCGGTCTCGTCGAGCGTACAAGTTCCAGCCGCGTGTTGCTTCGGACTCATTTATGCGTGCAAGTTCCAGACGCGTATTGCTTCGGTCTAGTTTTGCGTACAAGTTCCAGCCGCGTGTTGCTTCGGTCTCGTTATGCGTACAAGTTCCAGCCGCGTAATGCTTCGGTCTCGTCGAGCGAACAAGTTCCAGCCGCGTATTGCTTTGTTCTCGTTATGCGTGCAAGTTCCAGCCGCACATTGCTTCGGTCTCGTCGGGCGTACAAGTCCCAGCGGCGTATTCCTCCGGTCTCTTCGAGCGTTCAAGTTCCAGCCGCATATTGCTTCTGTCTCGTTACGCGTACAAGTCCCAGCCGTGTATTGCTTCGGTCTCGTCGAGCGTACAAGTACCAGCAGTGCATTGCTTCGGTCTCGTTATGCGAGCAAGTTCCAGCCGCGTATTGCTTCGGTCTCGTCGAGCTTACAAGTCCTAGCCGTGTATTGCTTCGGTCTCGTCGAGCGTACAAGTTCCAGCCGTGTATTGCTTCGGTCTCGTCGAGCGTACAAGTTCCAGCCGCGTGTTGCTTCGGTCTCATTTATGCGTGCAAGTTCCAGACGCGTATTGCTTCGGTCTAGTCGAGCGTGCAAGTCCTCGCCGCGCATTGCTTCGGTCGCGTTATGCGTACAAGTCCCAGCCGTGTATTGCTTCGGTCTAGTTTTGCGTACAAGTTCCAGCCGCGTGTTGCTTCGGTCTCGTTATGCGTACAAGTTCCAGCCGCGTAATGCTTCGGTCTCGTCGAGCGTACAAGTTCCAGCCGCGTATTGCTTTGTTCTCGTTATGCGTGCAAGTTCCAGCCGCACATTGCTTCGGTCTCGTCGAGCGTACAAGTTCCAGCCGCGTATTCCTTCGGTCTCATCGAGCGTACAATTTCCAGGCGCCTTCTGCTTCGGTCTCGTTATGCGTACAAGTCACAGCCGCGTATTGTTTTGTTCTCGCTATGCGTACAAGTCCCGGCCGCGTATTGCTTCGGTATCGTCGGGCATACAAGTTCCAGCCGCGTATTCCTTCGGTCTCTTCGAGCGTACAAGTTCCAGCCGCGTACTGCTTCAGTCTCGTTATGCGTACAAGTCCCAGCCGCGTAATGTTTTGGTCTCGTTACGCGTACAAGTTCCAGCCGTGTATTGCTTCGGTCTCGTCGAGCGTAAAAGTTCCAGCCGCGTATTCCTTCGGTCTCTTCGAGCGTACAATTTCCAGCCGCATACTACTTCGGTCTCGTTATGCGTACAAGTACCAGCCTCGTATTGCTTTGATCTCGTTATGCGTAAAAGTCCCAGCCGCGTAATCCTTCGGTCTCGTCGAGAGTACAAGTTCCAGCCGCGTATTGCTTTGGTCTCGTTATGCGTAAAAGTCCCAGCCGCGTATTCCTTCGGTCTCTTCGAGCGTACAAGTTCCAGCCGCGTATTGCTTCGGTCTCGTTACGCGTACAAGTTCCAGCCGTGTATTGCTTCGGTCTCGTTATGCGTACAAGTTCCAGCCGCGTATTGCTTCGGTCTCGTTACGCGTACAAGTCTCAGCCGCGTATTGCTTTGTTCTCGTCGAGCGTATAAGTTCCAGCAGCGTATAGCTTCGGTCTCGTCGCGATTGAAGTTTCCAGCCGCGTGTTGCTTTGGTCTCGTTGTGCGTACAAGTCCCAGCCGCGTATTCCTTCGGTCTCTTCGAACGTTCAAGTTCCAGCAGCGTATTGCTTCGGTCTCGTCGAGCGTACAAGTTCCAGCCGCGTATTCCTTCGGTCTCATCGAGCGTACAATTTCCAGCCGCCTACTGCTTCGGTCTCGTTATGCGTACAAGTCACAGCCGCGTATTGTTTTGTTCTCGCTATGCGTACAAGTCCCGGCCGCGTATTGCTTCGGTATCGTCGGGCATACAAGTTCCAACTGCGTAGTGCTTCGGTCTCGTCGAGCGTACAAGTACCAGCCGCGTATTGCTTCGGTCTCGAGGAGAGTCCAGTTACCAGCCGCTTGTTCCTTCGGTCTCTTCGAGCGTACAAGTTCCAGCAGCGCGTTGCTTCGGTCTCGTTATGCGTGCAAGTTGCAGCCGCGTATTGCTTCTGTCTCGTCGAGCGTACAAGTTCCAGCCGCGTATTGCTTCGGTCTCGTCGAGCGTACAAGTTCCAGCCGCGTGTTGCTTCGGTCTCGCTTAGCGTACATGTTCCAGCCGCGTATTGCTTCAATCTCGTCGAGCGTACAAGTTCCAGCCGCGTATTGCTTCGGTCTCGCTACGCGTACAAGTCCCAACAGCGTATTGCTTTATTCTCGTCGAGCGTATAAGTTCCAGCAGCGTGTAGCTTCGGTCTCTCCGAGAGTGAAGTTTCCAGCCGTGTGTTGCTTTGGTCTCGTTGCGCGTTCAAGTCCCAGCCGCGTATTCCTTCGGTCTCTTCGAACGTACAAGTTCCAGCAGCGTATTGCTTCGGTCTCGTCGAGAGTGAAGTTTCCAGCCGCGTGTTGCTTCGGTCTCGTCGAGTGTACAAGTTCCAGCCGCGTATTGCTTCGGTCTCGTTACGCGTACAAGTCCCAGCAGGGTATTGCTTTGTTCTCGTCGAGCGTATAAGTTCCAGCAGCGTATAGCTTCGGTCTCTTCGAGAGTGAAGTTTCCAGCCGCGTGTTGCTTTGGTCTCGTTGTGCGTACAAGTCCCAGCCGCGTATTCCTTCGGTCTCTTCGAACGTACAAATTCCAGCAGCGTATTGCTTCGTTCTCGTGGAACGTACAAATCCCTGCCGCGTATTGCTTCGGTCTCGTCGAGAGTACAAGTTCCAGCCGCGTATTGCTTCGGTCTCGTTACGCGTACAAGTCCCAGCCGCGTATTGCTTTGTTCTCGTTTTGCGTAGAAGTCCCAGCCGCGTATTCCTTCGGTATCGTAGAGCGTAAAAGTTCCAGCAGCATATTGCTTCGGTCTCGTTATGCGTACAAGTTCCAGCCGCGTGTTGCATCGGTCTCGTTATGCGTACAAGTTCCAGCCGCGTAATGCTTTGGTCTCGGTATGTGTGCAAGTTCCGGCAGCGGATTGCTTCGGTCTCGTCGAGCGTAAAAGTTCCAGCAGCATATTCCTTCGGTCTCGTTATGCGTACAAGTTCCAGCCGCGTGTTGCTCCGGTCTCGTTATGCGTACAAGTTCCAGCCGCGTAATGTTTCGGTCTCGTTATGTGTGCAAGTTCCGGCCGCGGATTGCTTCGGTCTCGTCGAGCGTAAAAGTTCCAGCAGCATATTGCTTCGGTCTCGTTATGCGTCCAAGTTCCAGCCGCGTGTTGCTCCGGTCTCGTTATGCGTACAAGTTCCAGCCGCGTAATGTTTTGGTCTCGTTATGTGTGCAAGTTCCGGCCGCGGATTGCTTCGGTCTCGTCGAGCGTACAAGTTCCAGCCGCGTATTCCTTCGGTCTCTTCGAGCGTACAAGTTCCAGCCGCCTACTGCTACGGTCTCGTTATGCGTTCAAGTCCCAGCCGCGTATTGCTTTGTTCTCGTTACGCGTACAAGTCCCGGACGCGTATTGCTTCGGTTTCGTCGGGCATACAAGTTCCAACCGCGTATTGCTTCGGTCTCGTCGAGCGTACAAGTCCCAGCCGCGTATTCCTTCGGTCTCTTCGAGCGTACAAGTTCCAGCAGCGTATTGCTTCGGTCTCGTTATGCGTACAAGTTCCAGCCGCCTGATGGTTCGGTCCCATCGAGCGCACAAGTTCCAGCCGTTCCAAGTTCCATCGTGCGTATCGTAACGAAACGTGCGTTCCGTGCACCAAAACGCCGCTCTTGGAACGAAACGTGCGTTTCGCGCACCGAATCGCCGCTTTTGCTCCGTTTTGGCAAGAAACGTGCGTTTCGTGCACCAAGTCGCTGCATTTGCAGAGTTTTGACGCTTAACGTGCGTTTCATGCACCAAAACGCCGCTTTTTTGCAACGAAACGTGCGTTTTGCGCACCGAATCGCCGCTTTTGCTCCGTTTTGGCAAGAAACGTGCGTTTCGTGCACCAAAACGCTGCTTTTGCAACGAAACGTGCGTTTCGCGCACCGAATCACCGCTTTTGCTCCGTATGGGCAAAAAACGTGCGTTTCGTGGGCCAAAACTCCGCTTTTGCAACGAAACGTGCGTTTCGCGCACCGAATCGCCGCTTTTGCTCCCTTTTGGCAAGAAACGTGCGTTTCGTGCACCAAATCGCTGCATTTGCACAGTTTTGAAGCTAAACGTGCGTTTCGAGCAACAAATCGCTGCTTTTGCACCAAAACGCCGCTTTTGCAACGAAACGTTCGTTTCGCGCACCGAATCGCCGCTTTTGCTTGATTTTGGCAAAAAACGTGCGTTTCGTGGACCAAAATGCCGCTTTTGCAACGAAACGTTCGTTTCGCGCACCGAATCGCCGCTTTTGCTCCATTTTGGCAAAAAACGTGCGTTTCGTGGACCAAAACGCCGCTTTTGCAACGAAACGTACGTTTCGCGAACCGAATCGCCGCTTTTGCTCCGTTTTGGCAAGGAACGTGCGTTTCGTGCACCAAATCGCTGCTTTTTTACAGTTTTAACGCGAAACGTGCGTTTCGTGCACCAAAACGCCGCTTTTTCAACGAAACGTGGGTTTCGCGCACCGAATCGCCGCCTTTGCTCCGTGTTGGCAAGAAACGTGCGTTTCGTGCACTAAATCGCTGCTTTTTTACAGTTTTGACACGAAACGTGCGTTTCGTGCACCAAAACGCCGCTTTTTCAACGAAACGTGCGTATCGCGCCCCGAATCGCCGCTTATGCTCCGTTTTGGCAAGAAACGTGCGTTTCGTGCACCAAAACGCTGCTTTTGCAACGAAACGTGCGTTTCGCGCACCGACTCGCCGCTTTTGCTCCGTTTTGGCAAAAAACGTGCGTTTCGTGGACCAAAACTCCGCTTTTGCAACGAAACGTGCGTTTCGCGCACCGAATCGCCGCTTTTGCTCCGTTTTGGCAAGAAACGTGCGTTTCGTGCCCCAAATCGCTGCTTTTGCACAATTTAGACGCTAAACGTGCGTTTCGTGCACCAAAACGCCGCTTTAGCAACGAAACGTGCGTTTCGCGCTCCGAATCGCCGTTTTCGCTCCGTTTTGGGAAGGAACGTGCGTTTCGTGCACCAAATCGCTGCTTTTGCACAGTTTTGAAGCTAAGCGTGCGTTTCGTGCAACAAATCGCTGTTTTTGCAACAAAACGCCGCTTTTGCAACGAAACGTGCGTTTCGCGCACCGAATCGCCGCTTCTGCTCCGTTTTGGCAAGAAACGTGCGTTTCGTGCACCAAATCGCTGCTTTTGCACAGTTTAGACGCTAAACGTGCGTTTCGTGCACCAAAACGCCGCTTTTGCAACGAAACGTGCGTTTCGCGCGCCGATTCGCCGCTTTTGCTCCGCTTTGGCAACGAAACGTATCTTTCGCGCACCGAATCGCCGCTTTTGCTCCGTTTTGGCACGGAACGTGCGTTTCGTGCACCAAATCGCTGCTTTTGCACAGTTTTGAAGATAAACGTGCGTTTCGTGCACCAAATCGCTGCTTTTGCACCAAAACGCCGCTTTTGCAGCGAAACGTGCGTTTCGCGCAACGAATCGCCGCTTTTGCTCCGTTTTGGTAAGAAACGTGCGTTTTATGCACCAAATCGCTGCTTTTGAACAATTTTGACGCTAAACGTGCGTTTCATGCACCAAAACGCCGCTTTTTTGCAACGAATCGTGCGTTTCGCGCACCGAATCGCCGCTTTTGCTCCGTTTTGGAAAGGATCGTGCGTTTCGTGCACCAAATCGCTGCTTTTGCACAATTTAGACGCTTAACGTGCGTTTCGTGCTCCAAAACGCATCTTTAGCAACGAAACGTGCGTTTCGCGAACCGATTCGTCGCTTTTGCTCCACTTTGGCAAGAAACGTGCGTTTCGTGCACCAAATCGCTGCTTTTGCACAATTTAGACGCTAAACGTGCGTTTCGTGCACCAAAACGCCGCTTTAGCAACGAAACGTGCGTTTCGCGTACCGATTCGCCGCTTTTGCTCCGTTTTGGGAACGAAACGTGCGTTTCGCGCACCGAATCGCCGCTTTTGCTACGTTTTGGCAAGGAACGTGCGTTTCGTGCACCAAATCGTTGCTTTTGCACAGTTTTGATGCTAAACGTGCGTTTCGTGCACCAAAACGCCGCTTTTGCAAGGAAACGTGCGTTTCGCGCACCGAATCGCCGCTTTTGCTCCGTTTTGGCAAGAAACGTGAGTTTGGTGCACCAAATCGCTGCATTTGCACAATTTAGACGCTAAACGTGCGTTTCGCGCACCGAATCGCCGCCTTTGCTCCGTGTTGGCAAGAAACGTGCGTTTCGTGGACCAAAACTCCGCTTTTGCAACAAAACGTGCGTTTCGCGCACCGAATCGCCGCCTTTTCTCCGTGTTGGCAAGAAATGTGCGTTTCGTGCACCAAATCGCTGCTTTTGCACAGTTTTGACGCTAAACGTGAGTTTCGTGCACAAAATCGCTGCTTTTGCTCCGTTCTGACGCTAAACGTGCGTTTCGTGCACCAAAACGCCGCATTTGCAGCGAAACGTGCGTTTCGCGCCCCGAATGGCCGCTTTTGCTCCGTTTTGGCAAGAAACGTGCGTTTCGTGCTCCAAAACGCTAGTTTTGCAACGAAACGTGCGTTTCGCGCACCGAATCGCCGCTTTTGCTCCGTATTGGCAAGAAACGTGCGTTTCGTGCACCAAATCGCTGCTTTTGCACAATTTAGACGCTTAACGTGCGTTTCGTGCACCAAAACGCCGATTTAGCAACGAAACCTGCGTTTCGCTCGCCGATTCGCCGCTTTTGCTCCGTTTTGGCAAGACACCTGCGTTTCGTGCACCAAATCGCTGCTTTTGCACAGTTTTGACGCTAAGCGTGCGTTTCGTGCACCAAATCGCTGCTTTTGCACAGTTCTGATCTAAACGCGAGTTTCATGTACCAAAACGCCGTTTTTTTGCAACGAAACGTGCGTTACGCGCACCGAATCGCCGCTTCTACTCCGTTTTGGCAAGAAACGTGCGTTTCGTGCAACAAATCGCTGCATTTGCAGAGTTTTGACGCTAAACGTGCGTTTCATGCACCAAAACGCCGCTTTTTTTGCATCGAAACGTGCGTTTTGCGCACCGAATCGCCGCTTTTGCTCTGTTTTGGCAAGGAACGTGCGTTTCGTGCACCAAATCCCTGCTTTTGCACAGTTTTGAAGCTAAACGTGCGTTACGTGCACCAACTCGCTGCTTTTGCACCAAAACGCCCCTGTTGCAACGAAACGTGCGTTTCGCGCTCCGAATCGCCGCTTTTGCTCCGTTTTGGCATGAAACGTGCGTTTCGTGCACCAAATCGCTGCTTTTGCACAATTTAGAAGCTAAACGTGCGTTTCGTGCACCAAAACGCCGCTTTTGCAGCGAAACGTGCGTTTCGCGCGCCGATTCGCCGCTTTCGCTCCATTTTGGCAACGAAACGTGCGTTTCGCGCAGCGAATCGCCGCTTTTGCTACGTTTTGGCAAGGAACGTGCGTTTCGTGCACCAAATCGTTGCTTTTGCACAGTTTTGATGCTAAACGTGCGTTTCGTGCACCAAAACGCCGCTTTTACTCCGTTTTCACGTTAAACGTGCGTTTCGTGCACCAAAACGCCGCATTTGCAGCGTAACGTGCATTTCGCGCCCCGAATCACCGCTTTTGCTCCGTTTTGGCAAGAAACGTGCGTTTCGTGCTCCAAAACGCTAGTTTTGCAACGAAACGTGCGTTTCGCACACCGAATAGCCGCTTTTGCTCCGTATTGGCAAGAAACGTGCGTTTCGTGCACCAAATCGCTGCTTTTGCACAATTTAGACGCTAAGCGTGTGCTTCGTGCACCAAATCGCTGCTTTTGCACAGTTCTGAACTAAACGCGCGTTTCATGTACCAAAACGCCGTTTTTTTGCTACGAAACGTGCGTTGCGCGCACCGAATCGCCGCTTCTACTCCGTTTTGGCAAGAAACGTGCGTTTCGTGCAACAAATCGCTGCATTTGCACAGTTTTGACGCTTAACGTGCGTTTCGTGCACCAAAACGCTGCTTTTGCAACGAAACGTGCGTTTCGCACACCGATTCGCCGCTTTTGCTCCATTTTTGCAAGAAACGTGCGTTTCGTGCACCAAATCGCTGCTTTTGCACAGTTTTGACGCTAAACGTGCGTTTCATGCACCAAAACGCCGCTTTTTTGCAACGAAACGTGCGTTTCGCGCACCGAATCGCCGCTTTTGCTCCGTATTGGCAAGGAACGTGCGTTTCGTGCACCAAATCGTAGCTTTTGCACCAAAACGACCCTGTTGCAACGAAACGTGCGTTTCGCGCTCCGAATCGCCGCTTTTGCTCCGTTTTGGCAAGAAACGTGCGTTTCGTGCACCAAATCGCTGCTTTTGCACAATTTAGACGCTAAACGTGCGTTTCGTGCACCAAAACGCCGCTTTTGCAACGAAACGTGCGTTTCTCGCCCCGATTCGCCGCTTTTGCTCCATTTTTGCAAGAAACGTGCGTTTCGTGCACCAAATCGCTGCTTTTGCACAGTTTTGACGCTAAACGTGCGTTTCATGCACCAAAACGCCGCTTTTTTGCAACGAAACGTGCGTTTCGCGCACCGAATCGCCGCTTTTGCTCCGTATTGGCAAGGAACGTGCGTTTCGTGCACCAAATCGCAGCTTTTGCACCAAAACGCCGCTTTTGCAACGAAACGTGCGTTTCTCGCCCCGATTCGCCGCTTTGGCTCCGTTTTTGCAAGAAACGTGCGTTTCGTGCACCAAATCGCTGCTTTTGCACAGTTTTGACGCTAAACGTGCGTTTCATGCACCAAAACGCCGCTTTTTGCAACGAAACGTGCGTTTCGCGCACCGAATCACCGCTTTTGCTCCGTTTGGGAAGAAACGTGCGTTTCGTGCACCAAAACGCTGCTTTTGCAACGAAACGTGCGTTTCGCGCGCCGATTCGCCGCCTTGGCTCCGTTTTGGCAACGAAACGTGCGTTTCGCGCACCGAATCGCCGCTTTTGCTACGTTTTGGCAAGGAACGTGCGTTTCGTGCACCAAATCGCTGCTTTTGCACAGTTTTGACGCTAAACGTGAGTTTCGTGCACCAAATCGCTGCTTTTGCTCCGTTTTGACGCTAAACGTGCGTATCGTGCACCAAAACGCCGCATTTGCAGCGAAACGTGCGTTTCGCGCCCCGAATCGCCGCTTTTGCTCCGTTTTGGCAAGAAACGTGCGTTTCGTGCTCCAAAACGCTGCTTTTGCTACGAAACGTGCGTTTCGCGCACCGAATCGCCGCTTTTGCTCCGTATTGGCAAGAAACGTGCGTTTCGTGCACCAAATCGCTGCTTTTGCACAGTTTTGACGCTAAGCGTGCGTTTCGTGCACCAAATCGCTGCTTTTGCACAGTTATGACGCTAAGCGTGCGTTTCGTGCACCAAATCGCTGCTTTTGCACAGTTCTGAACTAAACGCGCGTTTCATGTACCAAAACGCCCTTTTTTTGCAACGAAACGTGCAATACGCGCACCGAATCGCCGCTTCTACTCCGTTTTGGAAAGAAACGTGCGTTTCGTGCAACAAATCGCTGCACTTGCAGAGTTTTGACGCTAAACGTGCGTTTCGTGCACCAAAACGCCGCATTTGCAACGAAACGTGCGTTTTGCGCACCGAATCGCCGCTTTTGCTCTGTTTTGGCATGGAACGTGCGTTTCGTGCACCAAATCGCTGCTTTTGCACAGTTTTGAAGCTAAACGTGCGTTACGTGCACCAACTCGCTGCTTTTGCACCAAAACGCCGCTTTTGCAACGAAACGTGTGTTTCGCGCACCGAATCACCGCTTTTGCTCCGTTTGGTAAGAAACGTGCGTTTCGTGCACCAAAACGCTGCTTTTGCAACGAAACGTGCGTTTCGCGCACCGAATCGCCGCTTTTGCTCTGTTTTGGCAAGAAACGTGCGTTTCGTGCACCAAAACGCTGCTTTTGTACCAAAACGCCGCTTTTGAAACGAAACGTGCGTTTCGCGCACCGAATCGCCGCTTTTGCTCCGTTTTGGCAAGAAACGTGCGTTTCGTGCACCAAATCGCTGCTTTTGCACAGTTTTGAAGCTAAACGTGCGTTACGTGCACCAACTCGCTGCTTTTGCACCAAAACGCCGCTTTTGCAACGAAGCGTGCGTTTCGCGCACCGAATCACCGCCTTTGCTCCGTTTGGTAAGAAACGTGCCTTTCGTGCACCAAAACGCTGCTTTTGCAACGAAACGTGCGTTTCGCGCACCGAATCGCCGCTTTTGCTCTGTTTTGGCAAGAAACGTGCGTTTCGTGCACCAAAACGCTGCTTTTGCAACGAAACGTGCGTTTCGCGAACCGAATCGTCGCTTTTGTTCTGTTTTGGCAAGAAACGTGCGTTTCGTGCACCAAATAGCTGCTTTTGCACCAAAACGCCGCTTTTGCAACGAAACGTGCGTTTTGCGCACCGAATCGCCGCTTTTGCTCCGTTTTGGCATGAAACGTGCGTTTCGTGCACCAAGTCGCTGCTTTTGCGCAGTATCGACGCTAAACGTGCGTTTCGTGCACCAAAATGACGCTTTTGCAACGAAACGTGCGTTTCGCGCACCGAATCGTCGCTATTGCTCCGTTTTGGCAAGAAACGTGCGTTTCGTGCAACAAATCGCTGCATTTGCAGAGTTTTGACGCTAAACGTGCGTTTCATGCACCAAAACGCCGCTTTTTTTGCAACGAAACGTGCGTTTTGCGCACCGAATCGCCGCTCTTGCTCTGTTTTGGCAAGGAACGTGCGTTTCGTGCACCGAATCGCCGCTTTTGCTCTGTTTTGGCGTGAAACGTGCGTTTCGTGCACCAAATCGCTGCTTTTGCACAGTTTTGACGCTAAACGTGAGTTTCGTGCACCAAATCGCTGCTTTTGCACCAAAACGCCGCTTTTGCAACGAAACGTGCGTTTCGCGCACCGAATCACCGCTTTTGCTCCGTTTGGTAAGAAACGTGCGTTTCGTGCACCAAAACGCCGCATTTGCAACGAAACGTGCGTTTTGCGCACCGAATCGCCGCTTTTGCTCTGTTTTGGCAACGAACGTGCGTTTCGTGCACCAAATCGCTGCTTTTGCACAGTTTTGAAGCTAAACGTGCGTTACGTGCACCAACTCGCTGCTTTTGCACCAAAACGCCGCTTTTGCAACGAAACGTGCGTTTCGCGCACCGAATCACCGCTTTTGCTCCGTTTGGTAAGAAACGTGCCTTTCGAGCACCAAAACGCTGCTTTTGCAACGAAACGTGCGTTTCGCGCACCAAATCGCCGCTTTTGCTCTGTTTTGGCAAGGAACGTGCGTTTCGTGCACCAAATCCCTGCTTTTGCACAGTTTTGAAGCTAAACGTGCGTTACGTGCACCAACTCGCTGCTTTTGCACCAAAACGCCCCTGTTGCAACGAAACGTGCGTTTCGCGCTCCGAATCGCCGCTTTTGCTCCGTTTTGGCAAGAAACGTGCGTTTCGTGCACCAAATCGCTGCTTTTGCACAATTTAGAAGCTAAACGTGCGTTTCGTTCACCAAAACGCCGCTTTTGCAGCGAAACGTGCGTTTCGCGCGCCGATTCGCCGCTTTCGCTCCGTTTTGGCAACGAAACGTGCGTTTCGCGCAGCGAATCGCCGCTTTTGCTACGTTTTGGCAAGGAACGTGCGTTTCGTGCACCAAATCGTTGCTTTTGCACAGTTTTGATGCTAAACGTGCGTTTCGTGCACCAAAACGCCGCTTTTACTCCGTTTTCACGTTAAACGTGCGTTTCGTGCACCAAAACGCCGCATTTGCAGCGTAACGTGCATTTCGCGCCCCGAATCACCGCTTTTGCTCCGTTTTGGCAAGAAACGTGCGTTTCGTGCTCCAAAACGCTAGTTTTGCAACGAAACGTGCGTTTCGCGCACCGAATAGCCGCTTTTGCTCCGTATTGGCAAGAAACGTGCGTTTCGTGCACCAAATCGCTGCTTTTGCACAATTTAGACGCTAAGCGTGTGCTTCGTGCACCAAATCGCTGCTTTTGCACAGTTCTGAACTAAACGCGCGTTTCATGTACCAAAACGCCGTTTTTTTGCTACGAAACGTGCGTTGCGCGCACCGAATCGCCGCTTCTACTCCGTTTTGGCAAGAAACGTGCGTTTCGTGCAACAAATCGCTGCATTTGCACAGTTTTGACGCTTAACGTGCGTTTCGTGCACCAAAACGCTGCTTTTGCAACGAAACGTGCGTTTCGCACACCGATTCGCCGCTTTTGCTCCATTTTTGCAAGAAACGTGCGTTTCGTGCACCAAATCGCTGCTTTTGCACAGTTTTGACGCTAAACGTGCGTTTCATGCACCAAAACGCCGCTTTTTTGCAACGAAACGTGCGTTTCGCGCACCGAATCGCCGCTTTTGCTCCGTATTGGCAAGGAACGTGCGTTTCGTGCACCAAATCGTAGCTTTTGCACCAAAACGCCCCTGTTGCAACGAAACGTGCGTTTCGCGCTCCGAATCGCCGCTTTTGCTCCGTTTTGGCAAGAAACGTGCGTTTCGTGCACCAAATCGCTGCTTTTGCACAATTTAGACGCTAAACGTGCGTTTCGTGCACCAAAACGCCGCTTTTGCAACGAAACGTGCGTTTCTCGCCCCGATTCGCCGCTTTTGCTCCATTTTTGCAAGAAACGTGCGTTTCGTGCACCAAATCGCTGCTTTTGCACAGTTTTGACGCTAAACGTGCGTTTCATGCACCAAAACGCCGCTTTTTTGCAACGAAACGTGCGTTTCGCGCACCGAATCGCCGCTTTTGCTCCGTATTGGCAAGGAACGTGCGTTTCGTGCACCAAATCGCAGCTTTTGCACCAAAACGCCGCTTTTGCAACGAAACGTGCGTTTCTCGCCCCGATTCGCCGCTTTGGCTCCGTTTTTGCAAGAAACGTGCGTTTCGTGCACCAAATCGCTGCTTTTGCACAGTTTTGACGCTAAACGTGCGTTTCATGCACCAAAACGCCGCTTTTTTGCAACGAAACGTGCGTTTCGCGCACCGAATCACCGCTTTTGCTCCGTTTGGGACGAAACGTGCGTTTCGTGCACCAAAACGCTGCTTTTGCAACGAAACGTGCGTTTCGCGCGCCGATTCGCCGCCTTGGCTCCGTTTTGGCAACGAAACGTGCGTTTCGCGCACCGAATCGCCGCTTTTGCTACGTTTTGGCAAGGAACGTGCGTTTCGTGCACCAAATCGCTGCTTTTGCACAGTTTTGACGCTAAACGTGAGTTTCGTGCACCAAATCGCTGCTTTTGCTCCGTTTTGACGCTAAACGTGCGTATCGTGCACCAAAACGCCGCATTTGCAGCGAAACGTGCGTTTCGCGCCCCGAATCGCCGCTTTTGCTCCGTTTTGGCAAGAAACGTGCGTTTCGTGCTCCAAAACGCTGCTTTTGCTACGAAACGTGCGTTTCGCGCACCGAATCGCTGCTTTTGCTCCGTATTGGCAAGAAACGTGCGTTTCGTGCACCAAATCGCTGCTTTTGCACATTTTTGACGCTAAGCGTGCGTTTCGTGCACCAAATCGCTGCTTTTGCACAGTTATGACGCTAAGCGTGCGTTTCGTGCACCAAATCGCTGCTTTTGCACAGTTCTGAACTAAACGCGCGTTTCATGCACCAAAACGCCCTTTTTTTGCAACGAAACGTGCAATACGCGCACCGAATCGCCGCTTCTACTCCGTTTTGGAAAGAAACGTGCGTTTCGTGCAACAAATCGCTGCACTTGCAGAGTTTTGACGCTAAACGTGCGTTTCGTGCACCAAAACGCCGCATTTGCAACGAAACGTGCGTTTTGCGCACCGAATCGCCGCTTTTGCTCTGTTTTGGCATGGAACGTGCGTATCGTGCACCAAATCGCTGCTTTTGCACAGTTTTGAAGCTAAACGTGCGTTACGTGCACCAACTCGCTGCTTTTGCACCAAAACGCCGCTTTTGCAACGAAACGTGTGTTTCGCGCACCGAATCACCGCTTTTGCTCCGTTTGGTAAGAAACGTGCGTTTCGTGCACCAAAACGCTGCTTTTGCAACGAAACGTGCGTTTCGCGCACCGAATCGCCGCTTTTGCTCTGTTTTGGCAAGAAACGTGCGTTTCGTGCACCAAAACGCTGCTTTTGTACCAAAACGCCGCTTTTGAAACGAAACGTGCGTTTCGCGCACCGAATCGCCGCTTTTGCTCCGTTTTGGCAAGAAACGTGCGTTTCGTGCACCAAATCGCTGCTTTTGCACAGTTTTGAAGCTAAACGTGCGTTACGTGCACCAACTCGCTGCTTTTGCACCAAAACGCCGCTTTTGCAACGAAGCGCGCGTTTCGCGCACCGAATCACCGCTTTTGCTCCGTTTGGTAAGAAACGTGCCTTTCGTGCACCAAAACGCTGCTTTTGCAACGAAACGTGCGTTTCGCGCACCGAATCGCCGCTTTTGCTCTGTTTTGGCAAGAAACGTGCGTTTCGTGCACCAAAACGCTGCTTTTGCAACGAAACGTGCGTTTCGCGAACCGAATCGTCGCTTTTGTTCTGTTTTGGCAAGAAACGTGCGTTTCGTGCACCAAATAGCTGCTTTTGCACCAAAACGCCGCTTTTGCAACGAAACGTGCGTTTTGCGCACCGAATCGCCGCTTTTGCTCCGTTTTGGCATGAAACGTGCGTTTCGTGCACCAAGTCGCTGATTTTGCGCAGTATCGACGCTAAACGTGCGTTTCGTGCACCAAAATGACGCTTTTGCAACGAAACGTGCGTTTCGCGCACCGAATCGTCGCTATTGCTCCGTTTTGGCAAGAAACGTGCGTTTCGTGCAACAAATCGCTGCATTTGCAGAGTTTTGACGCTAAACGTGCGTTTCATGCACCAAAACGCCGCTTTTTTTGCAACGAAACGTGCGTTTTGCGCACCGAATCGCCGCTCTTGCTCTGTTTTGGCAAGGAACGTGCGTTTCGTGCACCGAATCGCCGCTTTTGCTCTGTTTTGGCGTGAAACGTGCGTTTCGTGCACCAAATCGCTGCTTTTGCACAGTTTTGACGCTAAACGTGAGTTTCGTGCACCAAATCGCTGCTTTTGCACCAAAACGCCGCTTTTGCAACGAAACGTGCGTTTCGCGCACCGAATCACCGCTTTTGCTCCGTTTGGTAAGAAACGTGCGTTTCGTGCACCAAAACGCCGCATTTGCAACGAAACGTGCGTTTTGCGCACCGAATCGCCGCTTTTGCTCTGTTTTGGCAACGAACGTGCGTTTCGTGCACCAAATCGCTGCTTTTGCACAGTTTTGAAGCTAAACGTGCGTTACGTGCACCAACTCGCTGCTTTTGCACCAAAACGCCGCTTTTGCAACGAAACGTGCGTTTCGCGCACCGAATCACCGCTTTTGCTCCGTTTGGTAAGAAACGTGCCTTTCGAGCACCAAAACGCTGCTTTTGCAACGAAACGTGCGTTTCGCGCACCAAATCGCCGCTTTTGCTCTGTTTTGGCAAGAAACGTGCGTTTCGTGCACCAAAACGCTGCTTTTGCAACGAAACGTGCGTTTCGCGAACCGAATCGTCGCTTTTGTTCTGTTTTGGCAAGAAACGTGCGTTTCGTGCACCAAATAGCTGCTTTTGCACCAAAACGCCGCTTTTGCAACGAAACGTGCGTTTCGCGCACCGAATCGCCGCTTTTGCTCCGTTTTGGCATGAAACGTGCGTTTCGTGCACCAAGTCGCTGCTTTTGCGCAGTAGCGACGCTAAACGTGCGTTTCATGCACCAACTCGCTGCTTTTGCACAGTTTTGACGCTAAACGTGCGTTTCGTGCACCTAAACGCTGCTTTTGCAACGAAACGTGCGTTTCGCGCACCGAATCGCCCCTTTTGCTCCGTTTTATCAAGAAACTTGCGTTTCGTGCACCAAATCGCTGCTTTTGCATAGTTTTGACGCTAAACGTGAGTTTCGTGCACCAAATCGCTGCTTTTGCTCCGTTTTGACGCTAAACGTGCGTTTCGTGCACCAAAACGCCGCATTTGCAGCGAAACGTGCGTTTCGCGCCCCGAATCGCCGCTTTTGCTCCGTTTTGGCAAGAAACCTGCGTTTCGTGCACCAAATCGCTGCTTTTGCCCAGTTTTGGCGCTATACGTGCGTGTCGTGCACCATATCGCCGCTTTTGCAACGAAACGTGCGTTTCGCGCACCGAATCACCGCTTTTGCTCCGTTTGGTAAGAAACGTGCCTTTCGAGCACCAAAACGCTGCTTTTGCAACGAAACGTGCGTTTCGCGCACCAAATCGCCGCTTTTGCTCTGTTTTGGCAAGAAACGTGCGTTTCGTGCACCAAAACGCTGCTTTTGCAACGAAACGTGCGTTTCGCGAACCGAATCGTCGCTTTTGTACTGTTTCGGCAAGAAACGTGCGTTTCGTGCACCAAATCGCTGCTTTTGCACCAAAACGCCGCTTTTGCACGAAACGTGCGTTTCGCGCACCGATTCGCCGCTTTTGCTCCGTTTTGGCATGAATCGTGCGTTTCGTGCACCAAATCGCTGCTTTTGCACAGTTTTGCAACGAAACGTGCGTTTCGTGCACCAGATCGCAGCTTTTGCACAGTATCGACGCTAACCGTGCGTTTCGTGTACCAAATGCTGCTTTTGCACAGTTTCGACGCTAATCGTGCGTTTCGAGCCCCAAATCGCTGCTTTTGCACAGTTTGACGCCAAACGTGCGTTTCGTGAACCAAAACGCCGGTTTTGCAACGAAACGGGCGTTTCGCGCACCGAATCGCCGCTGTTGCTCCGTTTTCGCAAGAAACGTGCGTTTCGTGTACCAGATCGCTGCTTTTGCACAGTTTTGACGCTAAACGTGCGTTTTGCGCACCGAATCGCCGCTTTTGCTCCGTTTTGGCAAGAAATGTGCGTTTCGTGCACCAAATCGCTGCTTTTGCACAGTTTGACGCTAAACGTGCGTTTCGTGTACCAGATCGCTGCTTTTGCACAGTTTTGACGCTAAACGTGCGTTTTGCGCACCGAATCGTCGCTTTTGCTCTGTTTTGGCAAGAAACGTGCGTTTCGTGCACCAAAACGCCGCTTTTGCAACGAAACGTGCGTTTCGCGCACCGAATCGCCGCTTTTGCTCCGTATTGGCAAGAAACGTGCGTTTCGTGCACCAAATCGCTGCTTTTGCACAATTTAGACGCTTAACGTGCGTTTCGTGCACCAAAACGCCGATTTAGCAACGAAACCTGCGTTTCGCGCGCCGATTCGCCGCTTTTGCTCCGATTTGGCAAGACACCTGCGTTTCGTGCACCAAATCGCAGCTTTTGCACAGTTTTGACGCTAAGCGTGCGTTTCGTGCACCAAATCGCTGCTTTTGCACAGTTCTGATCTAAACGCGAGTTTCATGTACCAAAACGCCGTTTTTTTGCAACGAAACGTGCGTTACGCGCACCGAATCGCCGCTTCTACTCCGTTTTGGCAAGAAACGTGCGTTTCGTGCAACAATTCGCTGCACTTGCAGACTTTTGACGCTAAACGTGCGTTTCATGCACCAAAACGCCGCTTTTTTTGCATCGAAACGTGCGTTTTGCGCACCGAATCGCCGCTTTTGCTCTGTTTTGGCAAGGAACGTGCGTTTCGTGCACCAAATCGCTGCTTTTGCACAGTTTTGAAGCTAAACGTGCGTTACGTGCACCAACTCGCTGCTTTTGCACCAAAACGCCCCTGTTGCAACGAAACGTGCGTTTCGCGCTCCGAATCGCCGCTTTTGCTCCGTTTTGGCAAGAAACGTGCGTTTCGTGCACCAAATCGCTGCTTTTGCACAATTTAGAAGCTAAACGTGCGTTTCGTGCACCAAAACGCCGCTTTTGCAGCGAAACGTGCGTTTCGCGCGCCGATTCGCCGCTTTCGCTCCGTTTTGGCAACGAAACGTGCGTTTCGCGCAGCGAATCGCCGCTTTTGCTACGTTTTGGCAAGGAACGTGCGTTTCGTGCACCAAATGGTTGCTTTTGCACAGTTTTGATGCTAAACGTGCGTTTCGTGCACCAAAACGCCGCTTTTACTCCGTTTTCACGTTAAACGTGCGTTTCGTGCACCAAAACGCCGCATTTGCAGCGTAACGTGCATTTCGCGCCCCGAATCACCGCTTTTGCTCCGTTTTGGCAAGAAACGTGCGTTTCGTGCTCCAAAACGCTAGTTTTGCAACGAAACGTGCGTTTCGCGCACCGAATAGCCGCTTTTGCTCCGTATTGGCAAGAAACGTGCGTTTCGCGCACCAAATCGCTGCTTTTGCACAATTTAGACGCTAAGCGTGTGCTTCGTGCACCAAATCGCTGCTTTTGCACAGTTCTGAACTAAACGCGCGTTTCATGTACCAAAACGTCGTTTTTTTGCTACGAAACGTGCGTTGCGCGCACCGAATCGCCGCTTCTACTCCGTTTTGGCAAGAAACGTGCGTTTCGTGCAACAAATCGCTGCTTTTGCACAGTTTTGACGCTAAACGTGCGTTTCATGCACCAAAACGCCGCTTTTTTGCAACGAAACGTGCGTTTCGCGCACCGAATCGCCGCTTTTGCTCCGTATTGGCAAGGAACGTGCGTTTCGTGCACCAAATCGCAGCTTTTGCACCAAAACGCCCCTGTTGCAACGAAACGTGCGTTTCGCGCTCCGAATCGCCGCTTTTGCTCCGTTTTGGCAAGAAACGTGCGTTTCGTGCACCAAATCGCTGCTTTTGCACAATTTAGACGCTAAACGTGCGTTTCGTGCACCAAAACGCCGCTTTTGCAACGAAACGTGCGTTTCTCGCCCCGATTCGCCGCTTTTGCTCCATTTTTGCAAGAAACGTGCGTTTCGTGCACCAAATCGCTGCTTTTGCACAGTTTTGACGCTAAACGTGCGTTTCATGCACCAAAACGCCGCTTTTTTGCAACGAAACGTGCGTTTCGCGCACCGAATCGCCGCTTTTGCTCCGTATTGGCAAGGAACGTGCGTTTCGTGCACCAAATCGCAGCTTTTGCACCAAAACGCCCCTGTTGCAACGAAACGTGCGTTTCGCGCTCCGAATCGCCGCTTTTGCTCCGTTTTGGCAAGAAACGTGCGTTTCGTGCACCAAATCGCTGCTTTTGCACAATTTAGACGCTAAACGTGCGTTTCGTGCACCAAAACGCCGCTTTTGCAACGAAACGTGCGTTTCTCGCCCCGATTCGCCGCTTTGGCTCCGTTTTGGCAACGAAACGTGCGTTTCGCGCACCGAATCGCCGCTTTTGCTACGTTTTGGCAAGGAACGTGCGTTTCGTGCACCAAATCGCAGCTTTTGCACCAAAACGCCCCTGTTGCAACGAAACGTGCGTTTCGCGCTCCGAATCGCCGCTTTTGCTCCGTTTTGGCAAGAAACGTGCGTTTCGTGCACCAAATCGCTGCTTTTGCACAATTTAGACGCTAAACGTGCGTTTCGTGCACCAAAACGCCGCTTTTGCAACGAAACGTGCGTTTCTCGCCCCGATTCGCCGCTTTTGCTCCATTTTTGCAAGAAACGTGCGTTTCGTGCACCAAATCGCTGCTTTTGCACAGTTTTGACGCTAAACGTGCGTTTCATGCACCAAAACGCCGCTTTTTTGCAACGAAACGTGCGTTTCGCGCACCGAATCGCCGCTTTTGCTCCGTATTGGCAAGGAACGTGCGTTTCGTGCACCAAATCGCAGCTTTTGCACCAAAACGCCCCTGTTGCAACGAAACGTGCGTTTCGCGCTCCGAATCGCCGCTTTTGCTCCGTTTTGGCAAGAAACGTGCGTTTCGTGCACCAAATCGCTGCTTTTGCACAATTTAGACGCTAAACGTGCGTTTCGTGCACCAAAACGCCGCTTTTGCAACGAAACGTGCGTTTCTCGCCCCGATTCGCCGCTTTGGCTCCGTTTTGGCAACGAAACGTGCGTTTCGCGCACCGAATCGCCGCTTTTGCTACGTTTTGGCAAGGAACGTGCGTTTCGTGCACCAAATCGTTGCTTTTGCACAGTTTTGATGCTAAACGTGCGTTTCGTGCACCAAAACGCCGCTTTTGCAACGAAACGTGCGTTTCGCGCACCGAATCGCCGCCTTTGCTCCGTGTTGGCAAGAAACGTGCGTTTCGTGCACCAAATCGCTGCTTTTGCACAGTTTTGACGCTAAACGTGAGTTTCGTGCACCAAATCGCTGCTTTTGCTGCGTTTTGACGCTAAACGTGCGTTTCGTGCACCAAAACGCCGCATTTGCAGCGAAACGTGCGTTTCGCGCCCCGAATCGCCGCTTTTGCTCCGTTTTGGCATGAAACGTGCGTTTCGTGCACCAAATCGCTGCTTTTGCACAGTTTTGACGCTAAACGTGCGTTTCGTGCACCAAAACGCTGCTTTTGCAACGAAACGTGCGTTTCGCACACCGATTCGCCGCTTTTGCTCCATTTTTGCAAGAAACGTGCGTTTCGTGCAACAAATCGCTGCATTTGCACAGTTTTGACGCTAAACGTGCGTTTCGTGCACCAAAACGCTGCTTTTGCAACGAAACGTGCGTTTCGCACACCGATTCGCCGCTTTTGCTCCATTTTTGCAAGAAACGTGCGTTTCGTGCACCAAATCGCTGCTTTTGCACAGTTTTGACGCTAAACGTGCGTTTCATGCACCAAAACGCCGCTTTTTTGCAACGAAACGTGCGTTTCGCGCACCGAATCACCGCTTTTGCTCCGTTTGGGAAGAAACGTGCGTTTCGTGCACCAAAACGCTGCTTTTGCAACGAAACGTGCGTTTCGCGCGCCGATTCGCCGCCTTGGCTCCGTTTTGGCAACGAAACGTGCGTTTCGCGCACCGAATCGCCGCTTTTGCTACGTTTTGGCAAGGAACGTGCGTTTCGTGCACCAAATCGCTGCTTTTGCACAGTTTTGACGCTAAACGTGAGTTTCGTGCACCAAATAGCTGCTTTTGCACCAAAACGCCGCTTTTGCAACGAAACGTGCGTTTTGCGCACCGAATCGCCGCTTTTGCTCCGTTTTGGCATGAAACGTGCGTTTCGTGCACCAAGTCGCTGCTTTTGCGCAGTATCGACGCTAAACGTGCGTTTCGTGCACCAAATCGCTGCTTTTGCACAGTTTTGGCGCCAAACGTGCGTTTCGTGCACCAAAACGCCGCTTTTGCACAGTTTAGACGCTAATCGTGCGTTTCGTGCATCAAAACGCCGCTTTTGCAGCGAAACGTGCGTTTCGTGCACCAAATCGCTTTGCACAGTTTTGACGCTACACGTGCGTTTCGATCACCAAAACGCCGCTCCTGCAGCGAAACGTGCGTTTCGCGCACCGCATTCCCGCTTTTGCTCCGTTTTGGCGAGATACGTGCGTTTCGTTCACCAAATCGCTGCTTTTGCACAGTTTTGACGCTAAACGTGCGTTTCGTGCGCCAAAACGCCGCATTTGCAGTGAAACGTGCGTTTCGTGCACCAAATCGCTTTGCACAGTTTTGACGCTACACGTGCGTTTCGTTCACCAGAACGCCGTTTTTGCAGCGAAACGTGCGTTTCGCCCACCGAATTGCCGCTTTTGCTCCGTCTTGGCGAGAAACGTGCGGTTCGTGCACCAAATCACTGCTTTTGCACAGTTTTGACGCGAAACGTGCGTTTCGTGCACCAAAACGCCGCTTTTGCAGCGAAACATGCGTTTCGCGCACCGAATCGCTGCTTTTACACAGTTTTGACGCTAAACGTGCGTTTCGCGCACCAAAACGCTGCATTTGCACAGTTTTGGCAAGAAACGTGCGTTTCGTGCACCAAATCGCTGCATTTGCACAGTTTTGACGCTAAACGTGCGCTTCGTGCACCAGAACGCCGTTTTTGCAGCGAAACGTGCGTTTCGCGCACCGCACCGCCGCTTTTGCTCCGTTTTGGCAAGAAACATGCGTTTCGTACACCAAATCGCTGCTTTTACGCAGTTTTGACGCTAAACGTGCGTTTCGTGCACCAAAACGCCGCTTTTGCAGTGAAACGTGCGATTCGTGCACCAAATCGCTGCTTTTGTACAGTTTTGACTATAAACGTGCGTTTCGTGCACCAAAGCACCGCTTTTGCACAGTTTTGACGCTTAACGTGCGTTTCGTGCACCAAAACGCCGCTTTTGCAGCGTAACGTGCGTTTCGCGCTCCGAATCGCCGCTTTTGCTCCGTTTTGGGAAGAAACGTGCGTTTCGTGCTGCAAATCGCTGCTTTTGCACAGTTTTGACGCTAAACGTGCGTCTCGTGCATCAAAACGCCGCTTTTGCAGCGAAACGTGCGTTTCGCGCACCGAATCGCTGCTTTTGCTCCGTTTTGGCAAGAAACGTGCGTTTCGTGCACCAGATCGCTGCTTTCGCACAGTTTTGACTCTAAACGTGCGCTTCGTGCACCAAAACGCCGCTTTTGCAGCGAAACGTGCGTTTCGCGCACCGAATCGCCGCTTTTGCTCAGTTTTGGCACAAAACCCGCGTTTCGTGCACAGAATCGCCGCATTAGCTCAGTTTTGGCACATTACGTGCGTTTCGTGCTCAGAATCGCAGCATTTGCTCACCTTTGGCACAAAACGTGCGCTTCGTGCACTAAATCGCCACTTTTGCTCAGTTTTGGCACAGAGCGTGAGATTCGTGCACAGAATCGCCGCTTTTGCTCAGTTTTGGCACAAAACCCGCGTTTCGTGCACAGAATCGGCGCATTAGCTCAGTTTTGGCACATTACATGCGTTTCGTGCTCAGAATCGCCGCTTTAGCTCAGTTTTGGCACCACATGTGCGTTCCGTGCTCAGAATCGCCGCTTTTGTTCAGTTTGACACAAAACGCGCGTTTCGTGCACAGAATCGCCGCTTTTGCTCAGTTATGGCACAAAACGTGCGTTTCACGCGCCGAATTTCTCCTCTTGCCACAAAACGTGTGTTACGTGCACAGAATCGCCGCTTTTGCTCAGTTTGGCACAAAACGCGTTTTTCGTGCACAGAATCGCCGCTTTTGCTCAGTTTTGGCACCACATGTGCGTTTCGTGCACATAATCGCCGCATTGGCTCAGTTTTGGCACATTACGTGCGTTTCGTGCTCAGAATCGCAGCTTTTGCTCAGTTTTGGCACAAAACCCGCGTTTCGTGCACAGAATCGCCGCGTTAGCTCAGTTTTGGCACATTACGTGCGTCACGTGCACAGAATCGCCGCTTTTGCTCAGTTTGGCACAAAACGTGCGCTTCGTGCACTAAATCGCCACTTTTGCTCAGTTTTGGCACAGAGCGTGAGATTCGTGCACAGAATCGCCGCTTTTGCTCAGTTGTGGCACAAAACGTGCGTTTCACGCACCGAATTGCTCCCTTTGGCACAAAGGTGCGTTTCATGCACAGAATCGCCGCTTTTGCTCAGTTTTGGCTCAAAACGTGCGTTTCATGCACAGAATCCCCGCTTTTGCTCAGTTTGGCACAAAACGCGTTTTTCGTGCACAGAATCGCCGCTTTTGCTCAGTTTTGGCACGAAACGTGCGTTTCACGCAACGAATTGTTCCTTTGGGCTCAAAACGTTCGTTTCTCGCACAGAATCGCAGCTTTTGCTCGGATTTGGCACATTACGTGCGTTTCGTGCTCAGAATCGCCGCTTTTGCTCAGTTTGGCACAAAACGTGCGCTTCGTCAACAGAATCGCCGCATTAGCTCAGTTTTGGCACATTACGTTCGTTTCGTGCTGAGAATCGCCGCCCTTGCTCAGTTTTGGCACAAAACGTGCGTTTCACGCACCGAATTGCTCCTTTGGGCTCAAAACGTTCGTTCCTCGCACAGAATCGCAGCTTTTGCTCAGTTTGGCACAAAACGTGCGTTTCAGGCACCGAATTGCTCCTTTCGACTCAAAACGTGCGTTCCTCGCACAGAATCGCAGCTTTTGCTCAGTTTTCGCACAAAACGTGCGCTTCGTACACAGAATCGCCGCTTTTGCTCAGTTTTGGCACAAATCTTGAGTTTCGTGCACAAAATCGCCGCTTTTGCTCAGTTTTGGCACAAAACGTGCGTTTCGTGCACAGAATCGCCGCTTTTGCTCAGTTTTGACACCACACGTGCGTTCCGTGCACAGAATCGCCGCTTTTGTTCAGTTTGGTACAAAGCGCGCGTTTCGTGTAAAGTATCGCCGCTTATGCTCAGTTTTGGCACAAAACGTGCGTTTCGTGCACTCAATCGCCGCTTTTGCTCAGTTTTGGCAAAAAACGTGCGTCACGTGCACAGAATCGCCGCTTTTGCTCAGTTATGGCACAGAACGTGTGGTTCGTGCACAGAATCACGGCTTTTACTCAGTTTTGGAACATAACGTTCGTTTCATACACCGAATTGCTCCTTTGGCCACAAAACGTGTGTTTCGTGCACAGAATCGCCGCATTTACTCAGTTTTGGCACGAAACGTGCGTTTCGTGCACAGAATCGCCGCTTTTGCTCAGTTTTGACACCACACGTGCGTTCCGTGCACAGAATCGCCGCTTTTGTTCAGTTTGGTACAAAGCGCGCGTTTCGTGTAAAGTATCGCCGCTTTTGCACAGTTATGGCACAAAACGTGCGTTTCTCGCACCGAATCGCCGCTTTTGCTCAGTTTTGACACCACACGTGCGTTCCGTGCACAGAATCGCCGCTTTTGTTAAGTTTGGTACAAAGCGCGCGTTTCGTGTAAAGTATCGCCGCTTTTGCACAGTTATGGCACAAAACGTGCGTTTCTCGCACCGAATTGCTCCTTTTGCCACAAAACGTGTGTTACGTGCACAGAATCGCCGCTTTTGCTCAGTTCTGGAACAAATCTTGCGTCTCGTGCACAAAATCGCCGCTTTTGCTCAGTTTTGGCACAAAACGTGCGTTTCCTGCACAGAATCGCCTCTTTTGCTCAGTTTCGGCACAAAACGTGCGTTTCGTGCACAGAATTGCCGCTTTTGCTCAGTTTTGTCGCAAAACGTGTGTTTCGTGCACAGAATCGCCGCTTTTGCTCAGTTTGGCACAAAACGTGCGCTTCGTGCACAGAATCGCCGCAAGAGCTCAGTTTTGGCACATTACGGGCGTTTCGTGCTCAGGATCGCCGCTTTTGCTCAGTTTTGGCACAAAACGTGCGTTTCACGCACCGAATTGCTCCTTTTGGCTCAAAACGTGCGTTCCTCGCACAGAATCGTAGCTTTTGCTTAGTTTTGCAACAAAACGTGAGTTTCGTGCACAGAATCGCCGCTTCTGCTCAGTTTTGGGACAGAACCCGCGTTTTGTGCACAGAATCGCCGCATTAGCTCAGTTTTGGCACATTATGTGCGTTTCGTGTTCAGAATCGCCGCTTTTGCTCAGTTTTGGCACAAAACTTGCGTTTCACGCACCGAATTGCTCCTTTGGGCTCAAAACGTTCGTTCCTCGCACAGAATCGCAGCTTTTGCTCAGTTATGGCACAAAACGTGCGTTTCACGCACCGAATTGCTCCTTTTGGCTCAAAACGTGCGTTCCTCGCACAGAATCGCTGCTTTTGTTCTCAGTTCTGGCACAAAACGTGCGTTTCGTGCGCAGAATCGCCGCTTTTGCTCAGTTTTGGCACCACACGTGCGTTCCGTGCACAGAAACGCCGCTTTTGCTCAGTTCTGGCACAAAACATGCGTTTGGTGCGCAGAATCGCCGCTTTTGCTCAGTTTTGGCACAAAACGTGCGTTTCGTGCACAGAATTGCCGCTTTTGCTCAGTTTTGGCGCAAAACGTGTGTTTCGTGCACAGAATCCCCGCTTTTGCTCAGTTTGGCACAAAAGGTGCGCTTCGTGCACAGAAACAGCACTTTTGCTCAGTTTTGACGCAAAACCCGCGTTTCGTGCACAGAAGTCCCGCATTTGCTCAGTTTTGGCACAAAACCCGCGTTTCGTGCACAGAATCGCCGCATTAGCTCAGTTTTGGCACATTACGTGCGTTTCGTGCACAGAATCGCCGCATTAGCTCAGTTTTGGCACAAAACGTGCGTTACGTGCACAGAATCGCCGCTTCTGCTCAGTTTGGCACAAAACGTGCGCTTCGTGCACAGAATCAGCGCTTTTGCTCAGTTTTGGCGCAAAACCCGCGTTTCGTGCACAGAATCGCCGCATTAGCTCAGTATTGGCAGATTACGTGCGTTTCGTGCTCTGAATCGCAGCCTTTGCTCAGTTTTGGCAGAAAACCAGCGTTTCGTGCACAGAACCGCCGCATTAGCTCAGTTTTGGCACATTACGTGCGTTTGGTGCTCAGAATCGCCGCTTTAGCTCAGTTTTGACACCACATGTGCGTTCCGCGCACAGAATCGCCGCTTTTGTTCAGTTTGGCACAAAACGTGCGTTTCAGGCACCGAATTGCTCCTTTGGGCTCAAAACGTTCGTTCCTCGCACAGAATCGCAGCTTTTGCTCAGTTTGGCACAAAACGTGCGTTTCACGCACCGAATTGCTCTTTTGGGCTCAAAACGTTCGTTCCTCGCACAGAATCGCCGCTTTTGTTCTCAGTTCTGGCACAAAACGTGCGTTTCGTGCGCAGAATCGCCGCTTTTGCTCAGTTTTGGCACCACACGTGCGTTCCGTGCACAGAATCGCCGCTTTTGCTCAGTTCTGGCACAAAACATGCGTTTGGTGCGCAGAATCGCCGCTTTTGCTCAGTTTTGGCACCACACGTGCGTTCCGTGCACAGAATCGCCGCTTTTGTTCAGTTTGGCACAAAACGCGCGTTTCGTGTAAATAATCGCCGCCTTTGCTCAGTTTTGGCACAAAACGAGCGTTCCTCGCACAGAATCGCAGCTTTTGCTCAGTTTTGCAACAAAACGTGAGTTTCGTGCACGGAATCGCCGCCTCTGCTCAGTTTGGGTACAGAACCCGCGTTTCGTGCACAGAATCGTCGCATTAGCTCAGTTTTGGCACATTACGTGCGTTTCGTGCTCAGAATCGCCGCTTTTGCTCAGTTTTGGCACCACAGGTACGTTCCGTGCACAGAATCGCCGCTTTTGTTCAGTTTGGCACAAAACGCGCGTTTCGTGTAAAGTGTCGCCGCTTTTGCTCAGTTTTGGCACAAAACGTGCGTTTCGTGCACTCAATCGCCGCTTTTGCTCAGTTTTGGCACAAAACGTGCGTTACGTGCACAGAATCGCCGCTTTTGCTCAGTTTTGGCACAAATCTTGCGTTTCGTGCACAAAATCGCCGCTTTTGCTCAGTTTTGGCACAAATTGTGAGTTTCGTGCACAAAATCGCCGCTTTTGCTCAGTTTTTCCACAAAACGTGCGCTTCGTACACAGAATCGCCGCTTTTGCTCAGTTTTGGCACAAATCTTGAGTTTCGTCCACAAAATCGCCGCTTTTGCTCAGTTTTGGCACAAAACGTGCGCTTCGTGCTGAGAATCGCCGCATTAACTTAGTTTTGCACATTACGTGCGTTTGGTGCTCAGAATCGCCGCTTTTGCTCAGTTTTGGCACAAAACGTGCGTCTCACGCACCGAATTGCTCCCTTTGGCACAATACGTGCGTTCCGTGCACAGAATCGCCGCTTTTGCTCAGTTTTGGCACATTACGTGCGTTTCGTGCTCAGAATCGCCGCTTTTGCTCAGTTTTGGCACCACATGTGCGTTCGGTGCACAGAATCGCCGCTTTTGCTCAGTTTCGGCACAAAACGTGAGCTTCGTGCACAGAATCGCCGCTTTTGCTCAGTTATGGCACAAAACGTGAGTTTCGTGCACAGAATCCCCGCTTTTGCTCAGTTTTGGCACAAAACCCGCGGTTCGTGCACAGAAACGTTGCTTTTGCTCAGTTTTGGCACAAAACCCGCGTTTCGTGGACAGAACCGCAGCTTCTGCTGTTTTGGCACAGAACGTGCGATACACGCACCGAATTGCTGCTTTTGGCACAAAACTTGCGTTTCGGGAACAAAATCGCCGCTTTTGCTCAGTTTTGGCACAAAACGTGCGTTTCACACACCGAATTCCTCCTTTTGCCACAAAACGTGTGTTTCGTGCACCTAAGCGCCGCTTTTTCTCAGTTATGTCACAAAACGTGCGTTTCACGCACCGAATTGCTCCTTTTGGCTCAAAACGAGCGTTCCTCGCACAGAATCGCAGCTTTTTCTCAGTTTTGGCACAAAACGTGCGTTTCGTGCACAGAATCGCCGCTTTTGCTCAATATTGGCACCACACGTGCGTTCCGTGCACAGAATCGCCGCTTTTGTTCAGTTTGGCACAAAACGCGCGTTTCGTGTAAAGAATCGCCGCTTTTGCTCAGTTTTGGCACGAAACGTGCCTTTCGTGCACAGGATCGCCGCTTTTGCTCAGTTATGGCACAAACGTGCGTTTCACGCGCCGAATTGCTCCTTTTGGCTCAAAACGTGCGTTCCTCGCACAGAATCGCAGCTTTTGCCCAGTTTTGGCACAAAACGTGCGTTTCGTGCACAGAATCGCCGCTTTTGCTCAATTTTGGCACCACACGTGCGTTCCGTGCACAGAATCGCCGCTTTTGTTCAGTTTGGCACAAAACGCGTGTTTCGTGTAAAGAATCGCGGCACTAGCTCAGCTTTGGCACATTACGTGCGTTTCGTGCTCAGAATCGCCGCTTCTGCTCAGTTTTGGCACAAAACGTGTGTTTCGTGCACAGAATCGCCGCTTTTGCTCAGTTTTGGCAGAAAACCAGCGTTTCGTGCACAGAACCGCCGCATTATCTCAGTTTTGGCACATTACGTGCGTTTCGTGCTCAGAATCGCCGCTTTTGTTCAGTTTGGCACAAAACGCGCGTTTCGTGTAAAGAATCGCCGCTTTTGTTCTGTTTGGCACAGAACGCGCGTTTCGTGTAAAGTATCGCCGCTTTTGCTCAGTAATGGCACAAAACGTGCGTTTCGTGCGCAGAATCGCCGCTTTTGCTCAGTTTTGGCACAAAACGTGCGTTTCACGCGCCGAATTGCTCCCTTTGGCACAATACGTGCGTTTCGTGCACATAATCGCCGCTTTTGCTCCGTTTTGGCACAAAACGAGCGTTTCACACACCGAATTGCTCCTTTTGCTACCGAACGTGTGTTTCGTACACAGAATCGCCGCTTTTGCTCAGTTTTGGCACAAAACGTGCGTTTCGTGCACAGGATCCCCGCTTTTGCTCAGTTTGGGCACAAAACCCGGGTTTCGTGGACAGAATCGCCGCACTAGCTCAGCCTTGGCACATTACGTGCGCTTCGTGCACAGAATCAGCAATTTTGCTCAGTTTTTGGCGCAAATCCCGCGGTTCGTGCACAGAAACGTTGCTTTTGCTCAGTTTTGGCACAAAACCCGCGTTTCGTGCACAGAACCGCAGCTTCTGCTGTTTTGGCACAGAACGTGCGATACACGCACCGAATTGCTCCTTTTGGCACAAAACTTGCGTTTCGTACACAGAATCGCCGCTTTTGCTCAGTTCTGGCACAAAACGTGCGTTTCGTGCGCAGAATCGCCGCTTTTGCTCAGTTTTGGCCAAAACGTGCGTTTCACGCACCGAATTGCTCCTTTTGGCTCAAAACGGGCGTTTCATGCACAGAATCGCCGCGTTTGCTCAGTTTTGGCACAAAACGTGCGTTTCGTGCACAGAATTGCCGCTTTTGCTCAGTTTTGGCGCAAAACGTGCGTTTCGTGCACAGAATTGCCCCTTTTGTTCAGTTTTGGCGCAAAACGTGTGTTTCGTGCACAGAATCGCCGCTTTTCCTCAGTTTGGCACAAAACGTGCGCTTCGTGCACAGAATCAGCGCTTTTGCTCAGTTTTGGCGCAAAACCCGCGTTTCGTGCACAGAATCGTTGCTTTTGCTCAGTTTTGGCACAAAACCCGCGTTTCGTGCACAGAACCGCAGCTTCTGCTGTTTTGGCACAGAACGTGCGTCGCACGCACCGAATTGCTCCTTTTGGCACAAAACTTGCGTTTCGTGAACAAAATCGCCGCTTTTGCTCAGTTTTGGCACAAAATGAGCGTTTCACACACCGAATTGCTCCTTTTGCCACAAAACGTGTGTTTCGTGCACTTAAGCGCCGCTTTTGCTCAGTTATGTCACAAAACGTGCGTTTCACGCACCGAATTGCTCCTTTTGGCTCAAAACGTGCGTTCCTCGCACAGAATCGCAGCTTTTGCTTAGTTTTGGAAAAAATCTTGCGTTTCGTGCACACAATCGCCGCTTTTGCTCAGTTTGAGCACCAAACGTGCGTTTCGTGCACAGAATCGCCTCTTTTGCTCAGTTTCGGCACAAAACGTGCGTTTCACGCCCCGAATTGCTCCTTTTGGCAAAAAACGTTCGTTCCACGCACAGAATCGCAGCTTTTGCTCAGTTTGGCTCCACACGTGCGTTGCGTGCACAGAATCGCCGCTTTTGTTCAGTTTGGCACAAAACGCGTGTTTCGTGTAAAGAATCGCCGCTTTTGCTCAGTTTTGGCACCACACGTGCGTTCCGTGCACAGAATCGCCGCTTTTGCTCAGTTTGGCACAAAACGTGCGTGTCACACACCGAATTGCTCCTTTTGCCACAAAACGTGTGTTACGTGCACAGAATCGCCGCTTTTGCACAGTTATGGCACAAAACGTGCATTTCACGCCCCGAATTGCTCCTTTTGGCAAAAAACGTTCGTTCCACGCACAGAATCACTGCTTTTGCTCAGTTTGGGCACAAAACGTGCGCTTGGTACACAGAATCGCCGCTTTTGCTCAGTTTTGGCACAAAGCGTGCGTTTCGTGCACAGAATCGCCGCTTTTGCTCAGTTTTGGCACAAAACGTGCGTTTCACGCACCGAATTGCTCCCTTTGGCACAATACGTGCGTTTCGTGCACATAATCGCCGCTTTTGCTTCGTTTTGGCACAAAACGAGCGTTTCACACACCGAATTGCTCTTTTTGCTACAGAACGTGTGTTTCGTGCACAGAATCGCCGCTTTTGCTCAGTTTTGGCACAAAACGTGCGTTTCGTGCACAGGATCCCCGCTTTTGCTCAGTCTGGGCACAAAACCCGCGTTTCGTGGACAGAATCGCCGCACTAGCTCAGCTTTGGTACATTACGTGCGTTTCGTGCTCAGAATCGCAGCTTTTGCTCAGTTTTGGCAGAAAACCAGCGGTTCGTTCACAGAACCGCCGCATTAGCTCAGTTTTGGCACATTACGTGCGTTTCGTGCTCAGAATCGCCGCTTTTGCTCAGTTTGGCACAAAACGTGCGCTTCGTCCACAGAATCGCCGCTTTTGCTCAGTTTTGGCACCGAACGTGGGTTTCGTGCACAGGATCGCCGCTTTTGCTCAGTTATGGCACAAAACGTGCTTTTCACGCACCGAATTGCTCCTTTTACCACAAAACGCGCGCTTCGTGCACAGAATCGCCGCTTTTGCTCAGTTATGGCACAAAACGTGCGTTTCACACACCGAATTGCTCCTTTTGCCACAGAACGTGCGTTCCGTGCACAGAATCGCCGCTTTTGTTCAGTTTGGCACAAAACGCGCATTTCGTGTAAAGAATCGCCGCTTTTGCTCAGTTTTGGCACAGAACGTGTGTTTCGTGCACAGAATCACGGCTTTTGCTCAGTTTTGGATCAAAACGTTCGTTTCACACACCAAATTGCTCCTTTTGCCACAGAACGTGTGTTTCGTGCACAGAATCGCCGTTTTTGCTCAGTTTGGCACAAAACGCGCGTTTCGTGCACAGAATAGCCACTTTTGCAAAGTTTTGGCACCACACGTGCGTTCCGTGCACTGAATCGCCGGTTTTGTTCAGTTTGGAACAAAACGCGCGTTTCGTGTAAAGAATCGCCGCTTTTGCTCAGTTTTGGCACAGAACGTGCGTTTCGTGCACAGAATCACGGCTTTTGCTCATCTTTGGAACAAAACGTTCGTTTCACACACCGAAATGCTCCTTTCGCCACAAAACGTGTGTTTCGTGCACAGAACCGCCGCATTTACACAGTTTTGGCACAAAACGTGCGCTTCGTGCACAGAATAGCCGCTTTTGCACAGTTTTGGCACCAAACATGCGTTCCGTGCACAGAATCGCCGGTTTTGTTCAGTTCGGCACAAAACGCGCGTTTCGTGCACAGAATCAGCGCTTTTGCTCAGTTTTGGCGCAAAACCCGCGGTTCGTGCACAGAATCGTTGCTTTTGCTCAGTTTTGGCACAAAACCCGCGTTTCGTAAACAGAATCGCAGCTTTTCCTCAGTTTGTCACAAAACGTGCGATTCGTGCACAGAATCCCCGCTTTTGCTCAGTTTTGGCACAAAACCCGCGGTTCGTGCACAGAAACGTTGCTTTTGCTCAGTTTTGGCACAAAACCCGCGTTTCGTGCACAGAACCGCAGCTTCTGCTGTTTTGGCACAGAACGTGCGATACACGCACCGAATTGCTGCTTTTGGCACAAAACTTGCGTTTCGTGAACAAATTCGCCGCTTTTGCTCAGTTTTGGCACAAAACGTGCGTTTCACACACCGAATTCCTCCTTTTGCCACAAAACGTGCCTTTCCTGCACAGCATCGCCGCTTTTGCTCAGTTATGGCGCAAACGTGCGTTTCACGCACCGAATTGCTCCTTTTGGCTCAAAACGTGCGTTCCTCGCACAGAATCGCAGCTTTTGCCCAGTTTTGGCACAAAACGTGCGTTTCGTGCACAGAATCGCCGCTTTTGCTCAATTTTGGCACCACACGTGCGTTCCGTGCACAGAATCGCCGCTTTTGTTCAGTTTGGCACAAAACGCGTGTTTCGTGTAAAGAATCGCCGCACTAGCTCAGCTTTGGCACATTACGTGCGTTTCGTGCTCAGAATCGCCGCTTCTGCTCAGTTTTGGCACAAAACGTGTGTTTCGTGCACAGAATCGCCGCTTTTGCTCAGTTTTGGCAGAAAACCAGCGTTTCGTGCACAGAACCGCCGCATTATCTCAGTTTTGGCACATTACGTGCGTTTCGTGCTCAGAATCGCCGCTTTTGTTCAGTTTGGCACAAAACGCGCGTTTCGTGTAAAGAATCGCCGCTTTTGTTCTGTTTGGCACAAAACGCGCGTTTCGTGTAAAGAATCGCCGCTTTTGCTCAGTATTGGCACAAAACGTGCGTTTCGTGCACAGAATCGCCGCTTTTGCTCAGTTTTGGCACAAAACGTGCGTTTCACGCACCGAATTGCTCCCTTTGGCACAATACGTGCGTTTCGTGCACATAATCGCCGCTTTCGCTCCGTTTTGGCACAAAACGAGCGTTTCACACACCGAATTGCTCCTTTTGCTACCGAACGTGTGTTTCGTACACAGAATCGCCGCTTTTGCTCAGTTTTGGCACATTACGTGCGCTTCGTGCACAGAATCAGCGCTTTTGCTCAGTTTTGGCGCAAATCCCGCGGTTCGTGCACAGAAACGTTGCTTTTGCTCAGTTTTGGCACAAAACCCGCGTTTCGTGCACAGAACCGCAGCTTCTGCTGTTTTGGCACAGAACGTGCGATACACGCACCGAATTGCTCCTTTTGGCACAAAACTTGCGTTTCGTGAACAAAATCGCCGCTTTTGCTCAGTTTTGGCACAAAACGTGCGTTTCACACACCGAATTCCTCCTTTTGACACAAAACGTGTGTTTCGTGCACTTAATAGCCGCTTTTGCTCAGTTATGGCACAAAACGTGCGTTTCACGCACCGAATTGCTCCTTTTGGCTCAAAACGTGCGTTCCTCGCTCAGAATCGCAGCTTTTGCTCAGTTTTGGCACAAAACCCGCGTTTCGTGCACAGAACCGCAGCTTCTGCTGTTTTGGCACAGAACGTGCGTCGCACGCACCGAATTGCTCCTTTTGGCACAAAACTTGCGTTTCGTGAACAAAATCGCCGCTTTTGCTCAGTTTTGGCACAAAACGAGCGTTTCACACACCGAATTGCTCCTTTTGCCACAAAACGTGTGTTTCGTGCACTTAAGCGCCGCTTTTTCTCAGTTATGTCACAAAACGTGCGATTCACGCACCGAATTGCTCCTTTTGGCTCAAAACGTGCGTTCCTCGCACAGAATCGCAGCTTTTGCTTAGTTTTGCAACAAAACGTGAGTTTCGTGCACAGAATCGCCGCTTCTGCTCAGTTTTGGCACAAAACCCGCGTTTCGTGCACAGAATCGCCGCATTAGCTCAGTTTTGGCACATTACGTGCGTTTCGTGCTCAGAATCACCGCTTTTGCTCAGTCAGTTTTGGCACAAAACGTGCGTTTCGTGCACAGGATCCCCGCTTTTGCTCAGTTTGGGCACAAAACCCGCGTTTCGTGGACAGAATCGCCGCACTAGCTCAGCTTTGGCACAGTACGTGCGTTTCGTGCTCAGAATCGCAGCATTTGCTCAGTTTTGGCACAAAACGTCCGTTTTACGCACCGAATTGCTCCTTTTGGCTCAAAACGGGCGTTTCATGCACAGAATCGCCGCTTCTGCTCAGTTTTGGCACAAAACGTGCGTTTCACGCACCGAATTGCTCCTTTGGGCTCAAAACGTTCGTTCCTCGCACAGAATCGCAGCTTTTGCTCAGTTTGGGCACAAAACGTGCGCTTCGTACACAGAATCGCCGCTTTTGCTCAGTTTTGGCAGAAAACCAGCGGTTCGTGCACAGAACCGCCGCATTAGCTCAGTTTTGGCACATTACGTGCGTTTCGTGCTCAGAATCGCCGCTTTTGCTCAGTTTTGGCACCACATGAGCGTTCCGTGCACAGAATCGCCGCTTTTCTTTAGTTTGGCACAAAACGCGCGTTCCAAGCACAGAATCGCAGCTTTTGCTCAGTTTTGGCACAAAACGTGCGTTTCGTACACAGAATCGCCGCTTTTGCTCAGTTCTGGCACAAAACGTGCTTTTCACGCACCGAATTGCTCCTTTTACCACAAAACGCGCGCTTCGTGCACAGAATCGCCGCTTTTGCTCAGTTATGGCACAAAACGTGCGTTTCACACACCGAATTGCTCCTTTTGCCACAGAACGTGCGTTCCGTGCACAGAATCGCCGCTTTTGTTCAGTTTGGCACAAAACGCGCATTTCGTGTAAAGAATCGCCGCTTTTGCTCAGTTTTGGCACAGAACGTGTGTTTCGTGCACAGAATCACGGCTTTTGCTCAGTTTTGGAACAAAACGTTCGTTTCACACACCGAATTGCTCCTTTCGCCACAAAACGTGTGTTTCGTGCACAGAATCGCCGCATTTACTCAGTTTTGGCACAATACGTGCGTTTCGTGCACGGAATCTCCGCTTTTTCTCAGTTTTGGCAGAAAACCAGCGTTTCGTGCTCAGAATCGCCGCTTTTGCTCAGTTTTGGCACCACACGTGCGTTCCGTGCACAGAATCGCCGCTTTTGCTCAGTTTCGGCACAAATCTTGCGTGTCGTGCACAAAATCGCCGCTTTTGCTCAGTTTTGGCACAAAACGTGCGTTTCGTGCACAGAATCGCCGGTTTTGCTCAGTTTTGGCACCACAAGTGCGCTCCTTGCACAGAATCGCCGCTTTTGTTCAGTTTGGCACAAAACGCGGGTTTCGTGTAAAGAATCGCCGCTTTTGCACAGTTATGGCACAAAACGTGCGTTTCTCGCACCGATTTGCTCCCTTTGGCCACAAAACGTGTGTTACGTGCACAGAATCGCCGCTTTTGCTCAGTTCTGGAACAAATCTTGCGTTTCGTGCACAAAATCGCCGCTTTTGCTCAGTTTTGGCACAAAACGTGCGTTTCACGCACCGAATTGCTCCTTTTGCCACAGAACGTGTGTTTCGTGCACAGAATCGCCGCTTTTGCTCAGTTATGGCACAAAACGTGCTTTTCACGCACCGAATTGCTCCTTTTACCACAAAACGTGTGTTACGTGCACAGAATTCGCCGCTTTTGCTCAGTTTTGGCACCACACGTGCGTTCCGTGCACAGAATCGCCGCTTTTGTTCGGTTTGGCACAAAACGCGCATTTCGTGTAAAGAATCGCCGCTTTTGCTCAGTTGTGGCACAGAACGTGTGTTTCGTGCACAGAATCACGGCTTTTGCTCAGTTTTGGAACAAACCGTTCGTTTCACACACCGAATTGCTCCTTTCGCCACAAAACGCGCGTTTCGAGCACAGAATCGCCGCTTTTGCTCAGTTTTGGCACCACACGTACGTTCCGTGCACAGAATCGCCGCTTTTGTTCAGTTTGGCACAAAACGCGCGTTTCGTGTAAAGAATCGCCGCTTTTGCCCAGTTTTGGCACAAAACGCGCGTTTCGTGCACAGAATCGCCACTTTTGCAAGGTTTTGGCACCACACGTGCGTTCCGTGCACAGAATCGCCGCTTTTGTTCAGTTTGGCACAAAACGCGCGTTTCGTGTAAAGAATCGCCGCTTTTGCTCAGTTTTGGCACAAAACGTGCCTTTCGTGCACAGAATCGCCGCTTTTGCCACAAAACGTGCGTTACGTGCACAGAATTCGCCGCTTTTGCTCAGTTTGGCACAAAACGCGCGTTTCGTGCACAGAATCGCCGCTTTTGTTCAGGTGGCACAAAACGTGCGTTTCACGCACCGAATTGCTCCTTTTGGCTCAAAACGTGCGTTCCTCGCACAGAATCGCCGCTTTTGCTCAGTTTTGGCACAAAACGTGCCTTTCGTGCACAGAATCGCCGCTTTTGCTGAGTTTTGGCACCGAACGTGTGTTTCGTGCACAGAATCGCTGCTTTTGCTCAGTTTGGCACAAAACGTGCGCTTCGTCCACAGAATCGCCGCTTTTGCTCAGTTATGGCACAAAACGTGCGTTTCACGCACCGAATTGCTCCTTTTGCCACAAAACGTGTGTTACGTACACAGAATTCGCCGCTTTTGCTCAGTTTTGGCACCAAACATGCGTTCCGTGCACAGAATCGCCGCTTTTGTTCAGTTTGGCACAAAACGCGCGTTTCGTGCACAGAATCGCCGCTTTTGCTCAGTTTGGTACAAAACGTGCGCTTCGTCCACAGAATCGCCGCTTTTGCTCAGTTATGGCACAAAACGTGCGTTTCACACACCGAATTGCTCCTTTTGCCACAAAACGTGTGTTTCGTGCACTTAATAGCCGCTTTTGCTCAGTTATGGCACAAAACGTGCGTTTCACGCACCGAATTGCTCCTTCTGGCTCAAAACGTGCATTCCTCGCACAGAATCGCAGCTTTTGCTCAGTTTTGGCACAAAACGTGCGTTTCGTACACAGAATCGCCGCGTTTGCTCAGTTCTTTCACAAAACGTGCGTTTCGTGCGCAGAATCGCCGCTTTTGCTCCGTTTTGGCACAAAACGTGCGTTTCGAGCACAGAATCGCTGCTTTTGCTCAGTTTTGGCACCACACGTGCGTTCCGTGCACACAATCGCCGCTTTTGTTCAGTTTGGCACAAAACGCGCGTTTCGTGTAAAGAATCGCCGCTTTTGCTCAGTTTTGGCACAAAACGTGCCTTTCGTGCACAGAATCGCCGCTTTTGCTCAGTTATGGCACAAAACGTGCGTTTCACACACCGAATTGCTCCTTTTGGCACAAAACGTGCGTTTCGTTCACAGAATCGCCGCTTTTGCTCAGTTTTGGCACAAAACCCGCGTTTCGTGCACAGAATCGCCGTTTTGGAGCAAAACCCGCGCTTCGTGCACAGAATCGCCGCTTTTGCAAAGTTTTGGCACCACACGTAGGTTCCGTGCACAGAATCGCCGCTTTTGTTCAGTTTGGCACAAAACGCGCGTTTCGTGTAAAGAATCGCCGCTTTTGCTCAGTTTTGGCACCGAACGTGCGTTTCACACACCGAATTTCTCCTTTTGCCACAGAACGTGTGTTTCGTGCGCAGAATAGCCGCTTTTGCTCAGTTTTGGCACCACACGTACGTTCCGTGCAGAGAATCGCTGCTTTTGTTCAGTTTGGCACAAAACGCGCGTTTCGTGTAAAGAATCGCTGCTTTTGCTCAGTTTTGGCACCGAACGTGTGTTTCGTGCACAGAATCGCCGCTTTTGCTCAGTTTGGCACAAAACGTGCGCTTCGTCCACAGAATCGCCGCTTTTGCTCAGTTATGGCACAAAACGTGCGTTTCACACACCGAATTGCTCCTTTTGCCACAGAACGTGTGTTTCGTGCACAGAATAGCCGCTTTTGCACAGTTTTGGCACCAAACATGCGTTCCGTGCACAGAATCGCCGCTTTTGTTCAGTTTTTCACAAAACGCGCGTTTCGTGCACAGAATCGCTGCTTTTGCTCAGTTTTGGCACCGAACGTGGGTTTCGTGCACAGAATCGCCGCTTTTGTTCAGTTTGGCACACAACGTGCGCTTCGTCCCCAGAATCGCCGCTTTTGCTCAGTTATGGCACAAAACGTGCTTTTCACGCACCGAATTGCTCCTTTTACCACAAAACGTGTGTTACGTGCACAGAATTAGCCGCTTTTGCTCAGTTTTGGCACCACACGTACGTTCCGTGCACAGAATCGCCGCTTTTGTTCAGTTTGGCACAAAACGCGCGTTTCGTGTAAAGAATCGCCGCTTTTGCCCAGTTTTGGCACAAAACGCGCGTTTCGTGCACAGAATCGCCACTTTTGCAAGGTTTTGGCACCACACGTGCGTTCCGTGCACAGAATCGCCGCTTTTGTTCAGTTTGGCACAAAACGCGCGTTTCGTGTAAAGAATCGCCGCTTTTGCTCAGTTTTGGCACAAAACGTGCCTTTCGTGCACAGAATCGCCGCTTTTGCCACAAAACGTGCGTTACGTGCACAGAATTCGCCGCTTTTGCTCAGTTTGGCACAAAACGCGCGTTTCGTGCACAGAATCGCCGCTTTTGTTCAGGTGGCACAAAACGTGCGTTTCACGCACCGAATTGCTCCTTTTGGCTCAAAACGTGCGTTCCTCGCACAGAATCGCCGCTTTTGCTCAGTTTTGGCACAAAACGTGCCTTTCGTGCACAGAATCGCCGCTTTTGCTGAGTTTTGGCACCGAACGTGTGTTTCGTGCACAGAATCGCTGCTTTTGCTCAGTTTGGCACAAAACGTGCGCTTCGTCCACAGAATCGCCGCTTTTGCTCAGTTATGGCACAAAACGTGCGTTTCACGCACCGAATTGCTCCTTTTGCCACAAAACGTGTGTTACGTACACAGAATTCGCCGCTTTTGCTCAGTTTTGGCACCAAACATGCGTTCCGTGCACAGAATCGCCGCTTTTGTTCAGTTTGGCACAAAACGCGCGTTTCGTGCACAGAATCGCCGCTTTTGCTCAGTTTGGTACAAAACGTGCGCTTCGTCCACAGAATCGCCGCTTTTGCTCAGTTATGGCACAAAACGTGCGTTTCACACACCGAATTGCTCCTTTTGCCACAAAACGTGTGTTTCGTGCACTTAATAGCCGCTTTTGCTCAGTTATGGCACAAAACGTGCGTTTCACGCACCGAATTGCTCCTTCTGGCTCAAAACGTGCATTCCTCGCACAGAATCGCAGCTTTTGCTCAGTTTTGGCACAAAACGTGCGTTTCGTACACAGAATCGCCGCGTTTGCTCAGTTCTTTCACAAAACGTGCGTTTCGTGCGCAGAATCGCCGCTTTTGCTCCGTTTTGGCACAAAACGTGCGTTTCGAGCACAGAATCGCTGCTTTTGCTCAGTTTGGCACAAAACGCGCGTGTCGTGTAAAGAATCGCCGCTTTTGCTCAGTTTTGGCACAAAACGTGCCTTTCGTGCACAGAATCGCCGCTTTTGCTCAGTTATGGCACAAAACGTGCGTTTCACACACCGAATTGCTCCTTTTGCCACAGAACGTGTGTTTCGTGCACTGAAACGCCGCTTTTGCTCAGTTTGGCACAAAACGCGCGTGTCGTGCACAGAATCGCCGCTTTTGTTCAGTTATGGCACAAAACGTGCGTTTCACGCACCGAATTGCTCCTTTTGGCACAAAACGTGCGTTTCGTTCACAGAATCGCCGCTTTTGCTCAGTTTTGGCACAAAACCCGCGTTTCGTGCACAGAATCGCCGTTTTGGAGCAAAACCCGCGCTTCGTGCACAGAATCGCCGCTTTTGCAAAGTTTTGGCACCACACGTAGGTTCCGTGCACAGAATCGCCGCTTTTGTTCAGTTTGGCACAAAACGCGCGTTTCGTGTAAAGAATCGCCGCTTTTGCTCAGTTTTGGCACCGAACGTGCGTTTCACACACCGAATTTCTCCTTTTGCCACAGAACGTGTGTTTTGTGCGCAGAATAGCCGCTTTTGCTCAGTTTTGGCATCACACGTACGTTCCGTGCAGAGAATCGCTGCTTTTGTTCAGTTTGGCACAAAACGCGCGTTTCGTGTAAAGAATCGCTGCTTTTGCTCAGTTTTGGCACCGAACGTGTGTTTCGTGCACAGAATCGCCGCTTTTGCTCAGTTTGGCACAAAACGTGCGCTTCGTCCACAGAATCGCCGCTTTTGCTCAGTTATGGCACAAAACGTGCGTTTCACACACCGAATTGCTCCTTTTGCCACAGAACGTGTGTTTCGTGCACAGAATAGCCGCTTTTGCACAGTTTTGGCACCAAACATGCGTTCCGTGCACAGAATCGCCGCTTTTGTTCAGTTTTTCACAAAACGCGCGTTTCGTGCACAGAATCGCTGCTTTTGCTCAGTTTTGGCACCGAACGTGGGTTTCGTGCACAGAATCGCCGCTTTTGTTCAGTTTGGCACACAACGTGCGCTTCGTCCCCAGAATCGCCGCTTTTGCTCAGTTATGGCACAAAACGTGCTTTTCACGCACCGAATTGCTCCTTTTACCACAAAACGTGTGTTACGTGCACAGAATTAGCCGCTTTTGCTCAGTTTTGGCACCACACGTGCGTTCCGTGCACAGAATCGCCGGTTTTGTTCAGTTTGGCACAAAACGCGCGCTTCGTGCACAGAATCGCCGCTTTTGCTCAGTTATGGCACACAACGTGCGTTTCACACACCGAATTGCTCCTTTTGCCACAGAACGTGCGTTCCGTGCACAGAATCGCCGCTTTCGTTCAGTTTGGCACAAAACGCGCATTTCGTGTAAAGAATCGCCGCTTTTGCTCAGTTATGGCACAAAACGTGCGCTTCACGCACCGAATTGCTCCTTCTGGCTCAAAACGTGCATTCCTCGCACAGAATCGCAGCTTTTGCTCAGTTTTGGCACAATACGTGCGTTTCGTACACAGAATCGCCGCGTTTGCTCAGTTCTTTCACAAAACGTGCGTTTCGTGCGCAGAATCGCCGCTTTTGCTCCGTTTTGGCACAAAACGTGCGTTTCGAGCACAGAATCGCTGCTTTTGCTCAGTTTGGCACAAAACGCGCGTGTCGTGTAAAGAATCGCCGCTTTTGCTCAGTTTTGGCACAAAACGTGCCTTTCGTGCACAGAATCGCCGCTTTTGCTCAGTTATGGCACAAAACGTGCGTTTCACACACCGAATTGCTCCTTTTGCCACAGAACGTGTGTTTCGTGCACTGAAACGCCGCTTTTGCTCAGTTTGGCACAAAACGCGCGTGTCGTGCACAGAATCGCCGCTTTTGTTCAGTTATGGCACAAAACGTGCGTTTCACGCACCGAATTGCTCCTTTTGGCACAAAACGTGCGTTTCGTTCACAGAATCGCCGCTTTTGCTCAGTTTTGGCACAAAACCCGCGTTTCGTGCACAGAATCGCCGTTTTGGAGCAAAACCCGCGCTTCGTGCACAGAATCGCCGCTTTTGCAAAGTTTTGGCACCACACGTAGGTTCCGTGCACAGAATCGCCGCTTTTGTTCAGTTTGGCACAAAACGCGCGTTTCGTGTAAAGAATCGCCGCTTTTGCTCAGTTTTGGCACCGAACGTGCGTTTCACACACCGAATTTCTCCTTTTGCCACAGAACGTGTGTTTTGTGCGCAGAATAGCCGCTTTTGCTCAGTTTTGGCATCACACGTACGTTCCGTGCAGAGAATCGCTGCTTTTGTTCAGTTTGGCACAAAACGCGCGTTTCGTGTAAAGAATCGCTGCTTTTGCTCAGTTTTGGCACCGAACGTGTGTTTCGTGCACAGAATCGCCGCTTTTGCTCAGTTTGGCACAAAACGTGCGCTTCGTCCACAGAATCGCCGCTTTTGCTCAGTTATGGCACAAAACGTGCGTTTCACACACCGAATTGCTCCTTTTGCCACAGAACGTGTGTTTCGTGCACAGAATAGCCGCTTTTGCACAGTTTTGGCACCAAACATGCGTTCCGTGCACAGAATCGCCGCTTTTGTTCAGTTTTTCACAAAACGCGCGTTTCGTGCACAGAATCGCTGCTTTTGCTCAGTTTTGGCACCGAACGTGGGTTTCGTGCACAGAATCGCCGCTTTTGTTCAGTTTGGCACACAACGTGCGCTTCGTCCCCAGAATCGCCGCTTTTGCTCAGTTATGGCACAAAACGTGCTTTTCACGCACCGAATTGCTCCTTTTACCACAAAACGTGTGTTACGTGCACAGAATTAGCCGCTTTTGCTCAGTTTTGGCACCACACGTGCGTTCCGTGCACAGAATCGCCGGTTTTGTTCAGTTTGGCACAAAACGCGCGCTTCGTGCACAGAATCGCCGCTTTTGCTCAGTTATGGCACACAACGTGCGTTTCACACACCGAATTGCTCCTTTTGCCACAGAACGTGCGTTCCGTGCACAGAATCGCCGCTTTTGTTCAGTTTGGCACAAAACGCGCATTTCGTGTAAAGAATCGCCGCTTTTGCTCAGTTTTGGCACAGAACGTGTGTTTCGTGCACAGAATCACGGCTTTTGCTCAGTTTTGGAACAAAACGTTCGTTTCACACACCGAATTGCTCCTTTCGCCACAAAACGTGTGTTTCGTGCACAGAATCGCCGCATTTACTCAGTTTTGGCACAATACGTGCGTTTCGTGCACGGAATCTCCGCTTTTTCTCAGTTTTGGCAGAAAACCAGCGTTTCGTGCTCAGTATCGCCGCTTTTGCTCAGTTTTGGCACCACACGTGCGTTCCGTGCACAGAATCGCCGCTTTTGCTTAGTTTCGGCACAAATCTTGCGTGTCGTGCACAAAATCGCCGCTTTTGCTCAGTTTTGGCACAAAACGTGCGTTTCGTGCACAGAATCGCCGGTTTTGCTCAGTTTTGGCACCACAAGTGCGCTCCTTGCACAGAATCGCCGCTTTTGTTCAGTTTGGCACAAAACGCGGGTTTCGTGTAAAGAATCGCCGCTTTTGCACAGTTATGGCACAAAACGTGCGTTTCTCGCACCGATTTGCTCCCTTTGGCCACAAAACGTGTGTTACGTGCACAGAATCGCCGCTTTTGCTCAGTTCTGGAACAAATCTTGCGTTTCGTGCACAAAATCGCCGCTTCTGCTCAGTTTTGGCACAAAACGTGCGTTTCACGCACCGAATTGCTCCTTTTGCCACAGAACGTGTGTTTCGTGCACAGAATCGCCGCTTTTGCTCAGTTATGGCACAAAACGTGCTTTTCACGCACCGAATTGCTCCTTTTACCACAAAACGTGTGTTACGTGCACAGAATTCGCCGCTTTTGCTCAGTTTTGGCACCACACGTGCGTTCCGTGCACAGAATCGCCGCTTTTGTTCAGTTTGGTACAAAAGGCGCATTTCGTGTGAAGAATCGCCGCTTTTGCTCAGTTTTGGCACAGAACGTGTGTTTCGTGCACAGAATCACGGCCTTCGCTCAGTTTTGGAACAAAAAGTTCGTTTCACACACCGAATTGCTCCTTTCGCCACAAAACGTGTGTTTCGTGCACAGAATCGCCGCATTTACTCAGTTTGGGCACAAAACGTGCGTTTCGTGCACAGAATCGCCGCTGTTTCTCAGTTTTGGCAGAAAACCAGCGTTTCGTGGACAGAACCGCCGCATTAGATCAGTTTTGGCACATTACGTGCGTTTCGTGCTCAGAATCGCCGCTTTTGCTCAGTTTTGGCACAAAACTTGCGTTTCGTGCACAGAATTGCCGCTTTTGCTCAGTTTTGGCGCAAAACGTGTGTTTCGTGCATAGAATCGCCGCTTTTGCTCAGTTTTGGCACCACACGTGCGTTCCGTGCACAGAATCGCCGCTTTTGTTCAGTTTGGCACGAAACGCGCGCTTCGTGCACAGAATCGCCGCTTTTGCTCAGTAATGGCACAAAACGTGCGTTTCACGCACCGAATTGCTCCTTTTGGCACAAAACGTGCGTTTCGTTCACAGAATCGCCGCTTTTGCTCAGTTTTGGCACAAAACCCGCGTTTCGTGCACAGAATCGCCGTTTTGGAGCAAAACCCGCGCTTCGTGCACAGAATCGCCGCTTTTGCAAAGTTTTGGCATCACACGTAGGTTCCGTGCACAGAATCGCCGCTTTTGTTCAGTTTGGCACAAAACGCGCGTTTCGTGTAAAGAATCGCCGCTTTTGTTCAGTTTTGGCACCGAACGTGCGTTTCACACACCGAATTTCTCCTTTTGCCACAGAACGTGTGTTTCGTGCACAGAATAGCCGCTTTTGCACAGTTTTGGCACCAAACATGCGTCCCGTGCACAGAATCGCCGCTTTTGTTCAGATTGGCACAAAACGCGCGTTTCGTGCACAGAATCGCCGCTTTTGCTCAGTTTTGGCACCGAACGTGTGTTTCGTGCACAGAATCGCCGCTTTTGCTCAGTTTGGCACACAACGTGCGCTTCGTCCACAGAATCGCCGCTTTTGCTCAGTTATGGCACAAAACGTTCGTTTCACACACCGAATTGCTCCTTTCGCCACAAAACGTGTGTTTCGTGCACAGAATCGCCGGATTTACTCAGTTTTGGCACAAAACGTGCGTTTCGTGCACAGAATCGCCGCTTTTTCTCAGTTTTGGCAGAAATCCAGCGTTTCGTGCACAGAACCGCCGCATTAGCTCAGTTTTAGCACATTACGTGCGTTTCGTGCTCAGAATCGCCGCTTTTGTTCAGTTCCGGCACAAATCGAGAGTTTCGTGCACAGAATCGCCACTTTTGCAAAGTTTTGGCACCACACGTGCGTTCCGTGCACTGAATCGCCGCTTTTGCTCAGTTTTGGCACAGAACGTGTGTTTCGTGCACAGAATCACGGCTTTTGCTCAGTTTTGGAACAAAACGTTCGTTTCACACACCGAATTGCTCCTTTTGCCACAGAACGTGTGTTTCGTGCACACAATCGCCGCTTTTGCTCAGTTATAGCACAAAACGTGCGTTTCATGAACCGAATTGCTCCTTTTGCCACAAAACGTGTGTTACGTGCACAGAACTGCCGCTTTTGCTCAGTTTGGCACAAAACGCGCGTTTCGTGCACACAATCGCCGCTTTTGCTCAGTTTTGGCACAAAACGTGCGTTTCGTGCACAGAATTCGCCGCTATTGCTCAGTTTTGGCACAAAACGTGCGTTTCACACCCCGAATTGCTCCTTTTGCCACAGAACGTGTGTTACGTGCACAGAATTCGCCGCTTTTGCTCAGTTTTGGCACAAAACGTGCGTTTCACACTCCGAATTACTCCTTTTGCCACAGAACGTGTGTTTCGTGCACAGAATCGCCGCTTTTGCTCAGTTTTGGCACCACACGTGCGTTCGTGCACAGAATCGCCGCTTTTGTTCAGTTTGGAACAAAACGCGCGTTTCGTGCACAGAATCGCCGCTTTTGCTCAGTTATGGCACAGAACGTGCGTTTCATGCACCGAATTGCTCCTTTTGCCACAGAACGTGTGTTACGTGCACAGAACTGCCGCTTTTGCACAGTTTGGCACAAAACGCGCGTTTCGTGCACAGAATCGCCGCTTTTGCTCAGTTTTGGCACCGAATGTGTGTTTCGTGCACAGAATCGCCGCTTTTGCTCAGTTTTGGCGCAAAACGTGTGTTTCGTGCACAGAATCGCCGCTTTTGCTCAGTTTGGCACAAAACGTGCGCTTCGTGCACAGAATCTGCGCTTTTGCTCAGTTTTGGCACAAAACCCGCGTTTTGTGCACAGAATCGCCGCATTTGCTCAGTTTTGGAACAAAACGTGCGTTTCGTGCACAGAATCAGCGCTTTTGCTCAGTTTTGGCGCAAAACCCGCGGTTCGTGCACAGAATCGTTGCTATTGCTCAGTTTTGGCACAAAACCCGCGTTTCGTGCACAGAACCGCAGCTTCTGCTGTTTTGGCACAGAACGTGCGATACACGCACCGAATTGCTCCTTTTGCCACAGAAGGTGTATTTCCTGCACAGCATCGCCGCTTTTGCTCCGCTTTGGTCCCAAACGTGCGTTTCGTCTCGTTGTGCGTAAAAGTCCCAGCCGCGTATTGCTTAGGTCTCGTTATGCGTACCAGTTCCAGCCGCGTATTGCTTTGGTCTCGTTATTCGTACAAGTTCGAGCCGCGTATTGCTTAGGTCCCGTTATGCGTACAAGTTTCTGCCGCGTACTGCTTTGGTCTCGGTAAGCGTACAAGTTCCAGCCGCGGTTTGCTTTGGTCTCGTTATGCGTACAAGACCCAGCCGCGTATTTCTTCGGTCTCGTTTTGCGTACAAGTTCCAGGTACGTATTGCTTCGGTCTCGTCGAGCGCACAAGTTCCAGGTACGTATTGCTTCGCTCTCGTTTAGCGTACAAGATCCAGCGGCGTATTGCTTCGGTCTCGTTATGCGTACAAGTCCCAGCCGCGTATTGCTTCGGTCTCGTCGAGCGTCCAAGTTCCAGCCGAGTATTGCTTCGGTCTCGTCGAGCGTCCAAGTTCCAGCCGTGTAATGCTTCGGTCTCGTTATGCGTACAAATTCCAGGCGCGTATTGCTTCGGTCTCGTCGAGCGATCAGGTTCCAGCAGCGCGTCGCTTCGGTCTCGTCGAGCGTACACGTCCCAGCCGCGTATTGTTTCGGTCTCGTTATGCGTACAAATTGCAGGCGCGTGTTGCTCCGGTCTCGTCGAGCGAACAAGTTCCAGCAGCGCGTTGCTTCGGTCTCGTTATGCGTGCAAGTTCCAGACGCGTATTGCTTCGGTCTCGTTATGCGTACAAGTTCCTGCCGCGTATTGCTTCGGTCTCGTTACGCGTACAAGTCCCAGGCGCGTATAGCTGCGGTTTTCGTTATGCGTACAAGTCCCAGCCGCGTGTTGCTTCGGTCTCGTTATGCGTACAAGTCCCAGCCGTGTATTGCTTCGGTCTCGTCGAGCGTAACAGTTCCAGCCGCGTATTGCTTCGGTCTCGTCGAGTGTACAAGTCCTAGCCGCGTATTGCTTTGGTCTCGTTATGCGTACAAGTTCCAGCGGCGTATTACTTCGGTATCGTAATGCGTGAAAGTCCCAGCCGCGTGTTGCTTCGGTCTCGGTATGCGTGCAAGTTCCAGCCGCGTATTGCTTCGGTCACATCGAGCGTACAAGTCCCAGCCGCGTATTGCTTCGATACCGTTATGCGTACAAGTCCCAGCCGTGTAATGCTTCGGTCTCGTTATGCGTACAAGTTCCAGACGCGTAATACTTCGGTCTCGTTATGCGTTCAAGTTCCAGCCGCGTATTGCTTCGGTCTCGCTTTGCGTACAAGTTCCAGCCTCGTATTGCTTCGGTCTCGTTATGCGTACAAGTTCCAGCAGCGCGTTGCTTCGTTCTCGTTATGCGTGCAAGTTACAACCGCGTAATGCTTCGGTCTCGTTATGCGTGCCACTCCCAGCCGCGTGTTGCTTCGGTCTCGTGGAGGGTACAAGTTCCAGCCGCGTGTTGCTTCGGTCTCGTCGAGCGTACAAGTTCCAGCCGCGTATTGCTTCCGTCTTGTTATTCGTGCAAGTCCCAGCCGCGTAATACTTCGGTCTCGTTATGCGTGCCAGTCCCAGCCGCGTGTTGCTTCGGTCTCGTTATGCGTACAAGTTCCAGCCGCGTAATCCTTCGGTCTCGTTATGCGTACAAGCTCCAGCCGCGTATTGCTTCAGTCTCGTCGAGCGTACAAGTCCCAGCCGCGTATTGCTTCGGTCTCGTCGAGCGTACAAGTTCCAGCCGCGTATTGCTTCGGTCTCGTTATGCGTGCAAGTTACAACCGCGTAATGCTTCGGTCTCGTTATGCGTGCCACTCCCAGCCGCGTGTTGCTTCGGTCTCGTGGAGCGTACAAGTTCCAGCCGCGTGTTGCTTCGGTCTCGTCGAGCGTACAAGTTCCAGCCGCGTATTGCTTCCGTCTTGTTATTCGTGCAAGTCCCAGCCGCGTAATACTTCGGTCTCGTTATGCGTTCAAGTTCCAGCCGCGTATTGCTTCGGTCTCGTTATGCGTACAAGTCCCAGCCGTGTAATGCTTCGGTCTCGTTATGCGTACAAGTTCCAGCAGCGCGTTGCTTCGGTCTCGTTATGCGTACAAGTTTCAGCCGCGTGTTGCTTCGGTCTCGTCGAGCGTACAAGTTCCAACAGCGCGTTGCTTCGGTCTCCTTATGCGTGCAAGTTCCAGCCGCGTATTGCTTCGGTCTCGTCGAGCGTGCAAGTCCCAGCCGCGTATTGCTTTGGTCTCGTTATGCGTACAAGTCCGAGCCGCGTATTTCTTCGGTATCGTTATGCGTACAAGTCCCAGCCTCGTGTTGCTTCGGTCTTGTTATGCGTGCAAGTTCCAGCCGCGTATTGCTTCGGTCTCGTTATGCGTACAAGTTCCAGCCGCATGTTGCTTCGGTCTCGTCGGGCGTACAAGTCCCAGCCGCGGATTGCTTTGCTCTCGTTATGCGTACAAGTTCCAGCCACGAATTGCTTCGTTCTCGTTATGCGTGCAAGTTACAACCGCGTAATGCTTCGGTCTCGTTATGCGTGCCAGTCCCAGCCGCGTGTTGCTTCGGTCTCGTGGAGCGTACAAGTTTCAGCCGCGTGTTGCTTCGGTCTCGTCGAGCGTACAAGTTCCAGCCGCGTATTGCTTCGGTCTTGTTATTCGTGCAAGTCCCAGCCGCGTATTGCTTCGGTCTCGTCGAGCGAACAAGTCCCAGCCGCGTGTTGCTTCGGTCTCGTTATGCGTGCCACTCCCAGCCGCGTATTGCTTCGGTATCGTCGGGCGTACGAGTCCCAGCCGCGTGTTGCTTCGGTCTCGTCATGCGTACAAGTTCCAGCCGCGTAATGCTTCGGTCTCTTCTAGCGTTCAATTTTCAGCCCCGTATCGCTTCGGTCTCGTCGAGCGTGCAAGTACCAGCCGCGTGTTGCTTCGGTCTCGTTTTGCGTGCAAGTTCCTGCCGCGTATTGCTTCCGTCTCGTCGAGCGTACAAGTCCCAGCCAGGTGTTGCTTCGGTCTCGTTATGCGTACAATTTCCAGCCGCGTAATGCTTCGGTCTCGTTATGCGTAGAAGTTCCAGCCACGAATTGCTTCGTTCTCGTTATGCGTGCAAGTTACAACCGCGTAATGCTTCGGTCTCGTTATGCGTGCCAGTCTCAGCCGCGTAATGCTTCGGTCTCGTTATGCGTGCCAGTCCCAGCCACGTGTTGCTTCGGTCTCGTTATGCGTACAAGTTCCAGCCGCGTAATGCTTCGGTCTCGTTATGCGTAGAAGTTCCAGCCACGAATTACTTCGGTCTCGTTATGCGTGCAAGTTACAACCGCGTAATGCTTCGGTCTCGTTATGCGTGCCAGTTCCAGCCGCGTATTGCTTCGGTCTCGCTATGCGTGCAAGTTCCAGCCGCATGTTGCTTCGGTCCCGTCGAGCGTACAAGTCCCAGCAGCGTATTGCTTTGGTCTCGTGGAGCGTACAAGTCCCAGCCGCGTAATGCTTCGGTCTCGTTATGCGTGCCAGTCCCAGCCACGTGTTGCTTCGGTCTCGTTATGCGTACAAGTTCCAGCCGCGTATTGCTTCGGTCTCGTCGAGCGTACAAGTACCAGCCGCGTATTGCTTTGGTCTCGTTATGCGTACGAGTCCCAGCCGCGTATTGCATGGGTATCGTTATGCGTACAAGTTCCAGCCGCGTAATGCTTCGGTCTCGTTATGCGTGCCAGTGCCAGCCGCGTGTTGCTTCGGTCTCGTTAGGCGTACAAGTTCCAGCCGCGTAATGCTTCGGTCTCGTTATGCGTAGAAGTCTCAGCCACGAATTACTTCGTTCTCGTTATGCGTGCAAGTTACAACCGCGTAATGCTTCGGTCTCGTTATGCGTGCCAGTCCCAGCCGCGTGTTGCCTCGGTCTCGTTATGCGTACCAGTCCCTGCCGCGAATTGCTTTGGTCTCGTTATGCGTACAAGTCCCAGCCGCGTATTGCTTCGGTATCGTTATGCGTACAAGTTCCAGCCGCGTAATGCTTCGGTCTCGTTATGCGTGCCAGTCCCAGCCGCGTGTTGCTTCGGTCTCGTTATGCGTACAAGTTCCAGCCGCGTAATCCTTCGGTCTCGTTATGCGTGCAAGTTCCAGCCGCGTATTGCTTCGGTCTCGTCGAGCGTACAAGTTCCAGCCGCGTATTGCTTTGGTCTCGTTATGCGTACAAGTCCCAGCCGCGTAATCCTTCGGTCTCTTCTAGAGTTCAATTTCCAGCCCCGTATTGCTTCGGTCTCGTCGAGCGTACAAGTCCCAGCCGCGTGTTGCTTCGGTCTCGTTTTGCGTGCGAGTTCCTGCCGCGTATTGCTTCCGTCTCGTCGAGCGTACAAGTCCCAGCCGCGTGTTGCTTCGGTCTCGTTATGCGTACAAGTTCCAGCCGCGTATTGCTTTGGTCTCGTTATGCGTACAAGTTCCAGCCGCATGTTGCTTCTGTCTCGTCGGGCGTACAAGACCCAGCCGCGGATTGCTTTGGTCTCGTTATGGGTACAAGTCCCAGCCGCGTATTGCTTCAGTCTCGTCGAGCGTACAAGTCCCAGCCGCGTATTGCTTCGGTCTCGTCGAGCGTACAAGTTCCAGTTGCGCGTTGCTTCGGTCTCGTTATGCGTACAAGTTCCAGCCGCGTGTGGCTTCGGTCTCGTTATGCGTGTAAGTTCCAGCCGCGTATTGCTTCGGTCTCGTTATGCGTACAAGTCCCAGCCGTGTATTGCTTCGGTCTCGTCGAGCGTACAAGTCCCAGCCGCGTATTGCTTCGGTATCGTTATGCGTACAAGCCCGAGACGTGTATTGCTTCGGTATCGTCGAGCGTACAAGTGCCAGCAGCGTATTGCTTTGTTCTCGTTATGCGTACAAGTCCCAGCCGCGTATTGCTTTGATCTCGTCGAGCGTACAAGTTCCAGCCGCGTATTGCTGCGGTCTCGTTATGCGTGCAAGTTCCAGTCGCGTATTGCTTCGGACTCGTTATGCGTACATGTCCTAGCCGTGTATTGCTTCGGTCTCGTTATGCGTGCAAGTTCCTGCCGCCTGTTGCTTCGGTTTCGTTATTCGTACAAGTCCTAGCCGTGTATTGCTTCGGTCTCGTTATGCGTGCAAGTTCCAGCCGCGTGTTGCTTCGGTCTCGTTATGCGTACAAGTCCCAGCCGTGTAGTGCTTCGGTCTCGTCGAGCGTACAAGTCCCAGCAGCTTATTGCTTTGGTCTCGTGGAGCGTTCAAGTTCCAGCCGCGTATTGTTTTGGTCTCGTTATGCGTGCAAGTTCCATCCGCGTATTGCTTCGGTCTCGTTATGCGTACAAGTCCTTGCCGCGTATTGCTTCGGTCTCGTTATGCGAGCAAGTTCCAGCCGCGTATTGCTTCGGTCTCGTTATGCGTACAAGTCCCAGCCGCGTGTTGCTTCGGTCTCGTTATGCGTACAAATTCCAGGCGCGTATTGCTTCGGTCTCGTCGAGAGAACAAGTTCCAGCAGCGCGTTGCTTCGGTCTCGTTATGCGTGCAAGTACCAGACGCGTATTGCTTCGGTCGCGTCGAGTGTACATGTCCCAGCTGCGTATTGCTTCGGTCGCGTTATGCATACAAGTCCCAGCCGGGTATTACTTCGGTCTCGTCGAGCGTACAAGTTCGAGCAGCGTATTGCTTCGGTCTCGCTATGCGTACAAGTCCCAGCCGCGTATTACTTCGGTCTCGTCGAGCGTACAAGTTCCAGCCGCGTATTGCTTCGGTCTCGTCGACCGTACAAGTTCCAGGCGCGTATAGCTGCGGTCTCTTTATGCGTACAAGTTCCAGCCCTGTACTGCTTCGATCTCGTTATGCGTACAAGTTCCGGCACTGTACTGCTTCGATCTCGTTATGCGTACAAGTTTCATCCGCGTAGTCCTTCGGTCTCTTCGAGCGTACAAGTTCCAGCCGCGTATTGCTTCGGTCTCGTCGAGCGAACAAGTTCCAGCCGCGTATTGCTTCGGTCTCGTTATGCGTACAAGTTCCAGCCGCGTGTGGCTTCGGTCTCGGTATGCGTGTAAGTTCCAGCCGCGTATTGCTTCGTCTCGTTATGCGTACAAGTCCCAGCCGTGTATTGCTTCGGTCTCGTCGAGCGTACAAGTTACAGCCGCGTATTCCTTTGGGCTCGTTATGCGTACAAGCCCCAGCCGCGTAATCCTTCGGTCTCTTCGAGCGTACAAGTTCCAGCCGCGTATTGCTTCGGTCTCGATACGCGTGCAAGTTCCAGCCGAGTATTACTCCGGTCTCGTCGAGCCTACAAGTGCCAGCCGCGTATTGCTTCGGTCTCGTTATGCGCACAAGTCCCAGACGCGTAATCCTTCGGTCTCTTCGAGCGTACAAGTTCCAGCCGCGTATTGCTTCGGTCTCGTCGAACATACAAGTTCCAGCCGTGTATTGCTTCGGTTTCGTCGAGCCTACAAGTCCCAGCCGCGTATTGCTTCGGTCTCGTTATGCGTACAAGTCCCAGCCGCGTAATCCTTCGGTCTCTTCGAGCGTACAAGTTCCAGCGCGAATTGCTTCGGTCACGATACGCGTACAAGTCCCAGCCGTGTAATGCTTCGGTCTCGTGGATCGTACCAGTTCCAGCCGCGTATTGCTTCGGTCTCGTCGAGCGTACAAGTTCCAGCCGCGTATTGCTTCGGTTTCGTCGAGCCTACAAGTCCCAGCCGCGTATTGCTTCGGTCTCGTTATGCGTACAAGTCCCAGCCGCGTGTTGCTTCGGTCTCGTTATGCATACAAATTCCAGGCGCGTATTGCTTCGGTCTCGTCGAGCGAACAAGTTCCAGCAGCGCGTTTCTTCGGTCTCGTTATGCGTGCAAGTTCCAGACACGTATTGCTTCGGTCGCGTCGAGTGTACATGTCCCAGCTGCGTATTGCTTCGGTCGCGTTATGCATACAAGTCCCAGCCGTGTACTGCTTCGGTCTCGTCGAGTGTACAAATTCCAGGCGCGTATTGCTTCGGTTTCGTCGAGCGTACAAGTTCGAGCAGCGTGTTGCTTCGGTCTCGTTATGCGTACAAATTCCAGGCGCGTATTGCTTCGGTATCGTCGAGCGTACAAATTCCAGGCGCGTATTGCTTCGGTCTCGTCGAGCGAACAAGTTCCAGCAGCGCGTTTCTTCGGTCTCGTTATGCGTGCAAGTTCCAGACACGTATCGTTTCGGTCGCGTCGAGTGTACATGTCCCAGCTGCGTATTGCTTCGGTCGCGTTATGCATACAAGTCCCAGCCGTGTATTGCTTCGGTCTCGTTATGCGTACAACTTCCAGCCGCGTGTTGCTTCTTTCTCGTTATGCGTGTAAGTTCCAGCCGCGTATTGCTTCGGTCTCGTTATGCGTACAAGTTCCAGCCGCGTATTGCTTCGGTCTCGTCGAGCGTATAAGTTACAGCCGCGTATTGCTTCGGTCTCGTCGAGCGTACAAGTTGCAGCCGCGTATTACTTTGGTCTCGTTGTGCGTACAAGTCCCAGCCGCGTAATCCTTCGGTCTCTTCGAGCGTACAAGTTCCAGCCGCGTATTGCTTCGGTCTCGATACGCGTGCAAGTTCCAGCTGCGTATTGCTTCGGTCTCGTCGAGCCTACAAGTCCCAGCCGCGTATTGCTTCGGTCTCGTTATGCGTACAAGTCCCAGCCGCGTAATCCTTCGGTCCCTTCGAGCGTACAAGTTCCAGCCGCGTATTGCTTCCGTCTCGTTACGCGTACAAATCCCAGCCGCGTAATCCTTCGGTCTCTGCGAGCGTACAAGTTCGTGCCGCGTATTGCTTCGGTCTCGTTACGCGTACAAGTCCCAGCCGCGTATTGCTTCGGTCTCGTTATGCGTACAAGTCCAAGACGCGTAATCCTTCGGTCTCTGCGAGCGTACAAGTCCCAGCCGCGTATTGCTGCGGTCTCGTTATGCGTACAAGTCCCAGCCGCGTATTACTTTGTTCTGGTTATGCGTACAAGTCCCAGCCGCGTATTGCTTCGTTCTCGTCGAGCGTACAAGTTCGAGCAGCGTATTGCTTCGGTCTCGTTATGCGTACAAGTCCCAGCCGTGTGTTGCTTCGGTCTCGTTATGCGTGCAAGTTCCAGCCGCGTATTGCTTCGGTCTCGTCGAGCGTGCAAGTTCCAGCCGCGTGTTTCTTCGTTCTCGTTATGCGTACAAGTTCCAGCCACGTATTGCTTCGGTCTCGTGGAGCGTACAAGTTCCAGCCGCGTATTGCTTCAGTCTCGCCGAGCGTACAACTCCCAGCCGCGTATTGCTTCGATCTAGTGGAGCGTACAAGTTCCAGCTGCGCGTTGCTTCGGTCTCGTTATGCGTGCAAGTTCCAGACACGTATTGTTTCGGTCGCGTCGAGTGTACATGTCCCAGCTGCGTATTGCTTCGGTCGCGTTATGCATACAAGTCCCAGCCGTGTATTGCTTCGGTCTCGTTATGCGTACAACTTCCAGCCGCGTGTTGCTTCTTTCTCGTTATGCGTGTAAGTTCCAGCCGCGTATTGCTTCGGTCTCGTTATGCGTCCAAGTTCCAGCCGCGTATTGCTTCGGTCTCGTCGAGCGTATAAGTTACAGCCGCGTATTGCTTCGGTCTCCTCGAGCGTACAAGTTGCAGCCGCGTATTACTTTGGTCTCGTTGTGCGTACAAGTCCCAGCCGCGTAATCCTTCGGTCTCTTCGAGCGTACAAGTTCCAGCCGCGTATTGCTTCGGTCTCGATACGCGTGCAAGTTCCAGCTGCGTATTGCTTCGGTCTCGTCGAGCCTACAAGTCCCAGCCGCGTATTGCTTCGGTCTCGTTATGCGTACAAGTCCCAGCCGCGTAATCCTTCGGTCCCTTCGAGCGTACAAGTTCCAGCCGCGTATTGCTTCCGTCTCGTTACGCGTACAAATCCCAGCCGTGTAATGCTTCGGTCTCGTTATGCGTACAAGTCCCAGCTGCGTATTGCTTCGGTCTCGTAGAGCCTACAAGTCCCAGCCGCGTATTGCTTCGGTCTCGTTATGCGTACAAGTCCCAGCCGCGTATTGTTTCGGTCTCGTCGAGCGTACAATTCCCAGCCGGGTATAGCTTTGGTCTCGTTATGCGTGCAAGTTCCAACCGCGTACTGCTTCGGTCTCGTCGAGCCTGCAAGTCCCAGCCGCGTATTGCTTCGGTCTCGTTATGCGTACAAGTCCCAGCCGCGTAATCCTTCGGTCTCTGCGAGCGTACAAGTTCGTGCCGCGTATTGCTTCGGTCTCGTTACGCGTACAAGTCCCAGCCGCGTATTGCTTCGGTCTCGTTATGCGTACAAGTCCAAGACGCGTAATCCTTCGGTCTCTGCGAGCGTACAAGTCCCAGCCGCGTATTGCTTCGGTCTCGTTATGCGTACAAGTCCCAGCCGCGTATTACTTTGTTCTGGTTATGCGTACAAGTCCCAGCCGCGTATTGCTTCGGTCTCGTCGAGCGTACAAGTTCGAGCAGCGTATTGCTTCGGTCTCGTTATGCGTACAAGTCCCAGCCGTGTATTGCTTCGGTCTCGTTATGCGTGCAAGTTCCAGCCGCGTATTGCTTCGGTCTCGTCGAGCGTGCAAGTTCCAGCCGCGTGTTTCTTCGGTCTCGTTATGCGTACAAGTTCCAGCCACGTATTGCTTCGGTCTCGTGGAGCGTACAAGTTCCAGCCGCGTATTGCTTCAGTCTCGCCGAGCGTACAACTCCCAGCCGCGTATTGCTTCGATCTAGTGGAGCGTACAAGTTCCAGCTGCGCGTTGCTTCGGTCTCGTTATGCGTGCAAGTTCCAGACACGTATTGTTTCGGTCGCGTCGAGTGTACATGTCCCAGCTGCGTATTGCTTCGGTCGCGTTATGCATACAAGTCCCAGCCGTGTATTGCTTCGGTCTCGTTATGCGTACAACTTCCAGCCGCGTGTTGCTTCTTTCTCGTTATGCGTGTAAGTTCCAGCCGCGTATTGCTTCGGTCTCGTTTTGCGTACAAGTTCCAGCCGCGTATTGCTTCGGTCTCGTCGAGCGTATAAGTTACAGCCGCGTATTGCTTCGGTCTCGTCGAGCGTACAAGTTGCAGCCGCGTATTACTTTGGTCTCGTTGTGCGTACAAGTCCCAGCCGCGTAAGCCTTCGGTCTCTTCGAGCGTACAAGTTCCAGCCGCGTATTGCTTCGGTCTCGATACGCGTGCAAGTTCCAGCTGCGTATTGCTTCGGTCTCGTCGAGCCTACAAGTCCCAGCCGCGTATTGCTTCGGTCTCGTTATGCGTACAAGTCCCAGCCGCGTAATCCTTCGGTCCCTTCGAGCGTACAAGTTCCAGCCGCGTATTGCTTCCGTCTCGTTACGCGTACAAATCCCAGCCGTGTAATGCTTCGGTCTCGTTATGCGTACAAGTCCCAGCTGCGTATTGCTTCGGTCTCGTAGATCCTACAAGTCCCAGCCGCGTATTGCTTCGGTCTCGTTATGCGTACAAGTCCCAGCCGCGTATTGTTTCGGTCTCGTCGAGCGTACAAGTCCCAGCCGGGTATAGCTTTGGTCTCGTTATGCGTGCAAGTTCCAACCGCGTACTGCTTCGGTCTCGTCGAGCCTGCAAGTCCCAGCCGCGTATTGCTTCGGTCTCGTTATGCGTACAAGTCCCAGCCGCGTAATCCTTCGGTCTCTGCGAGCGTACAAGTTCGTGCCGCGTATTGCTTCGGTCTCGTTACGCGTACAAGTCCCAGCCGCGTATTGCTTCGGTCTCGTTATGCGTACAAGTCCAAGACGCGTAATCCTTCGGTCTCTGCGAGCGTACAAGTCCCAGCCGCGTATTGCTTCGGTCTCGTTATGCGTACAAGTCCCAGCCGCGTATTACTTTGTTCTGGTTATGCGTACAAGTCCCAGCCGCGTATTGCTTCGGTCTCGTCGAGCGTACAAGTTCGAGCAGCGTATTGCTTCGGTCTCGTTATGCGTACAAGTCCCAGCCGTGTATTGCTTCGGTCTCGTTATGCGTGCAAGTTCCAGCCGCGTATTGCTTCGGTCTCGTCGAGCGTGCAAGTTCCAGCCGCGTGTTTCTTCGGTCTCGTTATGCGTACAAGTTCCAGCCACGTATTGCTTCGGTCTCGTGGAGCGTACAAGTTCCAGCCGCGTATTGCTTCAGTCTCGCCGAGCGTACAACTCCCAGCCGCGTATTGCTTCGATCTAGTGGAGCGTACAAGTTCCAGCTGCGCGTTGCTTCGGTCTCGTTATGCGTGCAAGTTCCAGACACGTATTGTTTCGGTCGCGTCGAGTGTACATGTCCCAGCTGCGTATTGCTTCGGTCGCGTTATGCATACAAGTCCCAGCCGTGTATTGCTTCGGTCTCGTTATGCGTACAACTTCCAGCCGCGTGTTGCTTCTTTCTCGTTATGCGTGTAAGTTCCAGCCGCGTATTGCTTCGGTCTCGTTATGCGTACAAGTTCCAGCCGCGTATTGCTTCGGTCTCGTCGAGCGTATAAGTTACAGCCGCGTATTGCTTCGGTCTCGTCGAGCGTACAAGTTGCAGCCGCGTATTACTTTGGTCTCGTTGTGCGTACAAGTCCCAGCCGCGTAATCCTTCGGTCTCTTCGAGCGTACAAGTTCCAGCCGCGTATTGCTTCCGTCTCGTTACGCGTACAAATCCCAGCCGTGTAATGCTTCGGTCTCGTTATGCGTACAAGTCCCAGCTGCGTATTGCTTCGGTCTCGTAGAGCCTACAAGTCCCAGCCGCGTATTGCTTCGGTCTCGTTATGCGCACAAGTCCGAGCCCCGTAATCCCTCGGTCTCTTCGAGCGTACAAGTTCCAGCCGCGTATTGCTTCGGGCTCGTTATGCGTACAAGTTCCAGGAGCGGTCTGCTTCGGTCTCGTCGAGCGTACAAGTTACAGCCGCGTATTACTTTGGTCTCGTAATGCGTACAAGTCCCAGCCGCGTAATCCTTCGGTATCTTCGAGCGTACAAGTTCCAGCCGCGTATTGCTTCGGTCTCGATACGCGTGCAAGTTCCTGCTGCGTATTGCTTCGGTCTCGTCGAGCCTACAAGTCCCAGCCGCGTATTGCTTCGGTCTCGTTATGCGTACAAGTCCCAGCCGCGTAATCCTTCGGTCCCTTCGAGCGTACAAGTTCCAGCCGCGTATTGCTTCGGTCTCGTTACGCGTACAAATCCCAGCCGTGTAATGCTTCGGTCTCGTTATGCGTACATGTCCCAGCCGCGTATTGCTTCGGTCTCGCAGAGCCTACAAGTCCCAGCCGGGTATTGCTTCGGTCTCGTTATGCGTACAAGTCCCAGCCGCGTAATCCTTCAGTCTCTGCGAGCGTACAAGTTCCAGCCGCGTATTGCTTCGGTCTCGTCGAGCGTACAAGTTCCAGCCGCGTATTGCTTCGGTCTCGTCGAGCCTACAAGTCCCAGTCGCGTATTCCTTTGGTCTCGTTATGCGCACAAGTCCCAGCCCCGTAATCCTTCGGTCTCTTCGAGCGTACAAGTTCCAGCCGAGTATTGCTTCGGTCTCGATACGCGTGCAAGATCCAGCCGCGTATTGCTTCGGTCTCGTCGAGCGTACAAGTTCGAGCAGCGTATTGCTTCGGTCTCGTTATGCGTACAAGTCCCAGCCGTGTATTGCTTCGGTCTCGTCGAGCGTACAAGTTCCAGCCGCGTATTGCTGCGGTCTCGTTATGCGTGCAAGTTCCAGTCGCGTATTGCTTCGGACTCGTTATGCGTACAAGTTCCAGCCGCGTATTGCTTCGGTCTCGTCGAGCGTACAAGTCCCAGCAGCGTATTGCTTTGGTCTCGTTATGCGTACAAGTCCCAGCCGCGTATTGCTTCGGTGTCGTTATGCGTACAAGTCCCAGTCGTGTCTTGCTTCGGCCTCGTTATGCGTACAAGTTCCAGCCGCGTGTGGCTTCGGTCTCGTTATGCGTACAAGTTCCAGCCGCGTAATGCTTCGGTCTCGTTATGCGTACAAGTTCCAGCCGCGAGTTGCTTCGGTCTCGTTATGCGTACACGTTCCAGCCGTGTATTGCTTCGGTTTCGTCGAGCGTACAAGTTCCAGCCACGTATTGCTTCGGTCTCGTGGAGCATACAAGACCCAGGCGCGTATAGCAGCGGACTCGTTATGCGTTCGAGTTCCAGCCGCGTATTGCTTCGATCCCGTTATGCGTACAAGTCCCAGCCGCGTATTGCTTCGGCCTCGTTATGCGTCCAAGTTCCAGCCGCGTATTGCTTAGCTCTCGTTACACGAACAAGTTCCAGCCGTGTATTGCTTCGGTCTCGTCGAGCGTACAAGTTCGAGCAGCGTATTGCTTCGGTCTCGTTATGCGTACAAGTCCCAGCCGTGTATTGCTTCGGTCTCGTCGAGCGTACAAGTTCCAGCCGCGTATTGCTGCGGTCTCGTTATGCGTGCAAGTTCCAGTCGCGTATTGCTTCGGACTCGTTATGCGTACATGTCCTAGCCGTGTATTGCTTCGGTCTCGTTATGCGTGCAAGTTCCTGCCGCCTGTTGCTTCGGTTTCGTTATTCGTACAAGTCCTAGCCGTGTATTGCTTCGGTCTCGTTATGCGTGCAAGTTCCAGCCGCGTGTTGCTTCGGTCTCGTTATGCGTACAAGTCCCAGCCGTGTAGTGCTTCGGTCTCGTCGAGCGTACAAGTTCCAGCCGTGTATTGCTTCGGTCTCGTTATGCGTACAACTTCCAGCCGCGTGTTGCTTCTTTCTCGTTATGCGTGTAAGTTCCAGCCGCGTATTGCTTCGGTCTCGTTATGCGTACAAGTTCCAGCCGCGTATTGCTTCGGTCTCGTCGAGCGTATAAGTTACAGCCGCGTATTGCTTCGGTCTCGTCGAGCGTACAAGTTGCAGCCGCGTATTACTTTGGTCTCGTTGTGCGTACAAGTCCCAGCCGCGTATTGCTTCGGTGTCGTTATGCGTACAAGTCCCAGTCGTGTCTTGCTTCGGCCTCGTTATGCGTACAAGTTCCAGCCGCGTGTGGCTTCGGTCTCGTTATGCGTACAAGTTCCAGCCGCGTAATGCTTCGGTCTCTTCGAGCGTACAAGTTCCAGCCGCGTATTGCTTCGGTCTCGATACGCGTGCAAGTTCCAGCTGCGTATTGCTTCGGTCTCGTCGAGCCTACAAGTCCCAGCCGCGTATTGCTTCGGTCTCGTTATGCGTACAAGTCCCAGCCGCGTAATCCTTCGGTCCCTTCGAGCGTACAAGTTCCAGCCGCGTATTGCTTCCGTCTCGTTACGCGTACAAATCCCAGCCGTGTAATGCTTCGGTCTCGTTATGCGTACAAGTCCCAGCTGCGTATTGCTTCGGTCTCGTAGAGCCTACAAGTCCCAGCCGCGTATTGCTTCGGTCTCGTTATGCGTACAAGTCCCAGCCGCGTATTGTTTCGGTCTCGTCGAGCGTACAAGTCCCAGCCGGGTATAGCTTTGGTCTCGTTATGCGTGCAAGTTCCAACCGCGTACTGCTTCGGTCTCGTCGAGCCTGCAAGTCCCAGCCGCGTATTGCTTCGGTCTCGTTATGCGTACAAGTCCCAGCCGCGTAATCCTTCGGTCTCTGCGAGCGTACAAGTTCGTGCCGCGTATTGCTTCGGTCTCGTTACGCGTACAAGTCCCAGCCGCGTATTGCTTCGGTCTCGTTATGCGTACAAGTCCAAGACGCGTAATCCTTCGGTCTCTGCGAGCGTACAAGTCCCAGCCGCGTATTGCTTCGGTCTCGTTATGCGTACAAGTCCCAGCCGCGTATTACTTTGTTCTGGTTATGCGTACAAGTCCCAGCCGCGTATTGCTTCGGTCTCGTCGAGCGTACAAGTTCGAGCAGCGTATTGCTTCGGTCTCGTTATGCGTACAAGTCCCAGCCGTGTATTGCTTCGGTCTCGTTATGCGTGCAAGTTCCAGCCGCGTATTGCTTCGGTCTCGTCGAGCGTGCAAGTTCCAGCCGCGTGTTTCTTCGGTCTCGTTATGCGTACAAGTTCCAGCCACGTATTGCTTCGGTCTCGTGGAGCGTACAAGTTCCAGCCGCGTATTGCTTCAGTCTCGCCGAGCGTACAACTCCCAGCCGCGTATTGCTTCGATCTAGTGGAGCGTACAAGTTCCAGCTGCGCGTTGCTTCGGTCTCGTTATGCGTGCAAGTTCCAGACACGTATTGTTTCGGTCGCGTCGAGTGTACATGTCCCAGCTGCGTATTGCTTCGGTCGCGTTATGCATACAAGTCCCAGCCGTGTATTGCTTCGGTCTCGTTATGCGTACAACTTCCAGCCGCGTGTTGCTTCTTTCTCGTTATGCGTGTAAGTTCCAGCCGCGTATTGCTTCGGTCTCGTTATGCGTACAAGTACCAGCCGCGTATTGCTTCGGTCTCGTCGAGCGTATAAGTTACAGCCGCGTATTGCTTCGGTCTCGTCGAGCGTACAAGTTGCAGCCGCGTATTACTTTGGTCTCGTTGTGCGTACAAGTCCCAGCCGCGTAATCCTTCGGTCTCTTCGAGCGTACAAGTTCCAGCCGCGTATTGCTTCGGTCTCGATACGCGTGCAAGTTCCAGCTGCGTATTGCTTCGGTCTCGTCGAGCCTACAAGTCCCAGCCGCGTATTGCTTCGGTCTCGTTATGCGTACAAGTCCCAGCCGCGTAATCCTTCGGTCCCTTCGAGCGTACAAGTTCCAGCCGCGTATTGCTTCCGTCTCGTTACGCGTACAAATCCCAGCCGTGTAATGCTTCGGTCTCGTTATGCGTACAAGTCCCAGCTGCGTATTGCTTCGGTCTCGTAGAGCCTACAAGTCCCAGCCGCGTATTGCTTCGGTCTCGTTATGCGCACAAGTCCGAGCCCCGTAATCCCTCGGTCTCTTCGAGCGTACAAGTTCCAGCCGCGTATTGCTTCGGGCTCGTTATGCGTACAAGTTCCAGGAGCGGTCTGCTTCGGTCTCGTCGAGCGTACAAGTTACAGCCGCGTATTACTTTGGTCTCGTAATGCGTACAAGTCCCAGCCGCGTAATCCTTCGGTATCTTCGAGCGTACAAGTTCCAGCCGCGTATTGCTTCGGTCTCGATACGCGTGCAAGTTCCTGCTGCGTATTGCTTCGGTCTCGTCGAGCCTACAAGTCCCAGCCGCGTATTGCTTCGGTCTCGTTATGCGTACAAGTCCCAGCCGCGTAATCCTTCGGTCCCTTCGAGCGTACAAGTTCCAGCCGCGTATTGCTTCGGTCTCGTTACGCGTACAAATCCCAGCCGTGTAATGCTTCGGTCTCGTTATGCGTACATGTCCCAGCCGCGTATTGCTTCGGTCTCGCAGAGCCTACAAGTCCCAGCCGGGTATTGCTTCGGTCTCGTTATGCGTACAAGTCCCAGCCGCGTAATCCTTCAGTCTCTGCGAGCGTACAAGTTCCTGCCGCGTATTGCTTCGGTCTCGTTACGCGTACAAGTTCCAGCCGCGTATTGCTTCGGTCTCGTCGAGCGTACAAGTTCCAGCCGCGTATTGCTTCGGTCTCGTCGAGCCTACAAGTCCCAGTCGCGTATTCCTTTGGTCTCGTTATGCGCACAAGTCCCAGCCCCGTAATCCTTCGGTCTCTTCGAGCGTACAAGTTCCAGCCGAGTATTGCTTCGGTCTCGATACGCGTGCAAGATCCAGCCGCGTATTGCTTCGGTCTCGTCGAGCGTACAAGTTCGAGCAGCGTATTGCTTCGGTCTCGTTATGCGTACAAGTCCCAGCCGTGTATTGCTTCGGTCTCGTCGAGCGTACAAGTTCCAGCCGCGTATTGCTGCGGTCTCGTTATGCGTGCAAGTTCCAGTCGCGTATTGCTTCGGACTCGTTATGCGTACAAGTTCCAGCCGCGTATTGCTTCGGTCTCGTCGAGCGTACAAGTCCCAGCAGCGTATTGCTTTGGTCTCGTTATGCGTACAAGTCCCAGCCGCGTATTGCTTCGGTGTCGTTATGCGTACAAGTCCCAGTCGTGTCTTGCTTCGGCCTCGTTATGCGTACAAGTTCCAGCCGCGTGTGGCTTCGGTCTCGTTATGCGTACAAGTTCCAGCCGCGTAATGCTTCGGTCTCGTTATGCGTCCAAGTTCCAGTCGCGTATTGCTTCGGACTCGTTATGCGTACATGTCCTAGCCGTGTATTGCTTCGGTCTCGTTATGCGTGCAAGTTCCTGCCGCCTGTTGCTTCGGTTTCGTTATTCGTACAAGTCCTAGCCGTGTATTGCTTCGGTCTCGTTATGCGTGCAAGTTCCAGCCGCGTGTTGCTTTGGTCTCGTTATGCGTACAAGTCCCAGCCGTGTAGTGCTTCGGTCTCGTCGAGCGTACAAGTTCCAGCCGCGTATTGCTTCGGTCTCGTTATGCGTACAAGTTCCAGCCGCGTGTGGCTTCGGTCTCGTTATGCGTGTAAGTTCCAGCCGCATATTGCTTCGGTCTCGTTATGCGTACAAGTCCCAGCCGTGTATTGCTGCGGTCTCGTTATGCGTACAAGTCCCAGCCGTGTATTGCTTCGGTCTCGTCGAGCGTACAAGTTACAGCCGCGTATTCCTTTGGGCTCGTTATGCGTACAAGCCCCAGCCGCGTAATCCTTCGGTCTCTTCGAGCGTACAAGTTCCAGCCGCGTATTGTTTCGGTCTCGTAGAGTCTACAAGTCCCAGCCCCGTATTGCTTCGGTCTCGTTATGCGTACAAGTCCCAGCCGCATAATCCTTCGGTCCCTTCGAGCGTACTAGTCCCAGCCGTGTAATGCTTCGATCTCGTTATGCGTACAACTCCCAGCCGCGTAATCCTTCGGTCTCTTCGAGCGTACAAGTCCCAGCCGCGCATTGCTTCCGTCTCGTTATGCGTACAAGTCCCAGCCGCGTAATGCTTCGGTCTCTTCGAGCGTACAAGTTCCAGCCGCGTATTGCTTCGTTCTCTTCGAGCCTACAAGTCCCAGCCGCGTATCGCTTCGGTCTCGATATGCGTACAAGTACCAGCCGCGTACTGCTTCGGTCTCGTCGAGCCTACAAGTCCCAGCCGCGTATTGGTTCGGTCTCGTTACGCGTACAAGTTCCAGCCGCGTATTGCTTCTGTCTCGTCGAGCGTAGATGTCGCAGCCGCATATTGCTGTGGTCTCGTTATGCATACAAGTCCCAGCCGTGTATTGCTTCGGTCTCGTTATGCGTACAAGTTCCAGCCGCGTGTTGCTTCGGTCTCGTTATGCGTACAAATTCCAGGCGCGTATTGCTTCGGTCTCGTCGAGCCTACAAGTCCCAGCCGCGTATTGCTTCGGTCTCGTTATGCGTACAAGTCCCAGCCGCGTAATCCTTCGGTCTCATCGAGCGTACAAGTCCCAGCCGCGCATTGCTTCGGTCTCGCTATGCGTACAAGCCCCAGCCGCGTATTCCTTCGGTCTCGTCGAGAGTACAAGTTCCAGTCGCGTATTGCTTCGGTCTCGTTATGCGTGCAAGCCCCAGCCGCGTGTTGCTTCGGTCTCGTTATGCGTACAAATTCCAGGCGCGTATTGATTTGGTCTCGTCGAGCGTACAATTTCGAGCAGCGTATTGCTTCGGTCTCGTTATGCGTACAAGTCCCAGCCGCGTATTGCTTCGGTCTCCTCGAGCGTACAAGTCCCAGCCGCGTGTTGCTTCGGTCTCGTTATGCGTACGAGTCCCAGCCGCGTATTCCATCGGTCTCGTCGAGCGTACAAGTTCCAGCCGCGTATTGCTTCGGTCTCGTTATGCGTACAAGTTCCACCCGCGTATTGCTTCGGTCTCGTCGAGCGTACAAGTTCCAGCAGCCCTTTGCTTCGGTCTCGTTATGCGTACAAGTACCAGCCGCGTATTGCTTCGGTCGCGTTATGCATACAAGTCCCAGCCGCGTATTGCTTCGGTCTCGTTATGCGTACAATCCCAGCCGCGTAGTCCTTCGGGCCCTTCGAGCGTACAAGTTCCAGCCGCGTATTGCTTCGGTCTCGTTACGCGTACAAGTCCCAGCCGTGTAATGCTTCGGTCTCGTTATGCGTACAAGTCCCAGTCGTGTCTTGCTTCGGCCTCGTTATGCGTACAAGTTCCAGCCGCGTGTGGCTTCGGTCTCGTTATGCGTACAAGTTCCAGCCGCGTAATGCTTCGGTCTCGTTATGCGTACAAGTTCCAGCCGCGAGTTGCTTCGGTCTCGTTATGCGTACACGTTCCAGCCGTGTATTGCTTCGGTTTCGTCGAGCGTACAAGTTCCAGCCACGTATTGCTTCGGTCTCGTGGAGCATACAAGTCCCAGGCGCGTATAGCAGCGGACTCGTTATGCGTTCGAGTTCCAGCCGCGTATTGCTTCGATCCCGTTATGCGTACAAGTCCCAGCCGCGTATTGCTTCGGTCTCGTTATGCGTCCAAGTTCCAGCCGCGTATTGCTTAGCTCTCGTTACACGAACAAGTTCCAGCCGTGTATTGCTTCGGTCTCGTCGAGCGTACAAGTTCGAGCAGCGTATTGCTTCGGTCTCGTTATGCGTACAAGTCCCAGCCGTGTATTGCTTCGGTCTCGTCGAGCGTACAAGTTCCAGCCGCGTATTGCTGCGGTCTCGTTATGCGTGCAAGTTCCAGTCGCGTATTGCTTCGGACTCGTTATGCGTACATGTCCTAGCCGTGTATTGCTTCGGTCTCGTTATGCGTGCAAGTTCCTGCCGCCTGTTGCTTCGGTTTCGTTATTCGTACAAGTCCTAGCCGTGTATTGCTTCGGTCTCGTTATGCGTGCAAGTTCCAGCCGCGTGTTGCTTCGGTCTCGTTATGCGTACAAGTCCCAGCCGTGTAGTGCTTCGGTCTCGTCGAGCGTACAAGTTCCAGCCGCGTATTGCTTCGGTCTCGTTATGCGTACAAGTTCCAGCCGCGTGTGGCTTCGGTCTCGTTATGCGTGTAAGTTCCAGCCGCATATTGCTTCGGTCTCGTTATGCGTACAAGTCCCAGCCGTGTATTGCTGCGGTCTCGTTATGCGTACAAGTCCCAGCCGTGTATTGCTTCGGTCTCGTCGAGCGTACAAGTTACAGCCGCGTATTCCTTTGGGCTCGTTATGCGTACAAGCCCCAGCCGCGTAATCCTTCGGTCTCTTCGAGCGTACAAGTTCCAGCCGCGTATTGTTTCGGTCTCGTAGAGTCTACAAGTCCCAGCCCCGTATTGCTTCGGTCTCGTTATGCGTACAAGTCCCAGCCGCATAATCCTTCGGTCCCTTCGAGCGTACTAGTCCCAGCCGTGTAATGCTTCGATCTCGTTATGCGTACAACTCCCAGCCGCGTAATCCTTCGGTCTCTTCGAGCGTACAAGTCCCAGCCGCGCATTGCTTCCGTCTCGTTATGCGTACAAGTCCCAGCCGCGTAATGCTTCGGTCTCTTCGAGCGTACAAGTTCCAGCCGCGTATTGCTTCGTTCTCTTCGAGCCTACAAGTCCCAGCCGCGTATCGCTTCGGTCTCGATATGCGTACAAGTACCAGCCGCGTACTGCTTCGGTCTCGTCGAGCCTACAAGTCCCAGCCGCGTATTGGTTCGGTCTCGTTACGCGTACAAGTTCCAGCCGCGTATTGCTTCTGTCTCGTCGAGCGTAGATGTCGCAGCCGCATATTGCTGTGGTCTCGTTATGCATACAAGTCCCAGCCGTGTATTGCTTCGGTCTCGTTATGCGTACAAGTTCCAGCCGCGTGTTGCTTCGGTCTCGTTATGCGTACAAATTCCAGGCGCGTATTGCTTCGGTCTCGTCGAGCCTACAAGTCCCAGCCGCGTATTGCTTCGGTCTCGTTATGCGTACAAGTCCCAGCCGCGTAATCCTTCGGTCTCATCGAGCGTACAAGTCCCAGCCGCGCATTGCTTCGGTCTCGCTATGCGTACAAGCCCCAGCCGCGTATTCCTTCGGTCTCGTCGAGAGTACAAGTTCCAGTCGCGTATTGCTTCGGTCTCGTTATGCGTGCAAGCCCCAGCCGCGTGTTGCTTCGGTCTCGTTATGCGTACAAATTCCAGGCGCGTATTGATTTGGTCTCGTCGAGCGTACAATTTCGAGCAGCGTATTGCTTCGGTCTCGTTATGCGTACAAGTCCCAGCCGCGTATTGCTTCGGTCTCCTCGAGCGTACAAGTCCCAGCCGCGTGTTGCTTCGGTCTCGTTATGCGTACGAGTCCCAGCCGCGTATTCCATCGGTCTCGTCGAGCGTACAAGTTCCAGCCGCGTATTGCTTCGGTCTCGTTATGCGTACAAGTTCCACCCGCGTATTGCTTCGGTCTCGTCGAGCGTACAAGTTCCAGCAGCCCTTTGCTTCGGTCTCGTTATGCGTACAAGTACCAGCCGCGTATTGCTTCGGTCGCGTTATGCATACAAGTCCCAGCCGCGTATTGCTTCGGTCTCGTTATGCGTACAATCCCAGCCGCGTAGTCCTTCGGGCCCTTCGAGCGTACAAGTTCCAGCCGCGTATTGCTTCGGTCTCGTTACGCGTACAAGTCCCAGCCGTGTAATGCTTCGGTCTCGTTATGCGTATAAGTCCCAGTCGCGTATTGCTTCGGTCTCGTTATGCGTACAAATTCCAGGCGCGTATTGCTTCGGTCTCGTCGAGCGAACAAGTTCCCGCAGCGCGTTGCTTCGGTCTCGTTATGCGTGCAAGTTCCAACCGCGTACTGCTTCGGTCTCGTCGAGCCTACAAGTCCCAGCCGCGTATTGCTTCGGTCTCGTTATGCGTACAAGTCCTAGCCGTGTATTGCTTCGGTCTCGTTATGCGTGCAATTTCCAGCCGCGTATTGCTTCGGTCTCGTCGAGCGTACAAGTTCCAGCCAGGTATTGCTTCGGTCTCGTTATGCGTGCAAGTTCCAGCCGCGTATTGCTTCGGTCTCGTCGAGCGTGCAAGTTCCAGCCGCGTATTGCTTCGGTCTCGTTATGCGTACAAGTTCCAGCCGCGTATTGCTTCAGTCTCGTCGAGCGTACAAGTCCCAGCCGCGTATTGCTTCGGCATCGTCGAGCGTACAAGTCCCAGGCGGGTATAGCAGCGGTCTCGTTATGCGTTCGAGTTCGAGCCGCGTATTGCTTCGATCCCGTTATGCGTACATGTTGCAGCCGCGTATTGCTTCGGTCTCGTTATGCGTGCAAGTTCCAGCCGCGTATTGCTTCGGTCTCGTCGAGCGTACAAGTTCCAGCCAGGTATTGCTTCGGTCTCGTTATGCGTGCAAGTTCCAGCCGCGTATTGCTTCGGTCTCGTCGAGTGTACAAGTTTCAGCCGCGTATTGCTTTGGTCTCGTTGTGCGTACAAGTCCCAGCCGCGTATTACTTTGTTCTGGTTATGCGTATAAGTCCCAGCCGCGTATTGCTTCGGTCTCGTCGCGCGTGCAAGTTCCAGCCGCGTATTGCTTCGGTCTTGTGGAGGGTACAAGTTCCAGCCGCGTATTGCTTTGTTCTCGTTATGCATACAAGTCCGAGCCGCGTATTCCTTCGGTCTCGTCGAGCGTACAAGTTCCAACCGCGTATTGCTTCGGTCTCGTCGAGCGTACAAGTTCCAGCCGCGTATTGCTTCGGTCTCGTTATGCGTGCAAGTTCCAGCCGCGTATTGCTTCGGTCTCGTCGAGTGTACAAGTCCCAGCCGCGTATTGCTTCGGTCTCGTTATGCGTACAAATCCCAGCCGCGTATTACTTTGTTCTGGTTATGCGTACAAGTCCAAGCCGCCTATTGCTTCGGTCTCGTCGAGCGTACTAGTCCCAGCCGCGTATTGCTTCGGTCTCGTCGAGCGTACAAGTTCCAGCCAGGTATTGCTTCGGTCTCGTTATGCGTGCAAGTTCCAGCCGCGTATTGCTTCGGTCTCGTCGATCGTGCAAGTTCCAGCCGCGTATTGCTTCAGTCTCGTCGAGCGTACAAGTCCCAGCCGCGTATTGCTGCGGCATCGTCGAGCGTACAACGCCCAGCCGCGTATTACTTTGTTCTGGTTATGCGTACAAGTCCCAGCCGCGTATTGCTTCGGTCTCGTCGAGCGTACAAGTTCCAGCCGCGTATTGCTTCGGTCTCGTCGAGCGTACAAGTCCCAGCCGCGTGTTGCTTCGGTCTCGTTATGCGTACAAATTCCAGGCGCGTATTGCTTCGGTCTCGTCGAGCGAACAAGTTCCAGCAGCGCGTTGCTTCGGTCTCGTTATGCGTGCAAGTTCCAGCCGCGTATTGCTTCGGTCTCGTCGACCGTACAAGTTCCAGGCGCGTATAGCTGCGGTCTCTTTATGCGTACAAGTTCCAGCCCTGTACTGCTTCGATCTCGTTATGCGTACAAGTTCCGGCACTGTACTGCTTCGATCTCGTTATGCGTACAAGTTTCAGCCGCGTAGTCCTTCGGTCTCTTCGAGCGTACAAGTTCCAGCCGCGTATTGCTTCGGTCTCGTTATGCGTGCAAGTTCCAGCCGCGTATTGCTTCGGTCTCGTCGAGTGTACAAGTCCCAGCCGCGTATTGCTTCGGTCTCGTTATGCGTACAAATCCCAGCCGCGTATTACTTTGTTCTGGTTATGCGTACAAGTCCAAGCCGCCTATTGCTTCGGTCTCGTCGAGCGTACTAGTCCCAGCCGCGTATTGCTTCGGTCTCGTCGAGCGTACAAGTTCCAGCCAGGTATTGCTTCGGTCTCGTTATGCGTGCAAGTTCCAGCCGCGTATTGCTTCGGTCTCGTCGATCGTGCAAGTTCCAGCCGCGTATTGCTTCAGTCTCGTCGAGCGTACAAGTCCCAGCCGCGTATTGCTGCGGCATCGTCGAGCGTACAACGCCCAGCCGCGTATTACTTTGTTCTGGTTATGCGTACAAGTCCCAGCCGCGTATTGCTTCGGTCTCGTCGAGCGTACAAGTTCCAGCCGCGTATTGCTTCGGTCTCGTCGAGCGTACAAGTCCCAGCCGCGTGTTGCTTCGGTCTCGTTATGCGTACAAATTCCAGGCGCGTATTGCTTCGGTCTCGTCGAGCGAACAAGTTCCAGCAGCGCGTTGCTTCGGTCTCGTTATGCGTGCAAGTTCCAGCCGCGTATTGCTTCGGTCTCGTCGACCGTACAAGTTCCAGGCGCGTATAGCTGCGGTCTCTTTATGCGTACAAGTTCCAGCCCTGTACTGCTTCGATCTCGTTATGCGTACAAGTTCCGGCACTGTACTGCTTCGATCTCGTTATGCGTACAAGTTTCAGCCGCGTAGTCCTTCGGTCTCTTCGAGCGTACAAGTTCCAGCCGCGTATTGCTTCGGTCTCGTCGAGCGAACAAGTTCCAGCCGCGCATTGCTTCGGTCTCGTTATGCGTACAAGTTCCAGCCGCGTGTGGCTTCGGTCTCGTTATGCGTGTAAGTTCCAGCCGCGTATTGCTTTGTTCTCGTTATGCATTCAAGTCCCAGCCGCGTATTCCTTCGGTCTCGTCGAGCGTACAAGTTCCAACCGCGTATTGCTTCGGTCTCGTCGAGCGTACAAGTTCCAGCCGCGTATTGCTTCGGTCTCGTTATGCGTGCAAGTTCCAGCCGCGTATTGCTTCGGTCTCGTCGAGTGTACAAGTCCCAGCCGCGTATTGCTTCGGTCTCGTTGTGCGTACAAATCCCAGCCACGTATTACTTTGTTCTGGTTATGCGTACAAGTCCAAGGGGCGTATTGCTTCGGTCTCGTCGAGCGTACTAGTCCCAGCCGCGTATTGCTTCGGTCTCGTCGAGCGTACAAGTTCCAGCCAGGTATTGCTTCGGTCTCGTTATGCGTGCAAGTTCCAGCCGCGTATTGCTTCGGTCTCGTCGATCGTGCAAGTTCCAGCCGCGTATTGCTTCAGTCTCGTCGAGCGTACAAGTCCCAGCCGCGTATTGCTTCGGTCTCGTCGAGCGTACAAGTTCCAGCCGCGTATTGCTTCGGTCTCGTTATGCGTGCATGTTCTAGCCGCGTATTGCTTCGGTCTCGTCGAGCGTACAAGTTCCAGCCGCGTATTGCTTTGGTCTCGTTATGCGTACAAGTCCCAGCCGCGTATTGCTTCGGTATCGTTATGCGTAGAAGCCCGAGACGTGTATTGCTTCGGTATCGTCGAGCGTACAAGTGCCAGCAGCGTATTGCTTTGTTCTCGTTATGCGTACAAGTCCCAGCCGCGTATTGCTTTGATCTCGTCGAGCGTACAAGTTCCAGCCGCGTATTGCTGCGGTCTCGTTATGCGTGCAAGTTCCAGTCGCGTATTGCTTCGGACTCGTTATGCGTACATGTCCTAGCCGTGTATTGCTTCGGTCTCGTTATGCGTGCAAGTTCCTGCCGCCTGTTGCTTCGGTTTCGTTATTCGTACAAGTCCTAGCCGTGTATTGCTTCGGTCTCGTTATGCGTGCAAGTTCCAGCCGCGTGTTGCTTCGGTCTCGTTATGCGTACAAGTCCCAGCCGTGTAGTGCTTCGGTCTCGTCGAGCGTACAAGTCCCAGCAGCTTATTGCTTTGGTCTCGTGGAGCGTTCAAGTTCCAGCCGCGTGTTGCTTCGGTCTCGTTATGCGTACAAATTCCAGGCGCGTATTGCTTCGGTCTCGTCGAGCAAACAAGTTCCAGCAGCGCGTTGCTTCGGTCTCGTTATGCGTGCAAGTACCAGACGCGTATTGCTTCGGCCGCGTCGAGTTTACATGTCCCAGCTGCGTATTGCTTCGGTCGCCTTATGCATACAAGTCCCAGCCGGGTATTGCTTCGGTCTCGTCGAGCGTACTAGTTCGAGCAGCGTATTGCTTCGGTCTCGCTATGCGTACAAGTCCCAGCCGCGTATTGCTTCGGTCTCGTCGAGCGTACAAGTTCCAGCCGCGTATTGCTTCGGTCTCGTCGACCGTACAAGTTCCAGGCGCGTATAGCTGCGGTCTCTTTATGCGTACAAGTTCCAGCCCTGTACTGCTTCGATCTCGTTATGCGTACAAGTTCCGGCACTGTACTGCTTCGATCTCGTTATGCGTACAAGTTTCAGCCGCGTAGTCCTTCGGTCTCTTCGAGCGTACAAGTTCCAGCCGCGTATTGCTTCGGTCTCGTCTAGCGAACAAGTTCCAGCCGCGTATTGCTTCGGTCTCGTTATGCGTACAAGTTCCAGCCGCGTGTGGCTTCGGTCTCGTTATGCGTGTAAGTTCCAGCCATGTATTGCTTCGGTCTCGTTATGCGTACAAGTCCCAGCCGTGTATTGCTTCGGTCTCGTCGAGCGTACAAGTTACAGCCGCGTATTCCTTTGGGCTCGTTATGCGTACAAGCCCCAGCCGCGTAATCCTTCGGTCTCTTCGAGCGTACAAGTTCCAGCCGCGTATTGCTTCGGTCTCGATACGCGTGCAAGTTCCAGCCGAGTATTACTCCGGTCTCGTCGAGCCTACAAGTCCCAGCCGCGTATTGCTTCGGTCTCGTTATGCGCACAAGTCCCAGACGCGTAATCCTTCGGTCTCTTCGAGCGTACAAGTTCCAGCCGCGTATTGCTTCGGTCTCGTCGAACATACAAGTTCCAGCCGTGTATTGCTTCGGTTTCGTCGAGCCTACAAGTCCCAGCCGCGTATTGCTTCGGTCTCGTTATGCGTACAAGTCCCAGCCGCGTAATCCTTCGGTCTCTTCGAGCGTACAAGTTCCAGCGCGAATTGCTTCGGTCACGATACGCGTACAAGTCCCAGCCGTGTAATGCTTCGGTCTCGTGGATCGTACCAGTTCCAGCCGCGTATTGCTTCGGTCTCGTCGAGCGTACAGGTTCCAGCCGTGTATTGCTTCGGTTTCGTCGAGCCTACAAGTCCCAGCCGCGTATTGCTTCGGTCTCGTTATGCGTACAAGTCCCAGCCGCGTGTTGCTTCGGTCTCGTTATGCATACAAATTCCAGGCGTGTATTGCTTCGGTCTCGTCGAGCGAACAAGTTCCAGCAGCGTGTTGCTTCGGTCTCGTTATGCGTACAAATTCCAGGCGCGTATTGCTTCGGTATCTTCGAGCGTACAAATTCCAGGCGCGTATTGCTTCGGTCTCGTCGAGCGAACAAGTTCCAGCAGCGCGTTTCTTCGGTCTCGTTATGCGTGCAAGTTCCAGACACGTATTGTTTCGGTCGCGTCGAGTGTACATGTCCCAGCTGCGTATTGCTTCGGTCACGTTATGCATACAAGTCCCAGCCGTGTATTGCTTCGGTCTCGTTATGCGTACAACTTCCAGCCGCGTATTGCTTCGGTCTCGTTATGCGTACAAGTTCCAGCCGCGTATTGCTTCGGTCTCGTCGAGCGTATAAGTTACAGCCGCGTATTGCTTCGGTCTCGTCGAGCGTACAAGTTCCAGCCGCGTATTGCTTCGGTCTCGTTATGCGTACAGGTCCCAGCCGTGTATTGCTTCGGTCTCGTCGAGCGTACAAGTTCGAGCAGCGTATTGCTTCGGTCTCGTTATGCGTACAAGTCCCAGCCGTGTATTGCTTCGGTCTCGTCGAGCGTACAAGTTCGAGCAGCGTGTTGCTTCGGTCTCGTTATGCGTACAACTCCCAGCCGCGTATTCCTTCGGTCTCGTAGAGCCTACAAGTTCCAGCCGCGTATTGCTTCGGTCTCGTTACGCGTACAAATCCCAGTCGTGTAATGCTACGGTCTCGTTATGCGTACAACTCCCAGCCGCGTATTCCTTCGGTCTCGTAGAGCCTACAAGTCCCAGCCGCGTATTGCTTCGGTCTCGTTATGCGTACAAGTCCCAGCCGCGTAATCCTTCGGTCTCTTCGAGTGTACAAGTTCCAGCCGCGTATTGTTTCGGTCTCGTCGAGTGAACAAGTTCCAGCAGCGCGTTGCTTTGGTCCCGTTATGCGTGCAAGTTCCAGACGCGTATAGCTGCGGTCTCGTTATTCGTAGAAGTTCCAGCCCTGTACTGCTTCGATCTCGTTATGCGTGCAAGTTCCAGCCGCGTATTGCTTCGGTCTCGTCGAGCGTACAAGTCCCAGCCGCGTATTGCTTCGGTCTCGTTATGCGTACAAATTCCTGGCGCGTATTGCCTCGGTCTTGTCGAGCGAACAAGTTGCAGCAGCGCGTTGCGTCGGTCTCTTTATACGTGCATGTTCCAGCCGCGTATTGTTTCGGTCTCGTCAAGCGTACAAGTCCAAGCCGCGTGCTGCTTCGGTCTCGGTATGCGTGCAAGTTCCAGCCGCGTATTGCTTCGGTCTCTTCGAGCGTACAAGTCCCAGCCGCGTATTGTTCCGGTCTCGTTGTGCGTACAAATTCCAGGCGCGTATTGCCTCGGTCTTGTCGAGCGAACAAGTTGCAGCAGCGCGTTGCGTCGGTCTCTTTATACGTGCATGTTCCAGCCGCGTATTGCTTCGGTCTCGTTACGCGTACAAGTCCCAGCCGTGTAATGCTTCGGTCTCGTTATGCGTACAAGTCCCAGCCGCGTATTGTTTCGGTCTCGTAGAGTCTACAAGTCCCAGCCCCGTATTGCTTCGGTCTCGTTATGCGTACAAGTCCCAGCCGCATAATCCTTCGGTCCCTTCGAGCGTACTAGTCCCAGCCGTGTAATGCTTCGATCTCGTTATGCGTAGAACTCCCAGCCGCGTAATCCTTCGGTCTCTTCGAGCGTACAAGTCCCAGCCGCGCATTGCTTCCGTCTCGTTATGCGTACAAGTCCCAGCCGCGTAATGCTTCGGTCTCTTCGAGCGTACAAGTTCCAGCCGCGTATTGCTTCGTTCTCGTCGAGCCTACAAGTCCCAGCCGCGTATCGCTTCGGTCTCGATATGCGTACAAGTACCAGCCGCGTATTGCTTCGGTCTCGTCGAGCCTACAAGTCCCAGCCGCGTATTGCTTCGGTCTCATTATGCGGACAAGTCCCAGCCGCGTATTCCTTCGGTCTTGTCGAGCGTACAAGTTCCAGCCGCGTATAGCTTCGGTCTCGTTATGCGTACAAATTCCAGGCGCGTGTTGCTTCGGTCTCGTCGAGCGAACAAGTTCCAGCAGCGCGTTGCTTCGGTCTCGTTATGCGTGCACGTTCCAAACGCGTACTGCTTCGGTCTCGTCGAGCCTACAAGTCCCAGCCGCGTATTGGTTCGGTCTCGTTACGCGTACAAGTTCCAGCCGCGTATTGCTTCTGTCTCGTCGAGCGTAGATGTCGCAGCCGCATATTGCTTTGGTCTCGTTATGCATACAAGTCCCAGCCGTGTATTGCTTCGGTCTCGTTATGCGTACAAGTTCCAGCCGCGTGTTGCTTCGGTCTCGTTATGCGTACAAATTCCAGGCGCGTATTGCTTCGGTCTCGTCGAGCCTACAAGTCCCAGCAGCCCTTTGCTTCGGTCTCGGTATGCGTACAAGCCCCAGCCGCGTATTCCTTCGGTCTCTTCGAGCGTACAAGTTCCAGCCGCGTATTGCTTCGGTATCGATAATCGTGCAAGTTCCAGCCGCGTATTGCTTCGGTCTCGTCGAGCCTACAAGTCCCAGCCGCGTATTGCTTCCGTCTCGTTATGCGTACAAGTCTCAGCCGCGTAATTCTTCGGTCTCTTCGATCGTTCAAGTTCCAGCCGCGTATCGCTTCGGTCTCGTTATGCGTACAAGTACCAGCCGCGCAATCCTTCGGTCTCATCGAGCGTACAAGTTCCAGCCGCGTATTGCTTCGGTCTTGTCGAGCGTACAAGTTCCAGCAGCCTTTTGCTTCGGTCTCGCTATGCGTACAAGCCCCAGCCGCGTATTCCTTCGGTCTCGTCGAGAGTACAAGTTCCTGTCGCGTATTGCTTCGGTCTCGTTATGCGTGCAAGCCCCAGCCGCGTGTTGCTTCGGTCTCGTTATGCGTACAAATTCCAGGCGCGTATTGATTTGGTCTCGTCGAGCGTACAATTTCGAGCAGCGTATTGCTTCGGTCTCGTTATGCGTACAAGTCCCAGCCGCGTATTGCTTCGGTCTCCTCGAGCGTACAAGTCCCAGCCGCGTGTTGCTTCGGTCTCGTTATGCGTACAAGTCCCAGCCGCGTATTCCATCGGTCTCGTCGAGCGTACAAGTTCCAGCCGCGTATTGCTTCGGTCTCGTTATGCGTACAAGATCCACCCGCGTATTGCTTCGGTCTCGTCGAGCGTACAAGTTCCAGCAGCCCTTTGCTTCGGTCTCGGTATGCGTACAAGCCCCAGCCGCGTATTCCTTCGGTCTCTTCGAGCGTACAAGTTCCAGCCGCGTATTGCTTCGGTATCGATAATCGTGCAAGTTCCAGCCGCGTATTGCTTCGGTCTCGTCGAGCCTACAAGTCCCAGCCGCGTATTGCTTCCGTCTCGTTATGCGTACAAGTCTCAGCCGCGTAATTCTTCGGTCTCTTCGATCGTTCAAGTTCCAGCCGCGTATCGCTTCGGTCTCGTTATGCGTACAAGTACCAGCCGCGTATTGCTTCGGTCGCGTTATGCATACAAGTCCCAGCCGCGTATTGCTTCGGTATCGTAACGCGTACAAGTCCCAGCCGTGTCTTGCTTCGGTCTCGTTATGCGTACAAGTTCCAGCCGCGAGTGGCTTCGGTCTCGTTATGTGTGCAAGTTCCAGCCGCGTATTGCTTTGGTATCGTTATGCGTACAAGTCCCAGCCGTGTCTTGCTTCGTTCTCGTTGTGCGTACAAGTCTCAGCCGCGTAATCCTTCGGTCTCTTCGATCGTGCAAGTCCCAGCCGCGTATTGCTTCCGTATCGTTATGCGTACAAGTCCCAGCCGCGTATTGCTTCCGTATCGTCATGCGTACAAGTCCCAGCCGGTTATTGCTTCGGTCTCGTCGAGCGTACAAGTTCCAGCCGCGTATTGCTTCGGTCTCGTCGAGGGTACAAGTCCCAGCCGCGTATTGCTTCGGTATCGTCGAGCGTACAAGTCCCAGCCGCGTATTGCTTCGTTCTCGTTATGCGAACAAGTCCCAGCCGTGTCTTGCTTCGGTCTCGTTATGCGTACAAGTTCCAGCCGCGTGTTGCTTCGGTCTCGTTATGCGTACAAGTCCCAGCCGCCTGTGGATTCGGTCACGTTATGCGTACAAGTTCCTGCCGCGTAATGCTTCGGTCTCGTTATGCGTGCAAGTTCCAGCCGGGTATTGCTTCGGTCTCGTTATGCGTACAAGTCCCAGCCGCTTATTCCTTCGATCTCGTCTAGCGTACAAGTTCCAGCCGCATGTTGCTTCGGTCTCGTCGAGCGTACAAGTCCCAGCCGCGTATTGCTTCCGTATCGTTATGCGTGCAAGTCCCAGCCGCGTGTTGCTTCGGTCTTGTTATGCGTGCAAGTTCCAGTCGCGTATTGCTTCGGTCTCGTCGAGCGTACAAGTCCCATCCGTGTATTGCTTCGGTCTCGTTATGCGTACAAGTCCCAGCCGCGTATTGCTTCCGTATCGTTATGCGTGCAAGTCCCAGCCGCGTGTTGCTTCGGTCTTGTTATGCGAGCAAGTTCCAGCCGAGTATTGCTTCGGTCTCGTCGAGGGTACAAGTCCCAGCCGCGTATTGCTTCGGTATCGTTATGCGTACAAGTCCCAGCCGTGTCTTGCTTCGATCTCGTTATGGGTACAAGCTCCAGCCGCGTGTTGCTTCGGTCTCGTTATGCGTACAAGTTCCAGCAGGGTATTGCTTCGGTCTCGTTGTGCGGACAAGTCCCAGCCGCGTATTCCTTCGGTCTCGTCGAGCGTACAAGTTCCAGCCGCGTATTGCTTCGGTCTCGTCGAGCGTACAAGTCCCATCCGTGTATTGCTTCGGTCTCGTTATGCGTACAAGTCCCAGCCGCGTATTGCTTCCGTATCGTTATGCGTGCAAGTCCCAGCCGCGTGTTGCTTCGGTCTTGTTATGCGAGCAAGTTCCAGCCGAGTATTGCTTCGGTCTCGTCGAGGGTACAAGTCCCAGCCGCGTATTGCTTCGGTATCGTTATGCGTACAAGTCCCAGCCGTGTCTTGCTTCGATCTCGTTATGGGTACAAGCTCCAGCCGCGTGTTGCTTCGGTCTCGTTATGCGTACAAGTTCCAGCAGGGTATTGCTTCGGTCTCGTTGTGCGGACAAGTCCCAGCCGCGTATTCCTTCGGTCTCGTCGAGCGTACAAGTTCCAGCCGCGTATTGCTTCGGTCTTGTCGAGCGTACAAGTTCCAGCCGCGTATTGCTTCGGTTTCCTGAAGCGTACAAGTTCCAGCCGCGTTTTGCTTCGGTGTCGTCGAGCGAACAGGTTCCAGCAGCGCGTTGCTTCGGTCTCGCTATGCGTGCAAGTTCCATCCGCGTATTGCTCCGGTCTCGTCGAGCGTTCAAGTTCATGCCGCGTAATGCTTCCGTCTCGAGGAGCGTACAAGTCCCAGCCGCGTATTGCTTCGGTCTCGTCGAGCGTACAAGTTCCAGCCGCGTATTGCTACGGTCTCGTGGAACGTTGAAGTTCCAGCCGCGTATTGCTTTGTTCTCGTTATGCGTACAAGTTCCAGCCGGGTATTGCTTACGTTTCGTCGACCGTACAAGTCCCAGCCGCGTATTACTTCGGTATCGTTATGCGTGCAAGTTCCAGCCGCGTAATGCATCGGTCACGTTATGAGTACAAGTTCCAGCCGCGTATTGCTTTGGTCTCGTTATGCGTACAAGTCCCAGCCGCGTCTTGCTTCGGTCTCGTTATGCGTACAAGTTCCAGCCGCGTGTGGCTTCGGTGTCGTTATGCGTACAAGTTCCAGCCGCGTAATGCTTCGGTCTCGTTATGAGTACAAGTTCCAGCCGCGTATTGCCTCGGACTCGTTCCGCGTGCAAGTTCCAGCCGCGTAATGCTTCGGTCTCGTTACGCGTGCAAGTTCCAGCCGCGTATTGCTTCGGTCTCGTCAAGCGTACAAGTTGCAGCCGGATAATGCTTCAGTCTCGTTATGCGTGCAAGTTCCAGCCGCGTATTGCTTCGGTCTCGTCGAGCGTACAAGTCCCAGCCGCGTATTGCTTTGGTCTCGGTATGCGTACAAGTCCCAGCCGCGTATTGCTTCAGTATCGTTATGCGTACAAGTTCCAGCCGCGTATTGCTGCGGTCTCGATACGCGTCCAAGTTCCAGCCGCGTATTGCGTCGGTCTCGTCGATCGTACATGTCCCAGCCGCGTATTGCTTTGGTCTCGTTATGCGTACAAGTTCCAGCCGCGTAATGCTTCGGTCTCGTTATGAGTACAAGTTCCAGCCGCGTATTGCTTCGGACTCGTTATGCGTGCAAGTTCCAGCCGCGCAATGCTTCGGTCTCGATACGCGTGCATGTTCCAGCCGCGTATTGCTTCGGTCTCGTCAAGCGTACAAGTTGCAGCCGGATAATGCTTCGGTCTCGTTATGCGTGCAAGTTCCAGCCGCGTATTGCTTCGATCTCGTCGAGCGTACAAGTCCCAGCCGCGTATTGCTTTGGTCTCGTTATGCGTACAAGTCCCAGCCGCGTATTGCTTCAGTATCGTTATGCGTACAAGTTATAGCCGCGTGTGGCTTCGGTGTCGTTATGCGTACAAGTTCCAGCCGCGTAATGCTTCGGTCTCGTTATGAGTACAAGTTCCAGCCGCGTATTGCTTCGGACTCGTTCCGCGTGCAAGTTCCAGCCGCGTAATGCTTCGGTGTCGTTACGCGTGCAAGTTCCAGCCGCGTATTGCTTCGGTCTCGTCAAGCGTACAAGTTGCAGCCGGATAATGCTTCAGTCTCGTTATGCGTGCAAGTTCCAGCCGCGTATTGCTTCGGTCTCGTCGAGCGTACAAGTCCCAGCCGCGTATTGCTTTGGTCTCGGTATGCGTACAAGTCGTAGCCGCGTATTGCTTCAGTATCGTTATGCGTACAAGTTCCAGCCGCGTATTGCTTCGGTCTCTGCGAGCGTACAAGTTCCCGCCGCGTATTGCTTCGGTCTCGTTACGCGTACAAGTCTCAGCCGTGTAATGCTTCGGTCTCGTCGAGCGTGCAAGTCCCAGCCGCGTATTGCTTTGGTCTCGTTATGCGTGGAAGTTCCAGCCGCGTATTTCTTCGGTCTCGTCGAGCGTACAAGTTCCAGCCGCGTATTGCTTTGGTCTCGCTATGCGTACAAGTCCCAGCCGCGTCTTGCTTCGGTCTCGTTATGAGTACAAGTTCCAGCCGCGTAATGCTTCGGTCTCGTTATGAGTACAAGTTCCAGCCGCGTATTGCTTCGGACTCGTTCCGCGTGCAAGTTCCAGCCGCGTATTGCTTCGGTCTCGTTAGGCGTACAAATTCCAGCCTCGCGTTGCTTCCGTCTCGACGAGCGTACAAGTCCCAGCCGGGTATTGCTTCGATCTCGTCGAGCGTACAAGTCCCAGCCGCGTATTGCTTCGGTCTCGTCGAGCGTACTAGTCCCAGCCGGGTGTTGCTTCGGTCTCGTTATGCGTAAAAGTTCCAGCCGCGTAACGCTTCGGTCTCGTTATGCGTACAAGTCCCAGCCGCGTATTACTTCGGTATCGTTATGCGTACATGTGCCAGCCGCGTATTACTTCGGTATCGTTGTGCGTACAAGTCGCAGCCGGGTATTGCTCCGGTCTCGTTATGCGTACAAGTTCCAGCCGCGTGTTGCTTCGGTCTCGTTATGCGTACAAGTTCCAGCCGCGTATTGCTTCGGCCTCGTCAAGCGTACAAGTTCCAGCCGGGTATTGCTTCGGTCTCGTTATGCGGACAAGTCCCATCCGCGTATTCCTTCGGTCTCGTCGGGCGTACAAGTTCCAGCCGCTTATGGCTTCGGTCTCGTTATTCGTACTAGTCCCAGCCGCGTATTGCTTCGGTCTCGTTATGCGTACAAGTTCCAGCCGCGCAATGCTTCGGTCTCGTTATGCGTGCAAGTTCCAGCCGCGTATTGCTTCGGTCTCGTCGAGCGTACAAGTCCCAGCCGCGTATTGCTTTGGTCTCGTTATGCGTACAAGTTCCAGCCGCGTATTGCTTCGGTCTCGTTATGAGTACAAGTTCCAGCCGCGTATTGCTTCGGACTCGTTCCGCGTGCAAGTTCCAGCCGCGTGTTGCTTCGGTCTCGTTATGCGTACAAGTTCCAGCCGCGTGTGGCTTCGGTGTCGTTATGCGTACAAGTTCCAGCCGCGTAATGCTTCGGTCTCGTTATGAGTACAAGTCCCAGCCGCGTATTGCTTCGGTCTCGTCGAGCGTACAAGTTCCAGTCGCGTATTCCTTCGGTCTCGTTGACCGCACAAGATCCAACCGCGTATTGATTCGGTCTCGTCGAGCGTACAAGTCCCAGCCGCGTATTGCTTCGGTCTCGTCGAGCGTACTAGTCCCAGCCGGGTGTTGCTTCGGTCTCGTTATGCGTAAAAGTTCCAGCCGCGTAACGCTTCGGTCGCGTTATGCGTACAAGTCCCAGCCGCGTATTGCTTCGGTCTCGTCGAGCGTACAAGTTCCAGTCGCGTATTCCTTCGGCCTCGTTGACCGCACAAGATCCAACCGCGTATTGATTCGGTCTCGTCGAGCGTACAAGTCCCAGCCGCGTATTGCTTCGGTCTCGTCGAGCGTACAAGTTCCAGCCGCGTGTTGCTTCGGTCTCGTTATGCGTTCAAGTTCCAGCCGCGTGTTGCTTCGATCTCGTTATGCGTACAAGTTCCAGCCGCGTATTGCTTCGGTCTCGAGGAGCGTACAAGTCCCAGCCGCGCATTGCTTCGGACTCGTCCGGCGTACAAGTTCCAGCCGCGTATTGCTTCGGTCTCGTCAAGCGTACAAGTTCCAGCCGCGTGTGGCTTCGGTGTCGTTGTGCGTACAAGTTCCAGCCGCGTAATGCTTCGGTCTCGTTATGAGTACAAGTTCCAGCCGCGTATTGCTTCGGACTCGTTCCGCGTGCAAGTTCCAGCCGCGTAATGCTTCGGTCTCGTTACGCGTGCAAGTTCCAGCCGCGTATTGCTTCGGTCTCGTCAAGCGTACAAGTTGCAGCCGGATAATGCTTCGGTCTCGTTATGCGTGCAAGTCCCAGCCGCGTATTGCTTCAGTATCGTTATGCGTACAAGTTCCAGCCGCGTATTGCTGCGGTCTCGATACGCGTCTAAGTTCCAGCCGCGTATTGCGTCGGTCTCGTCGAGCGTACATGTCCCAGCCGCGTATTGCTTTGGTCTCGTTATGCGTACAAGTCCCAGTCGCGTGTTGCTTCGGTCTCGTTATGCGTACAAGTCCCAGCCGTGTAATGCTTCGGTCTCGTCGAGCGAGCAAGTTCCAGCAGCGCGTTGCATCGGTCTCGTTATGCGTGGAAGTTCCAGCCGCGTATTTCTTCGGTCTCGTCGAGCGTACAAGTTCCAGCCGCGTATTGCTTTGGTCTCGTTATGCGTACAAGTCCCAGCCGCGTCTTGCTTCGGTCTCGTTATGCGTACAAGTTCCAGCCGCGTAATGCTTCGGTCTCGTCAAGCGTACAAGTTGCAGCCGGATAATGTTTCGGTCTCGTTATGCGTGCAAGTTCCAGCCGCGTATTGCTTCGGTCCCGTCGAGCGTACAAGTCCCAGCCGCGTATTGCTTTGGTCTCGTTATGCGTGCAAGTCCCAGCCGCGTATTGCTTCAGTATCGTTATGCGCGCAAGTTCCAGCCGCGTAATGCTTCGGTCTCGATACGCGTGCAAGTTCCAGCCGCGTATTGCTTCGGTCTCGTCAAGCGTACAAGTTGCAGCCGGATAATGCTTCGGTCTCGTTATGCGTGCAAGTTCCAGCCGCGTATTGCTTCGGTCTCGTCGAGCGTACAAGTCCCAGCCGCGTATTGCTTTGGTCTCGTTATGCGTACAAGTTCCAGCCGCGTATTGCTTCGGTCTCGTCAAGCGTACAAGTTGCAGCCGGATAATGCTTCGGTCTCGTTATGCGAGCAAGTCCCAGCCGCGTATTGCTTCGGTCTCGTTAGGCGTACAAATTCCAGCCTCGCGTTGCTTCCGTCTCGACGAGCGTACAAGTCCCAGCCGGGTATTGCTTCGATCTCGTCGAGCGTACAAGTCCCAGCCGCGTATTGCTTCGGTCTCGTCGAGCGTACTAGTCCCAGCCGGGTGTTGCTTCGGTCTCGTTATGCGTAAAAGTTCCAGCCGCGTAACGCTTCGGTCTCGTTATGCGTACAAGTCCCAGCCGCGTATTGCTTCGGTCTCGTCGAGCGTACAAGTTCCAGTCGCGTATTCCTTCGGTCTCGTTGACCGCACAAGATCCAACCGCGTATTGATTCGGTCTCGTCGAGCGTACAAGTCCCAGCCGCGTATTGCTTCGGTCTCGTCGAGCGTACAAGTTCCAGCCGCGTGTTGCTTCGGTCTCGTTATGCGTTCAAGTTCCAGCCGCGTGTTGCTTCGGTCTCGTTATGCGTACAAGTTCCAGCCGCGTATTGCTTCGGTCTCGAGGAGCGTACAAGTCCCAGCCGCGCATTGCTTCGGACTCGTCCGGCGTACAAGTTCCAGCCGCGTATTGCTTCGGTCTCGTCAAGCGTACAAGTTCCAGCCGCGTAATGCTTCGGTCTCGTTATGCGTACAAATTCCAGCCTCGCGTTGCTTCGGGCTCGTCGAGCGTACAAGTTCCAGCCGCGTATTGCTTCGGTCTCGTTATGCGTACAAGTTCCAGCCGCGTATTGCTTCGGTCTCGTCAAGCGCTCAAGTCCCAGCCGCGTGTTGCTACGGTCTTGTTATTCGTACTAGTCCCAGCCGCGTATTGCTTCGGTCTCGTTATGCGTAAAAGTTCCAGCCGCGTAACGCTTCGGTCTCGTTATGCGTACAAGTCCCAGCCGCGTATTGCTTCGGTCTCGTCGAGCGTACAAGTTCCAGTCGCGTATTCCTTCGGTCTCGTTGACCGCACAAGATCCAACCGCGTATTGATTCGGTCTCGTCGAGCGTACAAGTCCCAGCCGCGTATTGCTTCGGTCTCGTCGAGCGTACAAGTTCCAGCCGCGTGTTGCTTCGGTCTCGTTATGCGTTCAAGTTCCAGCCGCGTGTTGCTTCGGTCTCGTTATGCGTACAAGTTCCAGCCGCGTATTGCTTCGGTCTCGAGGAGCGTACAAGTCCCAGCCGCGCATTGCTTCGGACTCGTCCGGCGTACAAGTTCCAGCCGCGTATTGCTTCGGTCTCGTCAAGCGTACAAGTTCCAGCCGCGTAATGCTTCGGTCTCGTTATGCGTACAAATTCCAGCCTCGCGTTGCTTCGGGCTCGTCGAGCGTACAAGTTCCAGCCGCGTATTGCTTCGGTCTCGTTATGCGTACAAGTTCCAGCCGCGTATTGCTTCGGTCTCGTCAAGCGCTCAAGTCCCAGCCGCGTGTTGCTACGGTCTTGTTATTCGTACTAGTCCCAGCCGCGTATTGCTTCGGTCTCGTTATGCGTACAAGTTCCAGCCGCGCAATGCTTCGGTCTCGTTATGCGTGCAAGTTCCAGCCGCGTATTGCTTCGGTCTCGTCGAGCGTACAAGTCCCAGCCGCGTATTGCTTTGGTCTCGTTATGCGTACAAGTTCCAGCCGCGTATTGCTTCGGTCTCGTTATGAGTACAAGTTCCAGCCGCGTATTGCTTCGGACTCGTTCCGCGTGCAAGTTCCAGCCGCGTGTTGCTTCGGTCTCGTTATGCGTACAAGTTCCAGCCGCGTGTGGCTTCGGTGTCGTTATGCGTACAAGTTCCAGCCGCGTAATGCTTCGGTCTCGTTATGAGTACAAGTCCCAGCCGCGTATTGCTTCGGTCTCGTCGAGCGTACAAGTTCCAGTCGCGTATTCCTTCGGTCTCGTTGACCGCACAAGATCCAACCGCGTATTGATTCGGTCTCGTCGAGCGTACAAGTCCCAGCCGCGTATTGCTTCGGTCTCGTCGAGCGTACTAGTCCCAGCCGGGTGTTGCTTCGGTCTCGTTATGCGTAAAAGTTCCAGCCGCGTAACGCTTCGGTCGCGTTATGCGTACAAGTCCCAGCCGCGTATTGCTTCGGTCTCGTCGAGCGTACAAGTTCCAGTCGCGTATTCCTTCGGCCTCGTTGACCGCACAAGATCCAACCGCGTATTGATTCGGTCTCGTCGAGCGTACAAGTCCCAGCCGCGTATTGCTTCGGTCTCGTCGAGCGTACAAGTTCCAGCCGCGTGTTGCTTCGGTCTCGTTATGCGTTCAAGTTCCAGCCGCGTGTTGCTTCGATCTCGTTATGCGTACAAGTTCCAGCCGCGTATTGCTTCGGTCTCGAGGAGCGTACAAGTCCCAGCCGCGCATTGCTTCGGACTCGTCCGGCGTACAAGTTCCAGCCGCGTATTGCTTCGGTCTCGTCAAGCGTACAAGTTCCAGCCGCGTGTGGCTTCGGTGTCGTTGTGCGTACAAGTTCCAGCCGCGTAATGCTTCGGTCTCGTTATGAGTACAAGTTCCAGCCGCGTATTGCTTCGGACTCGTTCCGCGTGCAAGTTCCAGCCGCGTAATGCTTCGGTCTCGTTACGCGTGCAAGTTCCAGCCGCGTATTGCTTCGGTCTCGTCAAGCGTACAAGTTGCAGCCGGATAATGCTTCGGTCTCGTTATGCGTGCAAGTCCCAGCCGCGTATTGCTTCAGTATCGTTATGCGTACAAGTTCCAGCCGCGTATTGCTGCGGTCTCGATACGCGTCGAAGTTCCAGCCGCGTATTGCGTCGGTCTCGTCGAGCGTACATGTCCCAGCCGCGTATTGCTTTGGTCTCGTTATGCGTACAAGTCCCAGTCGCGTGTTGCTTCGGTCTCGTTATGCGTACAAGTCCCAGCCGTGTAATGCTTCGGTCTCGTCGAGCGAGCAAGTTCCAGCAGCGCGTTGCATCGGTCTCGTTATGCGTGGAAGTTCCAGCCGCGTATTTCTTCGGTCTCGTCGAGCGTACAAGTTCCAGCCGCGTATTGCTTTGGTCTCGTTATGCGTACAAGTCCCAGCCGCGTCTTGCTTCGGTCTCGTTATGCGTACAAGTTCCAGCCGCGTAATGCTTCGGTCTCGTCAAGCGTACAAGTTGCAGCCGGATAATGTTTCGGTCTCGTTATGCGTGCAAGTTCCAGCCGCGTATTGCTTCGGTCCCGTCGAGCGTACAAGTCCCAGCCGCGTATTGCTTTGGTCTCGTTATGCGTGCAAGTCCCAGCCGCGTATTGCTTCAGTATCGTTATGCGTGCAAGTTCCAGCCGCGTAATGCTTCGGTCTCGATACGCGTGCAAGTTCCAGCCGCGTATTGCTTCGGTCTCGTCAAGCGTACAAGTTGCAGCCGGATAATGCTTCGGTCTCGTTATGCGTGCAAGTTCCAGCCGCGTATTGCTTCGGTCTCGTCGAGCGTACAAGTCCCAGCCGCGTATTTCTTTGGTCTCGTTATGCGTACAAGTTCCAGCCGCGTATTGCTTCGGTCTCGTCAAGCGTACAAGTTGCAGCCGGATAATGCTTCGGTCTCGTTATGCGAGCAAGTCCCAGCCGCGTATTGCTTCGGTCTCGTTAGGCGTACAAATTCCAGCCTCGCGTTGCTTCCGTCTCGACGAGCGTACAAGTCCCAGCCGGGTATTGCTTCGATCTCGTCGAGCGTACAAGTCCCAGCCGCGTATTGCTTCGGTCTCGTCGAGCGTACTAGTCCCAGCCGGGTGTTGCTTCGGTCTCGTTATGCGTAAAAGTTCCAGCCGCGTAACGCTTCGGTCTCGTTATGCGTACAAGTCCCAGCCGCGTATTGCTTCGTCTCGTCGAGCGTACAAGTTCCAGTCGCGTATTCCTTCGGTCTCGTTGACCGCACAAGATCCAACCGCGTATTGATTCGGTCTCGTCGAGCGTACAAGTCCCAGCCGCGTATTGCTTCGGTCTCGTCGAGCGTACAAGTTCCAGCCGCGTGTTGCTTCGGTCTCGTTATGCGTTCAAGTTCCAGCCGCGTGTTGCTTCGGTCTCGTTATGCGTACAAGTTCCAGCCGCGTATTGCTTCGGTCTCGAGGAGCGTACAAGTCCCAGCCGCGCATTGCTTCGGACTCGTCCGGCGTACAAGTTCCAGCCGCGTATTGCTTCGGTCTCGTCAAGCGTACAAGTTCCAGCTGCGTAATGCTTCGGTCTCGTTATGCGTACAAATTCCAGCCTCGCGTTGCTTCGGGCTCGTCGAGCGTACAAGTTCCAGCCGCGTATTGCTTCGGTCTCGTTATGCGTACAAGTTCCAGCCGCGTATTGCTTCGGTCTCGTCAAGCGCTCAAGTCCCAGCCGCGTGTTGCTTCGGTCTTGTTATGCGTGCAAGTTCCAGCCGCGTATTGCTTCGGTCTCGTCGAGCGTACAAGATCCAGCCGCGTATTGCTTCGGTCTCGTCCAGCGTACAAGTCCCAGCTGCGTATTACTTCGGTATCGTTATGCGAACAAGTTACAGCAGCGCGTTGCTTCGGTCTCGTTATGCGTACAAGCCCCAACCGCGTATTTCTTCGGTCTCGTCGAGCGTACAAGTTCCAGCCGCGTATTGCTTCGGTCTCTGCGAGCGTACAAGTTCCCGCCGCGTATTGCTTCGGTCTCGTTACGCGTACAAGTCTCAGCCGTGTAATGCTTCGGTCTCGTCGAGCGTACAAGTCCCAGCCGCGTATTGCTTTGGTCTCGTTATGCGTGGAAGTTCCAGCCGCGTATTTCTTCGGTCTCGTCGAGCGTACAAGTCCCAGCCGCGTCTTGCTTCGGTCTCGTTATGCGTACAAGTTCCAGCCGCGTGTGGCTTCGGTGTTGTTATGCGTACAAGTTCCAGCCGCGTAATGCTTCGGTCTCGTTATGAGTACAAGTTCCAGCCGCGTATTGCTTCGGACTCGTTCCGCGTGCAAGTTCCAGCCGCGTAATGCTTTGGTCTCGTTACGCGTGCAAGTTCCAGCCGCGTATTGCTTCGGTCTCGTCAAGCGTACAAGTTGCAGCCGGATAATGCTTCGGTCTCGTTATGCGTGCAAGTCCCAGCCGCGTATTGCTTCAGTATCGTTATGCGTACAAGTTCCAGCCGCGTATTGCTGCGGTCTCGATACGCGTCCAAGTTCCAGCCGCGTATAGCGTCGGTCTCGTCGAGCATACATGTCCCAGCCGCGTATTGCTTTGGTCCCGTTATGCATACAAGTCCCAGTCGCGTGTTGCTTCGGTCTCGTTATGCGTACAAGTCCCAACCGTGTAATGCTTCGGTCTCGTCGAGCGAACAAGTTCCAGCAGCGCGTTGCATCGGTCTCGTTATGCGTGGAAGTTCCAGCCGCGTATTTCTTCGGGCTCGTCGAGCGTACAAGTTCCAGCCGCGTATTGCTTTGGTCTCGTTATGCGTACAAGTCCCAGCCGCGTCTTGCTTCGGTCTCGTTATGCGTACAAGTTCCAGCCGCGTAATGCTTCGGTCTCGTCAAGCGTACAAGTTGCAGCCGGATAATGCTTCGGTCTCGTTATGCGTGCAAGTTCCAGCCGCGTATTGCTTCAGTCTCGTCGAGCGTACAAGTTCCAGCCGCGTATTTCTTCGGTCTCGTCGAGCGTACAAGTTCCAGCCGCGTTTTGCTTTGGTCTCGTAATGCGTACAAGTCCCAGCCGCGTCTTGCTTCGGTCTCGTTATGCGTACAAGTTCCAGCCGCGTAATGCTTTGGTCTCGTTATGCGTACAAGTTCCAGCCGCGTATTGCTTCGGTCTCGTCAAGCGTACAAGTTGCAGCCGGATAATGCTTCGGTCTCGTTATGCGAGCAAGTCCCAGCCGCGTATTGCTTCGGTCTCGTTAGGCGTACAAATTCCAGCCTCGCGTTGCTTCCGTCTCGACGAGCGTACAAGTCCCAGCCGGGTATTGCTTCGATCTCGTCGAGCGTACAAGTCCCAGCCGCGTATTGCTTCGGTCTCGTCGAGCGTACTAGTCCCAGCCGGGTGTTGCTTCGGTCTCGTTATGCGTAAAAGTTCCAGCCGCGTAACGCTTCGGTCTCGTTATGCGTACAAGTCCCAGCCGCGTATTGCTTCGGTCTCGTCGAGCGTACAAGTTCCAGTCGCGTATTCCTTCGGTCTCGTTGACCGCACAAGATCCAACCGCGTATTGATTCGGTCTCGTCGAGCGTACAAGTCCCAGCCGCGTATTGCTTCGGTCTCGTCGAGCGTACAAGTTCCAGCCGCGTGTTGCTTCGGTCTCGTTATGCGTTCAAGTTCCAGCCGCGTGTTGCTTCGGTCTCGTTATGCGTACAAGTTCCAGCCGCGTATTGCTTCGGTCTCGAGGAGCGTACAAGTCCCAGCCGCGCATTGCTTCGGACTCGTCCGGCGTACAAGTTCCAGCCGCGTATTGCTTCGGTCTCGTCAAGCGTACAAGTTCCAGCCGCGTAATGCTTCGGTCTCGTTATGCGTACAAATTCCAGCCTCGCGTTGCTTCGGGCTCGTCGAGCGTACAAGTTCCAGCCGCGTATTGCTTCGGTCTCGTTATGCGTACAAGTTCCAGCCGCGTATTGCTTCGGTCTCGTCAAGCGCTCAAGTCCCAGCCGCGTGTTGCTACGGTCTTGTTATTCGTACTAGTCCCAGCCGCGTATTGCTTCGGTCTCGTTATGCGTACAAGTTCCAGCCGCGCAATGCTTCGGTCTCGTTATGCGTGCAAGTTCCAGCCGCGTATTGCTTCGGTCTCGTCGAGCGTACAAGTCCCAGCCGCGTATTGCTTTGGTCTCGTTATGCGTACAAGTTCCAGCCGCGTATTGCTTCGGTCTCGTTATGAGTACAAGTTCCAGCCGCGTATTGCTTCGGACTCGTTCCGCGTGCAAGTTCCAGCCGCGTGTTGCTTCGGTCTCGTTATGCGTACAAGTTCCAGCCGCGTGTGGCTTCGGTGTCGTTATGCGTACAAGTTCCAGCCGCGTAATGCTTCGGTCTCGTTATGAGTACAAGTCCCAGCCGCGTATTGCTTCGGTCTCGTCGAGCGTACAAGTTCCAGTCGCGTATTCCTTCGGTCTCGTTGACCGCACAAGATCCAACCGCGTATTGATTCGGTCTCGTCGAGCGTACAAGTCCCAGCCGCGTATTGCTTCGGTCTCGTCGAGCGTACTAGTCCCAGCCGGGTGTTGCTTCGGTCTCGTTATGCGTAAAAGTTCCAGCCGCGTAACGCTTCGGTCGCGTTATGCGTACAAGTCCCAGCCGCGTATTGCTTCGGTCTCGTCGAGCGTACAAGTTCCAGTCGCGTATTCCTTCGGCCTCGTTGACCGCACAAGATCCAACCGCGTATTGATTCGGTCTCGTCGAGCGTACAAGTCCCAGCCGCGTATTGCTTCGGTCTCGTCGAGCGTACAAGTTCCAGCCGCGTGTTGCTTCGGTCTCGTTATGCGTTCAAGTTCCAGCCGCGTGTTGCTTCGATCTCGTTATGCGTACAAGTTCCAGCCGCGTATTGCTTCGGTCTCGAGGAGCGTACAAGTCCCAGCCGCGCATTGCTTCGGACTCGTCCGGCGTACAAGTTCCAGCCGCGTATTGCTTCGGTCTCGTCAAGCGTACAAGTTCCAGCCGCGTGTGGCTTCGGTGTCGTTGTGCGTACAAGTTCCAGCCGCGTAATGCTTCGGTCTCGTTATGAGTACAAGTTCCAGCCGCGTATTGCTTCGGACTCGTTCCGCGTGCAAGTTCCAGCCGCGTAATGCTTCGGTCTCGTTACGCGTGCAAGTTCCAGCCGCGTATTGCTTCGGTCTCGTCAAGCGTACAAGTTGCAGCCGGATAATGCTTCGGTCTCGTTATGCGTGCAAGTCCCAGCCGCGTATTGCTTCAGTATCGTTATGCGTACAAGTTCCAGCCGCGTATTGCTGCGGTCTCGATACGCGTCGAAGTTCCAGCCGCGTATTGCGTCGGTCTCGTCGAGCGTACATGTCCCAGCCGCGTATTGCTTTGGTCTCGTTATGCGTACAAGTCCCAGTCGCGTGTTGCTTCGGTCTCGTTATGCGTACAAGTCCCAGCCGTGTAATGCTTCGGTCTCGTCGAGCGAGCAAGTTCCAGCAGCGCGTTGCATCGGTCTCGTTATGCGTGGAAGTTCCAGCCGCGTATTTCTTCGGTCTCGTCGAGCGTACAAGTTCCAGCCGCGTATTGCTTTGGTCTCGTTATGCGTACAAGTCCCAGCCGCGTCTTGCTTCGGTCTCGTTATGCGTACAAGTTCCAGCCGCGTAATGCTTCGGTCTCGTCAAGCGTACAAGTTGCAGCCGGATAATGTTTCGGTCTCGTTATGCGTGCAAGTTCCAGCCGCGTATTGCTTCGGTCCCGTCGAGCGTACAAGTCCCAGCCGCGTATTGCTTTGGTCTCGTTATGCGTGCAAGTCCCAGCCGCGTATTGCTTCAGTATCGTTATGCGTGCAAGTTCCAGCCGCGTAATGCTTCGGTCTCGATACGCGTGCAAGTTCCAGCCGCGTATTGCTTCGGTCTCGTCAAGCGTACAAGTTGCAGCCGGATAATGCTTCGGTCTCGTTATGCGTGCAAGTTCCAGCCGCGTATTGCTTCGGTCTCGTCGAGCGTACAAGTCCCAGCCGCGTATTGCTTTGGTCTCGTTATGCGTACAAGTTCCAGCCGCGTATTGCTTCGGTCTCGTCAAGCGTACAAGTTGCAGCCGGATAATGCTTCGGTCTCGTTATGCGAGCAAGTCCCAGCCGCGTATTGCTTCGGTCTCGTTAGGCGTACAAATTCCAGCCTCGCGTTGCTTCCGTCTCGACGAGCGTACAAGTCCCAGCCGGGTATTGCTTCGATCTCGTCGAGCGTACAAGTCCCAGCCGCGTATTGCTTCGGTCTCGTCGAGCGTACTAGTCCCAGCCGGGTGTTGCTTCGGTCTCGTTATGCGTAAAAGTTCCAGCCGCGTAACGCTTCGGTCTCGTTATGCGTACAAGTCCCAGCCGCGTATTGCTTCGGTCTCGTCGAGCGTACAAGTTCCAGTCGCGTATTCCTTCGGTCTCGTTGACCGCACAAGATCCAACCGCGTATTGATTCGGTCTCGTCGAGCGTACAAGTCCCAGCCGCGTATTGCTTCGGTCTCGTCGAGCGTACAAGTTCCAGCCGCGTGTTGCTTCGGTCTCGTTATGCGTTCAAGTTCCAGCCGCGTGTTGCTTCGGTCTCGTTATGCGTACAAGTTCCAGCCGCGTATTGCTTCGGTCTCGAGGAGCGTACAAGTCCCAGCCGCGCATTGCTTCGGACTCGTCCGGCGTACAAGTTCCAGCCGCGTATTGCTTCGGTCTCGTCAAGCGTACAAGTTCCAGCCGCGTAATGCTTCGGTCTCGTTATGCGTACAAATTCCAGCCTCGCGTTGCTTCCGGCTCGTCGAGCGTACAAGTTCCAGCCGCGTATTGCTTCGGTCTCGTTATGCGTACAAGTTCCAGCCGCGTATTGCTTCGGTCTCGTCAAGCGCTCAAGTCCCAGCCGCGTGTTGCTTCGGTCTTGTTATGCGTGCAAGTTCCAGCCGCGTATTGCTTCGGTCTCGTCGAGCGTACAAGATCCAGCCGCGTATTGCTTCGGTCTCGTCCAGCGTACAAGTCCCAGCTGCGTATTACTTCGGTATCGTTATGCGAACAAGTTACAGCAGCGCGTTGCTTCGGTCTCGTTATGCGTACAAGCCCCAACCGCGTATTTCTTCGGTCTCGTCGAGCGTACAAGTTCCAGCCGCGTATTGCTTCGGTCTCTGCGAGCGTACAAGTTCCCGCCGCGTATTGCTTCGGTCTCGTTACGCGTACAAGTCTCAGCCGTGTAATGCTTCGGTCTCGTCGAGCGTACAAGTCCCAGCCGCGTATTGCTTTGGTCTCGTTATGCGTGGAAGTTCCAGCCGCGTATTTCTTCGGTCTCGTCGAGCGTACAAGTCCCAGCCGCGTCTTGCTTCGGTCTCGTTATGCGTACAAGTTCCAGCCGCGTGTGGCTTCGGTGTTGTTATGCGTACAAGTTCCAGCCGCGTAATGCTTCGGTCTCGTTATGAGTACAAGTTCCAGCCGCGTATTGCTTCGGACTCGTTCCGCGTGCAAGTTCCAGCCGCGTAATGCTTTGGTCTCGTTACGCGTGCAAGTTCCAGCTGCGTATTGCTTCGGTCTCGTCAAGCGTACAAGTTGCAGCCGGATAATGCTTCGGTCTCGTTATGCGTGCAAGTCCCAGCCGCGTATTGCTTCAGTATCGTTATGCGTACAAGTTCCAGCCGCGTATTGCTGCGGTCTCGATACGCGTCCAAGTTCCAGCCGCGTATAGCGTCGGTCTCGTCGAGCATACATGTCCCAGCCGCGTATTGCTTTGGTCCCGTTATGCATACAAGTCCCAGTCGCGTGTTGCTTCGGTCTCGTTATGCGTACAAGTCCCAACCGTGTAATGCTTCGGTCTCGTCGAGCGAACAAGTTCCAGCAGCGCGTTGCATCGGTCTCGTTATGCGTGGAAGTTCCAGCCGCGTATTTCTTCGGGCTCGTCGAGCGTACAAGTTCCAGCCGCGTATTGCTTTGGTCTCGTTATGCGTACAAGTCCCAGCCGCGTCTTGCTTCGGTCTCGTTATGCGTACAAGCCCCAGCCGCGTATTGCTTTGGTCTCGTTATGCGTACAAGTTCCAGCCGCGTATTGCTTCGGTCTCGTCAAGCGTACAAGTTGCAGCCGGATAATGCTTCGGTCTCGTTATGCGAGCAAGTCCCAGCCGCGTATTGCTTCGGTCTCGTTAGGCGTACAAATTCCAGCCTCGCGTTGCTTCCGTCTCGACGAGCGTACAAGTCCCAGCCGGGTATTGCTTCGATCTCGTCGAGCGTACAAGTCCCAGCCGCGTATTGCTTCGGTCTCGTCGAGCGTACTAGTCCCAGCCGGGTGTTGCTTCGGTCTCGTTATGCGTAAAAGTTCCAGCCGCGTAACGCTTCGGTCTCGTTATGCGTACAAGTCCCAGCCGCGTATTGCTTCGGTCTCGTCGAGCGTACAAGTTCCAGTCGCGTATTCCTTCGGTCTCGTTGACCGCACAAGATCCAACCGCGTATTGATTCGGTCTCGTCGAGCGTACAAGTCCCAGCCGCGTATTGCTTCGGTCTCGTCGAGCGTACAAGTTCCAGCCGCGTGTTGCTTCGGTCTCGTTATGCGTTCAAGTTCCAGCCGCGTGTTGCTTCGGTCTCGTTATGCGTACAAGTTCCAGCCGCGTATTGCTTCGGTCTCGAGGAGCGTACAAGTCCCAGCCGCGCATTGCTTCGGACTCGTCCGGCGTACAAGTTCCAGCCGCGTATTGCTTCGGTCTCGTCAAGCGTACAAGTTCCAGCCGCGTAATGCTTCGGTCTCGTTATGCGTACAAATTCCAGCCTCGCGTTGCTTCCGGCTCGTCGAGCGTACAAGTTCCAGCCGCGTATTGCTTCGGTCTCGTTATGCGTACAAGTTCCAGCCGCGTATTGCTTCGGTCTCGTCAAGCGCTCAAGTCCCAGCCGCGTGTTGCTTCGGTCTTGTTATGCGTGCAAGTTCCAGCCGCGTATTGCTTCGGTCTCGTCGAGCGTACAAGATCCAGCCGCGTATTGCTTCGGTCTCGTCCAGCGTACAAGTCCCAGCTGCGTATTACTTCGGTATCGTTATGCGAACAAGTTACAGCAGCGCGTTGCTTCGGTCTCGTTATGCGTACAAGCCCCAACCGCGTATTTCTTCGGTCTCGTCGAGCGTACAAGTTCCAGCCGCGTATTGCTTCGATCTCTGCGAGCGTACAAGTTCCCGCCGCGTATTGCTTCGGTCTCGTTACGCGTACAAGTCTCAGCCGTGTAATGCTTCGGTCTCGTCGAGCGTACAAGTCCCAGCCGCGTATTGCTTTGGTCTCGTTATGCGTGGAAGTTCCAGCCGCGTATTTCTTCGGTCTCGTCGAGCGTACAAGTCCCAGCCGCGTCTTGCTTCGGTCTCGTTATGCGTACAAGTTCCAGCCGCGTGTGGCTTCGGTGTTGTTATGCGTACAAGTTCCAGCCGCGTAATGCTTCGGTCTCGTTATGAGTACAAGTTCCAGCCGCGTATTGCTTCGGACTCGTTCCGCGTGCAAGTTCCAGCCGCGTAATGCTTTGGTCTCGTTACGCGTGCAAGTTCCAGCTGCGTATTGCTTCGGTCTCGTCAAGCGTACAAGTTGCAGCCGGATAATGCTTCGGTCTCGTTATGCGTGCAAGTCCCAGCCGCGTATTGCTTCAGTATCGTTATGCGTACAAGTTCCAGCCGCGTATTGCTGCGGTCTCGATACGCGTCCAAGTTCCAGCCGCGTATGGCGTCGGTCTCGTCGAGCATACATGTCCCAGCCGCGTATTGCTTTGGTCCCGTTATGCATACAAGTCCCAGTCGCGTGTTGCTTCGGTCTCGTTATGCGTACAAGTCCCAACCGTGTAATGCTTCGGTCTCGTCGAGCGAACAAGTTCCAGCAGCGCGTTGCATCGGTCTCGTTATGCGTGGAAGTTCCAGCCGCGTATTTCTTCGGGCTCGTCGAGCGTACAAGTTCCAGCCGCGTATTGCTTTGGTCTCGTTATGCGTACAAGTCCCAGCCGCGTCTTGCTTCGGTCTCGTTATGCGTACAAGTTCCAGCCGCGTAATGCTTCGGTCTCGTCAAGCGTACAAGTTGCAGCCGGATAATGCTTCGGTCTCGTTATGCGTGCAAGTTCCAGCCGCGTATTGCTTCAGTCTCGTCGAGCGTACAAGTTCCAGCCGCGTATTTCTTCGGTCTCGTCGAGCGTACAAGTTCCAGCCGCGTTTTGCTTTGGTCTCGTAATGCGTACAAGTCCCAGCCGCGTCTTGCTTCGGTCTCGTTATGCGTACAAGTTCCAGCCGCGTAATGCTTCGGTCTCGTTATGAGTACAAGTTCCAGCCGCGTATTGCTTCGGACTCGTTATGCGTGCAAGTTCCAGCCGCGTAATGCTTCGGTCTCGTTACGCGTGCAAGTTCCAGCCGCGTATTGCTTCGGTCTCGTCAAGCGTACAAGTTGCAGCCGGATAATGCTTCGGTCTCGTTATGCGAGCAAGTCCCAGTGGCGTATTGCTTCGGTCTCGTTAGGCGTACAAATTCCAGCCTCGCGTTGCTTCCGTCTCGACGAGCGTACAAGTCCCAGCCGGGTATTGCTTCGATCTCGTCGAGCGTACAAGTTCCAGCCGCGTGTTGCTTCGGTCTTGTTATGCGTGCAAGTTCCAGCCGCGTATTGCTTCGGTCTCGTTATGCGTACAAGTTCCAGCCGCGAGCGGCTTCGGTCTCGTTATGTGTGCAAGTTCCAGCCGCGTATTGCTTCGGTATCGTTATGCGTACAAGTCCCAGCCGTGTCTTGCTTCGTTCTCGTTGTGCGTACAAGTTCCAGCCACATGTGGCTTCGGTCTCGTTATGCGCACAAGTTCCAGCCGCGTCTTGCTTTGTTCTCGATATGCGTACAAGTTCCAACCGCGTATTGCTTCGGTCTTGTTATTCGTGCAAGTCCCAGCCGCGTATTGCTTCGGTCTCGTCGAGCGTACTAGTCCCAGCCGGGTGTTGCTTCGGTCTCGTTATGCGTAAAAGTTCCAGCCGCGTAACGCTTCGGTCTCGTTATGCGTACAAGTCCCAGCCGCGTATTGCTTCGGTCTCGTCGAGCGTACAAGTTCCAGTCGCGTATTCCTTCGGTCTCGTTGACCGCACAAGATCCAACCGCGTATTGATTCGGTCTCGTCGAGCGTACAAGTCCCAGCCGCGTATTGCTTCGGTCTCGTCGAGCGTACAAGTTCCAGCCGCGTGTTGCTTCGGTCTCGTTATGCGTTCAAGTTCCAGCCGCGTGTTGCTTCGGTCTCGTTATGCGTACAAGTTCCAGCAGCGTATTGCTTCGGTCTCGAGGAGCGTACAAGTCCCAGCCGCGCATTGCTTCGGACTCGTCCGGCGTACAAGTTCCAGCCGCGTATTGCTTCGGTCTCGTCAAGCGTACAAGTCCCAGCCGCGTGTTGCTTCGGTCTTGTTATGCGTGCAAGTTCCAGCCGCGTATTGCTTCGGTCTCGTCGAGCGTACAAGATCCAGCCGCGGATTGCTTCGGTCTCGTTATGCGTACAAGTTCCGGCCGCGTATTGCTTCGGTCTCGTCAAGCGTACAAGTCCCAGCCGCGTGTTGCTTCGGTCTTGTTATGCGTGCAAGTCCCAGCCGCGTATTGCTTCGGTCTCGTCGAGCGTACAAGTCCAAGCCGCGTATTGCTTTGGTCTCGTTATGCGTGGAAGTTCCAGCCGCGTATATCTTCGGTCTCGTCGAGCGTACAAGTTCCAGCCGCGTATTGCTTTGGTCTCGTTATGCGTACAAGTTCCAGCCGCGTAATGCTTCGGTCTCGTTATGAGTACAAGTTCCAGCCGCGTATTGCTTCGGACTCGTTCCGCGTGCATGTTCCAACCGCGTAATGCTTCGGTCTCGTTACGCGTGCAAGTTCCAGCCGCGTATTGCTTCGGTCTCGTCAAGCGTACAAGTTGCAGCCGGATAATGCTTCGGTCTCGTTATGCGTGCAAGTCCCAGCCGCGTATTGCTTCAGTATCGTTATGCGTACAAGTTCCAGCCGCGTATTGCTGCGGTCTCGATACGCGTCCAAGTTCCAGCCGCGTATTGCGTCGGTCTCGTCGAGCATACATGTCCCAGCCGCGTATTGCTTTGGTCCCGTTATGCGTACAAGTCTGAGCCGCGTATTGCTTCGGTCTCGTGGAGCGTACAAGTCCCAGCCGCGTATTGCTTCGGTCTCATCGAGAGTACAAGTTCCAGCCGCGTATTGCTTTGGTCTCGTAATATGTACAAGTCCCAGCCGCGTATTCCTTCGGTCTCTTCGAGCGTACAAGTTCCAGCCGCGTATTGCTTCGGTCTCGTTACGCGTACAAGTTCCAGCCGTGTATTGCTTCGGTCTCGTCGAGAGTCAAAGTTCCAGCCGCGTATTGCTTCGGTCTCGTTACGCGTACAAGTTCCAGCCCTGTACTGCTTCGGTCTCGTCGAGCGTACAAGTTCCAGCCGCGTATTCCTTCGGTCTCTTCGAGCGTACAAGTTCCAGCAGAGTATTGCTTCGGTCTCGTTTCGCGTACAAGTTCCAGCCGCGTATTCCTTCGGTCTCGTCGGGCGTACAAGTTCCAGCCGCGTATTGCTTCGGTCTCGTTACGCGTACAAGTCCCAGCCGCGTATTGCTTTGTTCTCGTTTTGCGTACAAGTCCCAGCCGCGTACTGCTTCGGTCTCGTCGAGCATACAAGTTCCAGCCGCGTGTTGCTTGGGTCTCGCTTAGCGTACATTTTCCAGCCGCGTATTGCTTCAATCTCGTCGAGCGTACAAGTTCCAGCCGCGTATTGCTTCGGTTTCGTTACGCGTACAAGTTCCAGCCGCCTACTGCTTCGTCTCGTTATGCGTACAAGTCCCAGCCGCGTATTGCTTCGGGCTCGTTGGCGTACAAGTTCCAGCCGTGTATTGCGTCGGTCTCGTCGAGCGTAAAAGTTCCAGCCGCGTATTCCTTCGGTCTCTTCGAGCGTACAAGTTCCAGCCGCCAAATGCTTCGGTCTCGTAATGCGTATAAGTTCCAGCCGCGTATTGCTTCGATCTCGTTATGCGTACAAGTTCCAGCCGCGTATTGCGTCGGTCTCGTGGAGCATACAAGTCCCAGGTGCATATAGCTGCGGTCTCGTTATGCGTACAAGTCCCAGCCGCGTATTCCTTCGGTCTCTTCGAGCGTACAAGTTCCAGCAGAGTATTGCTTCGGTCTCGTTACGCGTTCAAGTTCCAGCCGCGTATTCCTTCGGTCTCGTCGAGCGTACAAGTTCCAGCCGCGTATTGCTTCGGTCTCGTTACGAGTACAAGTCCCAGCCGCGTATTGCTTTGTTCTCGTTTTGCGTACAAGTCCCAGCCGCGTAGTGCTTCGGTCTCGTCGAGCGTACAAGTCTCAGCCGCGTATTGCTTCGGTCTCGTGGAGCGTACAACTCCCAGCCGCGTGTTCCTTCGGTCTCTTCGAGCGTACAAGTTCCAGCCGCGTATTGCTTCGGTATCGTAGGGCATACAAGTTCCAACCGCGCATTGCTTCGGTCTCGTCGAGCGAACAAGTCCCAGCCGCGTATTGCTTTGTTCTCGTCGACCGTATAAGTTCCAGCAGCGTATTACTTCGGTCTCGTCGAGAGTGAAGTTTCCAGCCGCGTGTTGCTTCGGTCTCGTCGAGTGTACAAGTTCCAGCCGCGTATTGCTTCGGAATCGTTATGCGTACAAGTCCCAGACGCGTATTGCTTCGATCTCGTTATGCGTACAAGTTTCAGCCGCGTATTGCTTCGGTCTCGTCGAGCGTTCAAGTTCCAGCCGCATATTGCTTCGGTCTCGTGGAGCGTACAAGTTCCATCCGCGTATTGCTTCGGTCTCGTTATGCGTGCAAGTTCCAGCCGCGTATTGCTTCGGTTTCGTCGAGGGTACAAGTTCCAGCAGCGTATTGCTTCGGTCTCGTTATGCGTACAAGTTCCAGCCGCGTATTGCTTCGATCTCGTTATGCGTACAAGTTTCAGCCGCGTATTGCTTCGGTCTCGTCGAGTGTGCAAGTTCCAGCCGTGTATTGCTTCGGTCTCGTCGAACGTACAAGTTCCAGCCGCGTGTTGCTTCGGTCTCATTTATGCGTGCAAGTTCCAGACGCGTATTGCTTCGATCTCGTTATGCGTACAAGTTCCAGCCGTGAATTGCTTCGGTCTCGTTACGCGTACAAGTTCCAGCCGCGTATTCCTTCGGTCTCGTTACGCGTACAGGTCCCAGCCGCGTATTGCTTTGTTCTCGTTTTGCGTACAAGTCCCAGCCGCGTATTGCTTCGTTCTCGTGGAGCGTTCAAGTCCCAGCCGCGTATTGCTTCGGTCTCGTCGAGAGTACAAGTTCCAGCCGTGTATTGCTTCGGTCTCGTCGAGCGTAAAAGTTCCAGCCGCGTATTCCTTCGGTCTCTTCAAGCGTACAAGTTCCAGCCGCCTAATGCTTCGGTCTCGTTATGCGTACAAGTTCCAGCCGCGTATTGCTTTGTTCTCGTTATGCGTACAAGTCCCGGCCGCGTATTGCTTCGGTATCGTGGGGCATACAAGTTCCAACCGCGCATTGCTTCGGTCTCGTCGAGCGAACAAGTCCCAGCCGCGTATTGCTTTGTTCTCGTCGACCGTATAAGTTCCAGCAGCGTATTACTTCGGTCTCGTCGAGAGTGAAGTTTCCAGCCGCGTGTTGCTTCGGTCTCGTCGAGTGTACAAGTTCCAGCCGCGTATTGCTTCGGAATCGTTATGCGTACAAGTCCCAGACGCGTATTGCTTCGATCTCGTTATGCGTACAAGTTCCAGCCGCGTATTGCTTCGGTTTTGTCGAGGGTACAAGTCCCAGCCGCGTATTCCTCCGGTCTCTTCGACCGTTCAAGTTCCAGCCGCATATTGCTTCGGTCTTGTTACGCGTACAAGTTCCAGCCGTATATTGCTTCGGTCTCGTTACGCGTACAAGTTCCAGCCGCGTATTCCTTCGGTCTCGTCGAGCGTACAAGTTCCAGCCGCGTATTGCTTCAGTCTCGTTACGCGTACAAGCCCCAGCCGCGTATTGCTTTGTTCTCGTTTTGCGTACAAGTCCCAGCCGCGTATTGCTTCGGTCTCGTCGAGCGTACAAGTCTCAACCGCGTATTGCTTCGGTCTCGTGGAGCGTACAAGTCCCAGCCGCGTATTGCTTCGGTCTCGTCGAGAGAACAAGTTCCAGCCACGTATTGCTTTGGTCTCGTTATGCGTACAAGTCCCAGCGGCGTATTCCTTCGGTCTCTACGAGCGTACAAGTTCCAGCAGAGTATTGCTTCGGTCACGTTACGCGTACAAGTTCCAGCCGCGTATTCCTTCGGTCTCGTCGAGCGTACAAGTTCCAGCCGCGTATTGCTTCAGTCTCGTTACGCGTACAAGCCCCAGACGCGTATTGCTTTATTCTCGTTATGCGTACAAGTCCCGGCCGCGTATTGCTTCGGTATCGTGGGGCATACAAGTTCCAACCGCGCAGTGCTTCGGTCTCGTGGAGCGTACAAGTCCCAGCCGCGTATTGCTTCGGTCTCGTCGAGAGTACAAGTTCCAGCCGCGTATTGCTTTGGTCTCGTTATGCGTACAAGTCCCAGCCGCGTGTTCCTTCGGTCTCTTCGAGCGTACAAGTTCCAGCCGCGTATTGCTTCGGTCTCGTTACGCGTACAAGTTCCAGCCGTGTATTGCTTCGGTCTCGTCGAGAGTACAAGTTCCAGCCGCGTATAGCGTCGGTCTCGTTATGCGTGCAAGTTGCAGCCGCGTATTCCTTCGGTCTCGTCGAGCGTACAAGTTCCAGCCGCATATTGCTTCGGTCTCGTCGAGCGTACAGGTTGCAGCTGCGTATTGCTTCGGTCTCGTTACGCGTACAGGTCCCAGCGGCGTATTGCTTTATTCTCGTTTTGCGTACAAGGCCCAGCCGTGTATTGCTACGGTTTCGTAGAGCGTACAAGTCCTAGCCGCGTATTGCTTCGATGTCGTTATGCGTACAAGTTCCAGCAGCGCGTTGCTTCGGTCTCGTTATGCGTGCAAGTTGCATCTGCGTATTGCTTCGGTCTCGTCGAGCGTACAAGTTCCAGCCGCGTATTGCTTCGGAATCGTTATGCGTACAAGTCCCAGACGCGTATTGCTTCGATCTCGTTATGCGTACAAGTTCCAGCCGCGTATTGCTTCGGTTTTGTCGAGGGTACAAGTCCCAGCCGCGTATTCCTCCGGTCTCTTCGACCGTTCAAGTTCCAGCCGCATATTGCTTCGGTCTTGTTACGCGTACAAGTTCCAGCCGTATATTGCTTCGGTCTCGTTACGCGTACAAGTTCCAGCCGCGTATTCCTTCGGTCTCGTCGAGCGTACAAGTTCCAGCCGCGTATTGCTTCAGTCTCGTTACGCGTACAAGCCCCAGCCGCGTATTGCTTTGTTCTCGTTTTGCGTACAAGTCCCAGCCGCGTATTGCTTCGGTCTCGTCGAGCGTACAAGTCTCAACCGCGTATTGCTTCGGTCTCGTGGAGCGTACAAGTCCCAGCCGCGTATTGCTTCGGTCTCGTCGAGAGAACAAGTTCCAGCCACGTATTGCTTTGGTCTCGTTATGCGTACAAGTCCCAGCGGCGTATTCCTTCGGTCTCTACGAGCGTACAAGTTCCAGCAGAGTATTGCTTCGGTCACGTTACGCGTACAAGTTCCAGCCGCGTATTCCTTCGGTCTCGTCGAGCGTACAAGTTCCAGCCGCGTATTGCTTCAGTCTCGTTACGCGTACAAGCCCCAGACGCGTATTGCTTTATTCTCGTTATGCGTACAAGTCCCGGCCGCGTATTGCTTCGGTATCGTGGGGCATACAAGTTCCAACCGCGCAGTGCTTCGGTCTCGTGGAGCGTACAAGTCCCAGCCGCGTATTGCTTCGGTCTCGTCGAGAGTACAAGTTCCAGCCGCGTATTGCTTTGGTCTCGTTATGCGTACAAGTCCCAGCCGCGTGTTCCTTCGGTCTCTTCGAGCGTACAAGTTCCAGCCGCGTATTGCTTCGGTCTCGTTACGCGTACAAGTTCCAGCCGTGTATTGCTTCGGTCTCGTCGAGAGTACAAGTTCCAGCCGCGTATAGCGTCGGTCTCGTTATGCGTGCAAGTTGCAGCCGCGTATTCCTTCGGTCTCGTCGAGCGTACAAGTTCCAGCCGCATATTGCTTCGGTCTCGTCGAGCGTACAGGTTGCAGCTGCGTATTGCTTCGGTCTCGTTACGCGTACAGGTCCCAGCGGCGTATTGCTTTATTCTCGTTTTGCGTACAAGGCCCAGCCGTGTATTGCTACGGTTTCGTAGAGCGTACAAGTCCTAGCCGCGTATTGCTTCGATGTCGTTATGCGTACAAGTTCCAGCCGCGTATTGCGTCGGTCTCGTTATGCGTGCAAGTTGCAGCCGCGTATTTCTTCGGTCTAGTCGAGCGTACAAGTTCCAGCCGCATATTGCTTCGGTCTCGTCGAGCGTACAGGTTGCAGCTGCGTATTGCTTCGGTCTCGTTACGCGTACAGGTCCCAGCCGCGTATTGCTTTATTCTCGTTTTGCGTACAAGGCCCAGCCGTGTATTGCTACGGTTTCGTCGAGCGTACAAGTCCTAGCCGCGTATTGCTTCGATGTCGTTATGCGTACAAGTTCCAGCAGCGCGTTGCTTCGGTCTCGTTATGCGTGCAAGTTGCATCCGCGTATTGCTTCGGTCTCGTCGAGCGTACAAGTTGCAGCCGCGTAGTGCTTCGGTCGCGTTATGCGTACAAGTCCCAGCCATGTATTGCTTCGGTCTAGTTTTGCGTACAAGTTCCAGCCGCGTGTTACTTCGGTCTCGTTATGCGTACAAGTTCCAGCCGCGTCATGCTTCGGTCTCGTCGAGCGTACATGTTCCAGCAGCGTATTGCTTCGATCTCGTTATGCGTACAAGTTCCAGCCGCGCATTGCTTGGGTCTCGTCGAGCGTACAAGTTCGAGCCGCGTATTGCTTCGGTCTCGTCGAGCGTGCAAGTTCCAGCCGTGTATTGCTTCGGTCTCGTCGAACGTACAAGTTCCAGCCGCGTGTTGCTTCGGTCTCATTTATGCGTGCAAGTTCCAGACGCGTATTGCTTCGGTCTCGTGGAGCGTACAAGTTCCAGCCGCGTATTGCTTCGGTCTCGTTATGCGTGCAAGTTCCAGCCGCGTATTGCTTCGGTTTCGTCGAGGGTACAAGTTCCAGCAGCGTATTGCTTCGGTCTCGTTATGCGTACAAGTTCCAGCAGCGTATTGCTTCGATCTCGTTATGCGAACAAGTTTCAGCCGCGTATTGCTTCGGTCTCGTCGAGCGTACAAGTTCCAGCCGCGTATTGCTTCGGTCTCGTTATGCGTGCAAGTTCCAGCCGCGTATTGCTTCGGTTTTGTCGAGGGTACAAGTCCCAGCCGCGTATTCCTCCGGTCTCTTCGAGCGTTCAAGTTCCAGCCGCATATTGCTTCGGTCTCGTCTAGCGTACAAGTTCCAGCCGTGTATTGCTTCGGTCTCGTTACGCGTACAAGTTCCAGCCGCGTATTCCTTCGGTCTCGTCTAGCGTACAAGTTCCAGCCGCGTATTGCTTCGGTCTCGTTACGCGTACAAATCCCTGCCGCGTATTGCTTTGTTCTCGTTTTGCGTACAAGTCCCAGCCGCGTATTGCTTCGGTCTCGTCGAGCGTACAGGTCTCAGCCGCGTATTGCTTCGGTCTCGTGGAGCGTACAAGTTCCAGCCGCGTATTCCTTCGGTCTCGTCTAGCGTACAAGTTTCAGCCGCCTAATGCTTCGGTCTCGTTATGCGTACAAGTTCCAGCTGCGTATTGCTTTGTTCTCGTTATGCGTACAAGTCCCGGCCGCATATTGCTTCGGTATCGTGGGGCATACAAGTTCCAACCGCGCATTGCTTCGGTCTCGTGGAGCGTACAAGTCCCAGCCGTGTATTGCTTCGGTCTCGTCGAGAGAACAAGTTCCAGCCACGTATTGCTTTGGTCTCGTTATGCGTACAAGTCCCAGCCGCGTATTCCTTCGGTCTCTACGAGCGTACAAGTTCCAGCAGAGTATTGCTTCGGTCTCGTTACGCGTACAAGTTCCAGCCGCGTATTGCTTCGGTCTCGTCGATCGTACAAGTACCAGCAGCGTATTGCTTCGGTCTCGTTATGCGTACAAGTCCCAGCCGCGTATTGTTTTATTCTCGTTATGCGTACAAGGCCCAGCCGCGTATTGCTACGGTCTCGTCGAGCGTACAAGTTCCAGCCACGTATTCCTTCGGTATCGTCGAGCGTACAAGTTCCAGCCGTGTATTGCTTCGCTCTCGTCGAGCGTACAAGTTCCAGCCGTGTATTGCTTCGGTCTCGTCGAGCGTACAAGTTCCAGCCGCGTGTTGCTTCGGTCTCATTTATGCGTGCAAGTTCCAGACGCGTATTGCTTCGGTCTCGTTGAGCGTACAAGTTCCAGCTGCGCGTTGCTTCGGAATCGTTATGCGTACAAGTCCCAGACGCGTATTGCTTCGATCTCGTTATGCGTACAAGTTTCAGCCGCGTATTGCTTCGGTCTCGTCGAGCGTACAAGTACCAGCAGTGCATTGCTTCGGTCTCGTCATGCGAGCAAGTTCCAGCCGCTTATTGCTTCGGTCTCGTGGAGCGTACAAGATCCAGCCGCGTATTGCTTCGGTCTCGTCGAGCGTACAAGTTCCAGCCGCGTGTTGCTTCGGACTCATTTATGCGTGCAAGTTCCAGACGCGTATTGCTTCGGTCTAGTTTTGCGTACAAGTTCCAGCCGCGTGTTGCTTCGGTCTCGTTATGCGTACAAGTCCCAGCGGCGTATTCCTCCGGTCTCTTCGAGCGTTCAAGTTCCAGCCGCATATTGCTTCTGTCTCGTTACGCGTACAAGTCCCAGCCGTGTATTGCTTCGGTCTCGTCGAGCGTACAAGTACCAGCAGTGCATTGCTTCGGTCTCGTTATGCGAGCAAGTTCCAGCCGCGTATTGCTTCGGTCTCATTTATGCGTGCAAGTTCCAGACGCGTATTGCTGCGGTCTCGTCGAGCGTACAAGTTCCAGCCGCGTATTGCTTCGGTCTCGTCGATCGTACAAGTACCAGCAGCGTATTGCTTCGGTCTCGTTATGCGTACAAGTCCCAGCCGCGTATTGTTTTATTCTCGTTATGCGTACAAGTTCCAGACGCGTATTGCTGCGGTCTCGTCGAGCGTACAAGTTCCAGCCGCGTATTGCTTCGGTCTCGTCGATCGTACAAGTACCAGCAGCGTATTGCTTCGGTCTCGTTATGCGTACAAGTCCCAGCCGCGTATTGTTTTATTCTCGTTATGCGTACAAGGCCCAGCCGCGTATTGCTACGGTCTCGTCGAGCGTACAAGTTCCAGCCACGTATTCCTTCGGTCTCGTCGAGCGTACAAGTTCCAGCCACGTATTCCTTCGGTCTCGTCGAGCGTACAAGTTCCAGCCGTGTATTGCTTCGCTCTCGTCGAGCGTACAAGTTCCAGCCGCGTAATGCTTCGGTCTCGTCGAGCGTACAAGTTCCAGCCGCGTATTGCTTTGTTCTCGTTATGCGTGCAAGTTCCAGCCGCACATTGCTTCGGTCTCGTCGATCGTACAAGTCCCAGCCGCGTATTGCTTCGGTCTCGTTATGCGTGCAAGTTCCAGCAGCGTATTGCTTCGGTCTCGTTATGCGTACAAGTTCCAGCTGCGTATTGCTTCGGTCTCGACGATCGTACAAGTTCCAGCCGCGTATTGCTTTGTTCTCGTTATGCGTGCAAGTTCCAGCCGCACATTGCTTCGGTCTCGTCGAGCGTACAAGTCCCAGCCGCGTATTGCTTCGGTCTCGTGGAGCGTACAAGTTCCAGCTGCGCGTTGCTTCGGTGTCGTTATGCGTACAAGTCCCAGACGCGTATTGCTTCGATCTCGTTATGCGTACAAGTTTCAGCCGCGTATTGCTTCGGTCTCGTCGAGCGTACAAGTTCCAGCCGCGTATTGCTTCGGTCTCGTTATGCGTGCAAGTTCCAGCGGCGCATTGCTTCGGTCTCGTTATGCGTACAAGTTCCAGCCGCGTATTGCTTCAGTCTCGTCGAGCGTACAAGATCCAGCCGCGTATTGCTTCGGCATCGTCGATCGTCCAAGTACCAGCCGCTTATTGCTTCGGTCTCGAGGAGCGTACAAGATCCAGCCGCGTATTGCTTCGGTCTCGTCGACCGTACAAGTTCCAGCCGCGTGTTGCTTCGGTCTCGTTGTGCGTACAAGTTCCAGCCGCGTATTGCTTCGGCCTCGTCGAGCGTACAAGTTCGAGCCGCGTATTGCTTCGGTCTCGTTATGCGTGCAAGTTCCAGCAGCGTATTGCTTCGGTCTCGTTATGCGTACAAGTTCCAGCTGCGTATTGCTTCGGTCTCGACGATCGTACAAGTACCAGCAGCGTATTGCTTCGGTCTCGTTATGCGTACAAGTCCCAGCCGCGTATTGTTTTATTCTCGTTATGCGTACAAGGTCCAGCCGCGAATTGCTACGGTCTCGCCGAGCGTACAAGTTCCAGCCACGTACTGCTTCGGTCTCGTCGAGCGTACAAGTTCCAGCCGCGTAATGCTTCGGTCTCGTCGAGCGTACAAGTTCCAGCCGCGTATTGCTTTGTTCTCGTTATGCGTGCAAGTTCCAGCCGCACATTGCTTCGGTCTCGTCGAGCGTACAAGTCCCAGCCGCGAATTGCTTCGGTCTCGTGGAGCGTACAAGTTCCAGCTGCGCGTTGCTTCGGTGTCGTTATGCGTACAAGTCCCAGACGCGTATTGCTTCGATCTCGTTATGCGTACAAGTTTCAGCCGCGTATTGCTTCGGTCTCGTCGAGCGTACAAGTTCCAGCCGCGTATTGCTTCGGTCTCGCTATGCGTGCAAGTTCCAGCCGCGTATTGCTTCGGTTTCGTCGAGGGTACAAGTCCCAGCCGCGTATTCCTCCGGTCTCTTCGAGCGCTGAAGTTCCAGCCGCATATTGCTTCTGTCTCGTTACGCGTACAAGTCCCAGCCGTGTATTGCTTCGGTCTCGTCGAGCGTACAAGTACCAGCTGCGCATTGCTTCGGTCTCGTTATGCGAGCAAGTTCCAGCCGCGTATTGCTTCGGTCTCGTGGAGCGTACAAGTTCCAGCCGCGTATTGCTTCGGTCTCGTCGAGCGTACAAGTCTCAGCCGCGTATTGCTTTGTTCTCGTTATACGTGCAAGGTCCAGACGCGTATAGCTTCGGTCTCGTAGAGCGTACAAGTTCCAGCATCATATTGCTTCGGTGTCGTTATGCGTACAAGCCAGAGCCGCGTACTGCTTTGTTGTCGTTATGCGTACAAGTTCCAGCAGCGCGTTGCTTCGGTCTCGTTATGCGTGCAAGTTCCAGCTGCGCGTTGCTTCGGTGTCGTTATGCGTACAAGTCCCAGACGCGTATTGCTTCGGTCTCGTCGAGCGTACAAGTACCAGCTGTGCATTGCTTCGGTCTCGTTATGCGAGCAAGTTCCAACCGCGTATTGCTTCGGTCTCGTGGAGCGTACAAGTTCCAGCCGCGTATTGCTTCGGTCTCGTGGAGCGTACAAGTCCCAGACGAGTATCGCTTCGATCTCGTTATGCGTACAAGTTCCAGTAGCGTATTGCTTCGGTCTCGTCGAGCGTACAAGTTCCAGCCGCGTGTTGCTTCGGTCTCGTTTTGCGTACAAGTTCCAGCCGCGTATTGCTTCGGTCTCGTTATGTGTGCAAGTTCGGGCCACGGATTGCTTCGGTCTCGTCGGGCGTACAAGTTCCAGCCGCGTATTCCTTCGGTCTCTTCGAGCGTAAAAGTTCCAGCATCATATTGCTTCGGTGTCGTTTTGCGTACAAGCCCCAGCCGCGTACTGCTTTGTTGTCGTTATGCGTGCAAGTTCCAGCCGCGTATTGCTTCGGTCTCGTGCAGCATACTAGTTCCAGCCGCGTAATGCTTTGGACTCGTTATGTGTGCAAGTTCCGGCCGCGGATTGCCTCGGTCTCGTCGAGCGTACAAGTTCCAGCCGCGTATTCCTTCGGTCTCTTCGAGCGGATAAGCTCCAGCCGCGTATTGCTTCGGTGTCGTTACGCGTACAAGTTCCAGCCGTGTATTGCTTCGGTCTCGTCGAGCGTAAAAGTTCCAGCAGCGTATTGCTTCGGTCTCGTTACGCGTACAAGTTCCAGCCGTGTATTGCTTCGGCCTCGTCGAGCGTAAAAGTTCCAGCAGCATATTGCTTCGGTCTCGTTATGCGTACAAGTTCCAGCAGCGTATTGCTTCGGTCTCGTTATGCGTACAAGTTCCAGCCGCGCATTGCTTCGGTCTCTTCGAACGTACAAGTTCCAGCAGCGTATTGCTTCGGTCTCGTGGAGCGTACAAATCCCAGCCGCGCATTGCTTCGGTCTCGTCGAGAGTACAAGTTCCAGCCGCGTATTCCTTCGGTCTCTTCGAGCGTACAAGTTCCAGCCGCGTACTGCTTTAGTCTCGTTATGCGTACAAGTCCCAGCCGCGTAATGTTTTGGTCTCGTTATGTGTGCAAGTTCCAGCCGCGTATTGCTTCGGTCTTGTTACGCGTATAAGTTCTAGCCGTGTATTGCTTCGTTCTCGTCGAGCGTAAAAGTTCCAGCCGCGTATTCCTTCGGTCTCTTCGAGCGTACAATTTCCAGCCGCCTACTGCTTCGGTCTCGTTATGCGTACAAGTTCCAGCCGCGTATGGCTTTGGTCTCGTAATGCGTACAAGTCCCAGCCGCGTATTCCTTCGGTCTCTTCCAGCGTACAAGTTCCAGCCGCGTATTGCTTCGGTATCGTTACGCGTAGAAGTTCCAGCCGTGTATTGCTTCGGTCTCGTTATGCGTACAAGTTCCAGCCGCGTATTACTTCGGTCTCGTTACGCGTACAAGTCTCAGCCGCGTATTGCTTTGTTCTCGTCGAGCGTATAAGTTCCAGCAGCGTATAGCTTCGGTCTCGTCGCGATTGAAATTTCCAGCCGCGTGTTGCTTTGGTCTCGTTGTGCGTACAAGTCCCAGCCGCGTATTCCTTCGGTCTCTTCGAACGTACAAGTTCCAGCAGCGTATTGCTTCGGTCTCGTGGAGCGTACAAATCCCAGCCTCGTATTGCTTCGGTCTCGTCGAGAGTACAAGTTCCAGCCGCGTATTGCTTTGGTCTCGTTATGCGTACAAGTCTCAGCCGCGTATTCCTTCGGTCTCATCGAGCGTACAAGTTCCAGCCGCGTATTGCTTCGGTCTCGTTACGCGTACAAGTTCCAGCCGTGTACTGCTTCGGTCTCGTCGAGCGTACAAGTTCCAGCCGCGTATTCCTTCGGTCTCTCCGAGCGTACAAGTTCCAGCATCGTATTGCTTCGGTGTCGTTATGCGTACAAGCCCCAGCCGCGTACTGCTTTGTTGTCGTTATGCGTACAAGTTCCAGCAGCGCGTTGCTTCGGTCTCGTTATGCGTGCAAGTTGCAGCCGCGTATTGCATCGGTCTCGTGCAGCATACAAGTCCCAGGCGCGTATTGCTTCGGTCTCGTCGAGCGTACAAGTCCCAGCCGCGAATTGCTTTGGTCTCGTTATGCGTACAAGTCCCAGCCGCGTATTCCTTCGCTCTCTTCGAGCGTACAAGTTCCAGCAGCGTATTGCTTCGGTCTCGTTATGCGTACAAGTTCCGGCCGCGTGTTGCTTCGGTGTTGTCATGCGTACAAGCTCTAGCCGCGTAATGCTTTGGTCTCGATATGTGTGCAAGTTCCGGCCGCGGATTGCTTCGGTCTCGTCGAGCGTACAAGTTCCAGCCGCGTATTCCTTCGGTCTCATCGATCGTACAATTTCCAGCCGCCTTCTGCTTCGGTCTCGTTATGCGTACAAGTCCCAGCCGCGTATTGTTTTGTTCTCGCTATGCGTACAAGTCCCGGCCGCGTATTGCTTCGGTATCGTCGGGCATACAAGTTCCAGCCGCGTATTCCTTCGGTCTCTTCGAGCGTACAAGTTCCAGCCGCGTACTGCTTCAGTCTCGTTATGCGTACAAGTCCCAGCCGCGTAATGTTTTGGTCTCGTTATGTGTGCAAGTCCCAGCCGCGTATTGCTTCGGTATCGTCGGGCATACAAGTTCCAACTGCGTATTGCTTCGGTCACGTCGAGAGTACAAGTTCAAGCCGCGTATTGCTTCGGTCTCGTTACGCTTCCAGGCCCAGCCGCGTATTCCTTCGGTCTCTTCGAACGTACAAGTTCCAGCAGCGTATTGCTTCGGTCTCGTGGAGCGTACAAATCCCAGCCGCGTATTGCTTCGGTCTCGTCGAGAGTACAAGTTCCAGCCGCGTATTGCTTTGGTCTCGTTATGCGTACAAGTCCCAGCCGCGTATTCCTTCGGTCTCTTCGGGCGTACAAGTTCCAGCCGCGTATTGCTTCGGTCTCGTTACGCGTTCAAGTTCCAGCCGTGTATTGCTTCGGTCTCGTCGAGCGTAAAAGTTCCAGCCGCGTATTCCTTCGGTCTCTTCGAGCGTACAATTCCCAGCCGCCTACTGCTTCGGTCTCGTTATGCGTACAAGTACCAGCCTCGTATTGCTTTGTTCTCGTTATGCGTAAAAGTCCCAGCCGCGTATTCCTTCGGTCTCGTCGAGAGTACAAGTTCCAGCCGCGTATTGCTTTGGTCTCGTTATGCGTACAAGTCTCAGCCGCGTATTCCTTCGGTCTCATCGAGCGTACAAGTTCCAGCCGCGTATTGCTTCGGTCTCTTTACGCGTACAAGTTCCAGCCGCGTATTGCTTCGGTCTCGTTATGCGTACAAGTCCCAGCCGTGTATTGTTTTGTTCTCGCTATGCGTACAAGTCCCAGCCGCGTATTGCTTTGGTCTCGTTATGCGTACAAGTCCCAGACGCGTATTCCTTCGCTCTCTTCGAGCGTACAAGTTCCAGCAGCGTATTGCTTCGGTCTCGTTATGCGTACAAGTTCCGGCCGCGTGTTGCTTCGGTGTTGTCATGCGTACAAGCTCTAGCCGCGTAATGCTTTGGTCTCGATATGTGTGCAAGTTCCGGCCGCGGATTGCTTCGGTATCGTCGGGCATACAAGTTCCAACTGCGTATTGCTTCGGTCGCGTCGAGAGTACAAGTTCCAGCCGCGTATTGCTTCGGTCTCGTGGAGCGTACAAGTCCCAGCCGCGTGATGCTTCGGTCTCGTTATGCGTACAAGTCCCAGCCGCGTAATGTTTTGGTCTCGTTATGTGTGCAAGTCCCAGGCGCGTATTGCTTCGGTCTCGTCGAGCGTACAAGTCCCAGCCGCGTATTGCTTTGGTCTCGTTATGCGTACAAGTCCCAGCCGCGTATTCCTTCGCTCTCTTCGAGCGTACAAGTTCCAGCAGCGTATTGCTTCGGTCTCGTTATGCGTACAAGTTCCGGCCGCGTGTTGCTTCGGTGTTGTCATGCGTACAAGCTCTAGCCGCGTAATGCTTTGGTCTCGATATGTGTGCAAGTTCCGGCCGCGGATTGCTTCGGTATCGTCGGGCATACAAGTTCCAACTGCGTATTGCTTCGGTCACGTCGAGAGTACAAGTTCCAGCCGCGTATTGCTTCGGTCTCGTGGAGCGTACAAGTCCCAGCCGCGTGATGCTTCGGTCTCGTTATGCGTACAAGTTCAAGCCGCGTATTGCTTCGGTCGCGTTACGCTTCCAGGCCCAGCCGCGTATTCCTTCGGTCTCGTCGAGAGTACAAGTTCCAGCCGCGTATTGCTATGGTCTCGTTGTGCGTACAAGTCCCAGTCGCGTATTCCTTCGGTCTCTTCGAACGTACAAGTTCCAGCCGCGGACTGCTTCAGTCTCGTTATGCGTACAAGTCCCAGCCGCGTAATGTTTTGGTCTCGTTATGTGTGCAAGTCCCAGCCGCGTATTGCTTCGGTATCGTCGGGCATACAAGTTCCAACTGCGTATTGCTTCGGTCACGTCGAGAGTACAAGTTCAAGCCGCCTAATGCTTCGGTCTCGTTATGCGTACAAGTTCCAGCTGCGTATTGCTTTGTTCTCGTTATGCGTACAAGTCCCGGCCGCATATTGCTTCGGTATCGTGGGGCATACAAGTTCCAACCGCGCATTGCTTCGGTCTCGTGGAGCGTACAAGTCCCAGCCGTGTATTGCTCCGGTCTCGTCGAGAGAACAAGTTCCAGCCACGTATTGCTTTGGTCTCGTTATGCGTACAAGTCCCAGCCGCGTATTCCTTCGGTCTCTACGAGCGTACAAGTACCAGCAGCGTATTGCTTCGGTCTCGTTATGCGTACAAGTCCCAGCCGCGTATTGTTTTATTCTCGTTATGCGTACAAGGCCCAGCCGCGTATTGCTACGGTCTCGTCGAGCGTACAAGTTCCAGCCACGTATTCCTTCGGTATCGTCGAGCGTACAAGTTCCAGCCGTGTATTGCTTCGCTCTCGTCGAGCGTACAAGTTCCAGCCGTGAATTGCTTCGGTCTCGTCGAGCGTACAAGTTCCAGCCGCGTGTTGCTTCGGTCTCATTTATGCGTGCAAGTTCCAGACGCGTATTGCTTCGGTCTCGTGGAGCGTACAAGTTCCAGCTGCGCGTTGCTTCGGAATCGTATGCGTACAAGTCCCAGACGCGTATTGCTTCGATCTCGTTATGCGTACAAGTTTCAGCCGCGTATTGCTTCGGTCTCGTCGAGCGTACAAGTACCAGCAGTGCATTGCTTCGGTCTCGTCATGCGAGCAAGTTCAGCCGCTTATTGCTTCGGTCTCGTGGAGCGTACAAGATCCAGCCGCGTATTGCTTCGGTCTCGTCGAGCGTACAAGTTCCAGCCGCGTGTTGCTTCGGACTCATTTATGCGTGCAAGTTCCAGACGCGTATTGCTTCGGTCTAGTTTTGCGTACAAGTTCCAGCCGCGTGTTGCCTTCGGTCTCGTTATGCGTAAAGGTCCCAGCGGCGTATTCCTCCGGTCTCTTCGAGCGTTCAAGTTCCAGCCGCATATTGCTTCTGTCTCGTTACGCGTACAAGTCCCAGCCGTGTATTGCTTCGGTCTCGTCGAGCGTACAAGTACCAGCAGTGCAGTGCTTCGGTCTCGTTATGCGAGCAAGTTCCAGCCGCGTATTGCTTCGGTCTCGTCGAGCTTACAAGTCCTAGCCGTGTATTGCTTCGGTCTCGTCGAGCGTACAAGTTCCAGCCGCGTGTTGCTTCGGTCTCATTTATGCGTGCAAGTTCCAGACGCGTATTGCTTCGGTCTCGTCGAGCGTACAGTTCCAGCCGCGTATTGCTTCGGTCTCGTCGATCGTACAAGTACCAGCAGCGTATTGCTTCGGTCTCGTTATGCGTACAAGTCCCAGCCGCGTATTGTTTTATTCTCGTTATGCGTACAAGGCCCAGCCGCGTATTGCTACGTCTCGTCGAGCGTACAAGTTCAGCCACGTATTCCTTCGGTCTCGTCGAGCGTACAAGTTCCAGCCACGTATTCCTTCGGTCTCGTCGAGCGTACAAGTTCCAGCCGTGTATTGCTTCGCTCTCGTCGAGCGTACAAGTTCCAGCCGCGTAATGCTTCGGTCTCGTCGAGCGTACAAGTTCCAGCCGCGTATTGCTTTGTTCTCGTTATGCGTGCAAGTTCCAGCCGCACATTGCTTCGGTCTCGTCGATCGTACAAGTCCCAGCCGCGTATTGCTTCGGTCTCGTTATGCGTGCAAGTTCCAGCAGCGTATTGCTTCGGTCTCGTTATGCGTACAAGTTCCAGCTGCGTATGCTTCGGTCTCGACGATCGTACAAGTACCAGCAGCGTATTGCTTCGGTCTCGTTATGCGTACAAGTCCCAGCCGCGTATTGTTTTATCCTCGTTATGCGTACAAGGCCCAGCCGCGAATTGCTACGGTCTCGCCGAGCGTACAAGTTCCAGCCCGTACTGCTTCGGTCTCGTCGAGCGTACAAGTTCCAGCCGTGTATTGCTTCGGTCTCGTCGAGCGTACAAGTTCCAGCCGCGTGTTGCTTCGGTCTCATTTATGCGTGCAAGTTCCAGACGCGTATTGCTTCGGTCTCGTCGAGCGTACAAGTCCTAGCCGCGCATTGCTTCGGTCGCGTTATGCGTACAAGTCCCAGCCGTGTATGCTTCGGTCTAGTTTTGCGTACAAGTTTCAGCCGCGTGTTGCTTCGGTCTCGTTATGCGTACAAGTTCCAGCCGCGTAATGCTTCGGTCTCGTCGAGCGCACAAGTTCCAGCGCGTATTGCTTTGTTCTCGTTATGCGTGCAAGTTCCAGCCGCACATTGCTTCGGTCTCGTCGAGCGTACAAGTCCCAGCCGCGTATTGCTTCGGTCTCGTGGAGCGTACAAGTTCCAGCTGCGCGTTGCTTCGGTGTCGTTATGCGTACAAGTCCCAGACGCGTATTGCTTCGATCTCGTTATGCGTACAAGTTTCAGCCGCGTATTGCTTCGGTCTCGTCGAGCGTACAAGTTCCAGCCGCGTATTGCTTCGGTCTCGTTATGCGTGCAAGTCCAGCGGCGCATTGCTTCGGTCTCGTTATGCGTACAAGTTCCAGCCGCGTATTGCTTCAGTCTCGTCGAGCGTACAAGATCCAGCCGCGTATTGCTTCGGCATCGTCGATCGTCCAAGTACCAGCCGCTTATTGCTTCGGTCTCGAGGAGCGTACAAGATCCAGCCGCGTATTGCTTCGGTCTCGTCGACCGTACAAGTTCCAGCCGCGTGTTGCTTCGGTCTCGTTATGCGTACAAGTTCCAGCGCGTATTGCTTCGGCCTCGTCGAGCGTACAAGTTCGAGCCGCGTATTGCTTCGTCTCGTTATGCGTGCAAGTTCCAGCAGCGTATTGCTTCGGTCTCGTTATGCGTACAAGTTCCAGCTGCGTATTGCTTCGGTCTTCGACGATCGTACAAGTACCAGCAGCGTATTGCTTCGGTCTCGTTATGCGTACAAGTCCCAGCCGCGTATTGTTTTATTCTCGTTATGCGTACAAGTCCAGCCGCGAATTGCTACGGCTCTCGCCGAGCGTACAAGTTCCAGCCACGTACTGCTTCGGTCTCGTCGAGCGTACAAGTTCCAGCCGCGTAAGGCTTCGGTCTCGTCGAGCGTAACAAGTTCCAGCCGCGTATGGCTTTGTTCTCGTTATGCGTGCAAGTTCCAGCCGCACATTGCTTCGGTCTCGTCGAGCGTACAAGTCCAGCCGCGAATTGCTTCGGTCTCGTGGAGCGTACAAGTTCCAGCTGCGCGTTGCTTCGGTGTCGTTATGCGTACAAGTCCCAGCCGCGTATTGCTTCGATCTCGTTATGCGTACAAGTTTCAGCCGCGTATTGCTTCGGTCTCGTCGAGCGTACAAGTTCCGCCGCGTATTGCTTCGGTCTCGCTATGCGTGCAAGTTCCAGCCGCGTATTGCTTCGGTTTCGTCGAGGGTACATGTCCCAGCCGCGTATTCCGCCGGTCCTCTTCGAGCGCTGAAGTTCCAGCCGCATATTGCTTCTGTCTCGTTACGCGTACAAGTCCCAGCCGGTGTATTGCTTCGGTCTCGTCGAGCGTACAAGTACCAGCTGCGCATTGCTTCGGTCTCGTTATGCGAGCAAGTCCAGCCGCGTATGCTTCGGTCTCGTGGAGCGTACAAGTTCCAGCCGCGTAGTGCTTCGGTCTCGTCGAGCGTACAAGTCTCAGCCGCGTGTGCTTTGTTCTCGTTATACGTGCATGGTCCAGACGCGTATCGTTCGGTCTCGTAGAGCGTACAAGTTCCAGCATCATATTGCTTCGGTGTCGTTATGCGTACAAGCCCCAGCGCGTACTGCTTTGTTGTCGTTATGCGTACAAGTTCCAGCAGCGCGTTGCTTCGGTCTCGTTATGCGTGCAACGTTCCAGCTGCGCGTTGCTTCGGTGTCGTTATGCGTACAAGTCCCAGACGCGTATTGCTTCGGTCTCGTCGAGCGACAAGGACCAGCTGTGCATTGCTTCGGTCTCGTTATGCGAGCAAGTTCCAACCGCGTATTGCTTCGGTCTCGTGGAGCGGACAAGTTCCAGCCGCGTATTGCTTCGGTCTCGTGGAGCGTACAAGTCCCAGACGAGTATCGCTTCGATCTCCGTTATGCGTACAAGTTCCAGTAGCGTATTGCTTCGGTCTCGTCGAGCGTACAAGTTCCAGCCGCGTGTTGCTTCGGTCTCGTTTGCGTACAAGTTCCGCGTACAAGTTCCAGCCGCGTATTGCTTCGGTCTCGTTATGTGTGCAAGTTCGGGCCACGGATTGCTTCGGTCTCGTCGGGCGTACAAGTTCCAGCCGCGTATTCCTTCGGTCTCTTCGAGCGTAAAAGTTCCAGCATCATATTGCTTCGGTGTCGTTTTGCGTACAAGCCCCAGCCGCGTACTGCTTTGTTGTCGTTATGCGTGCAAGTTCCAGCCGCGTATTGCTTCGGTCTCGTGCAGCATACTAGTTCCAGCCGCGTAATGCTTTGGACTCGTTATGTGTGCAAGTTCCGGCCGCGGATTGCCTCGGTCTCGTCGAGCGTACAAGTTCCAGCCGCGTATTCCTTCGGTCTCTTCGAGCGGATAAGCTCCAGCCGCGTATTGCTTCGGTGTCGTTACGCGTACAAGTTCCAGCCGTGTATTGCTTCGGTCTCGTCGAGCGTAAAAGTTCCAGCAGCGTATTGCTTCGGTCTCGTTACGCGTACAAGTTCCAGCCGTGTATTGCTTCGGCCTCGTCGAGCGTAAAAGTTCCAGCAGCATATTGCTTCGGTCTCGTTATGCGTACAAGTTCCAGCAGCGTATTGCTTCGGTCTCGTTATGCGTACAAGTTCCAGCCGCGCATTGCTTCGGTCTCTTCGAACGTACAAGTTCCAGCAGCGTATTGCTTCGGTCTCGTGGAGCGTACAAATCCCAGCCGCGCATTGCTTCGGTCTCGTCGAGAGTACAAGTTCCAGCCGCGTATTCCTTCGGTCTCTTCGAGCGTACAAGTTCCAGCCGCGTACTGCTTTAGTCTCGTTATGCGTACAAGTCCCAGCCGCGTAATGTTTTGGTCTCGTTATGTGTGCAAGTTCCAGCCGCGTATTGCTTCGGTCTTGTTACGCGTATAAGTTCTAGCCGTGTATTGCTTCGTTCTCGTCGAGCGTAAAAGTTCCAGCCGCGTATTCCTTCGGTCTCTTCGAGCGTACAATTTCCAGCCGCCTACTGCTTCGGTCTCGTTATGCGTACAAGTTCCAGCCGCGTATTGCTTTGGTCTCGTAATGCGTACAAGTCCCAGCCGCGTATTCCTTCGGTCTCTTCCAGCGTACAAGTTCCAGCCGCGTATTGCTTCGGTATCGTTACGCGTAGAAGTTCCAGCCGTGTATTGCTTCGGTCTCGTTATGCGTACAAGTTCCAGCCGCGTATTACTTCGGTCTCGTTACGCGTACAAGTCTCAGCCGCGTATTGCTTTGTTCTCGTCGAGCGTATAAGTTCCAGCAGCGTATAGCTTCGGTCTCGTCGCGATTGAAATTTCCAGCCGCGTGTTGCTTTGGTCTCGTTGTGCGTACAAGTCCCAGCCGCGTATTCCTTCGGTCTCTTCGAACGTACAAGTTCCAGCAGCGTATTGCTTCGGTCTCGTGGAGCGTACAAATCCCAGCCTCGTATTGCTTCGGTCTCGTCGAGAGTACAAGTTCCAGCCGCGTATTGCTTTGGTCTCGTTATGCGTACAAGTCTCAGCCGCGTATTCCTTCGGTCTCATCGAGCGTACAAGTTCCAGCCGCGTATTGCTTCGGTCTCGTTACGCGTACAAGTTCCAGCCGTGTACTGCTTCGGTCTCGTCGAGCGTACAAGTTCCAGCCGCGTATTCCTTCGGTCTCTCCGAGCGTACAAGTTCCAGCATCGTATTGCTTCGGTGTCGTTATGCGTACAAGCCCCAGCCGCGTACTGCTTTGTTGTCGTTATGCGTACAAGTTCCAGCAGCGCGTTGCTTCGGTCTCGTTATGCGTGCAAGTTGCAGCCGCGTATTGCATCGGTCTCGTGCAGCATACAAGTCCCAGGCGCGTATTGCTTCGGTCTCGTCGAGCGTACAAGTCCCAGCCGCGAATTGCTTTGGTCTCGTTATGCGTACAAGTCCCAGCCGCGTATTCCTTCGCTCTCTTCGAGCGTACAAGTTCCAGCAGCGTATTGCTTCGGTCTCGTTATGCGTACAAGTTCCGGCCGCGTGTTGCTTCGGTGTTGTCATGCGTACAAGCTCTAGCCGCGTAATGCTTTGGTCTCGATATGTGTGCAAGTTCCGGCCGCGGATTGCTTCGGTCTCGTCGAGCGTACAAGTTCCAGCCGCGTATTCCTTCGGTCTCATCGATCGTACAATTTCCAGCCGCCTTCTGCTTCGGTCTCGTTATGCGTACAAGTCCCAGCCGCGTATTGTTTTGTTCTCGCTATGCGTACAAGTCCCGGCCGCGTATTGCTTCGGTATCGTCGGGCATACAAGTTCCAGCCGCGTATTCCTTCGGTCTCTTCGAGCGTACAAGTTCCAGCCGCGTACTGCTTCAGTCTCGTTATGCGTACAAGTCCCAGCCGCGTAATGTTTTGGTCTCGTTATGTGTGCAAGTCCCAGCCGCGTATTGCTTCGGTATCGTCGGGCATACAAGTTCCAACTGCGTATTGCTTCGGTCACGTCGAGAGTACAAGTTCCAGCCGCGTATTGCTTCGGTCTCGTGGAGCGTACAAGTCCCAGCCGCGTGATGCTTCGGTCTCGTTATGCGTACAAGTTCAAGCCGCGTATTGCTTCGGTCGCGTTACGCTTCCAGGCCCAGCCGCGTATTCCTTCGGTCTCGTCGAGAGTACAAGTTCCAGCCGCGTATTGCTATGGTCTCGTTGTGCGTACAAGTCCCAGTCGCGTATTCCTTCGGTCTCTTCGAACGTAGAAGTTCCAGCCGCGGACTGCTTCAGTCTCGTTATGCGTACAAGTCCCAGCCGCGTAATGTTTGGGTCTCGTTATGTGTGCAAGTCCCAGCCGCGTATTGCTTCGGTATCGTCGGGCATACAAGTTCCAACTGCGTATTGCTTCGGTCACGTCGAGAGTACAAGTTCAAGCCGCGTATTGCTTCGGTCTCGTTACGCTTCCAGGCCCAGCCCCGTATTCCTTCGGTCTCTTCGAACGTACAAGTTCCAGCAGCGTATTGCTTCGGTCTCGTGGAGCGTACAAATCCCAGCCGCGTATTGCTTCGGTCTCGTCGAGAGTACAAGTTCCAGCCGCGTATTGCTTTGGTCTCGTTATGCGTACAAGTCCCAGCCGCGTATTCCTTCGGTCTCTTCGGGCGTACAAGTTCCAGCCGCGTATTGCTTCGGTCTCGTTACGCGTTCAAGTTCCAGCCGTGTATTGCTTCGGTCTCGTCGAGCGTAAAAGTTCCAGCCGCGTATTCCTTCGGTCTCTTCGAGCGTACAATTCCCAGCCGCCTACTGCTTCGGTCTCGTTATGCGTACAAGTACCAGCCTCGTATTGCTTTGTTCTCGTTATGCGTAAAAGTCCCAGCCGCGTATTCCTTCGGTCTCGTCGAGAGTACAAGTTCCAGCCGCGTATTGCTTTGGTCTCGTTATGCGTACAAGTCTCAGCCGCGTATTCCTTCGGTCTCATCGAGCGTACAAGTTCCAGCCGCGTATTGCTTCGGTCTCTTTACGCGTACAAGTTCCAGCCGCGTATTGCTTCGGTCTCGTTATGCGTACAAGTCCCAGCCGTGTATTGTTTTGTTCTCGCTATGCGTACAAGTCCCGGCCGCGTATTGCTTCGGTATCGTCGGGCATACAAGTTCCAGCCGCGTGTTCCTTCGGTCTCTTCGAGCGTACAAGTTCCAGCCGCGTACTGCTTCAGTCTCGTTATGCGTACAAGTCCCAGCCGCGTAATGTTTTGGTCTCGTTATGTGTGCAAGTCTCAGGCGCGTATTGCTTCGGTCTCGTCGAGCGTACAAGTCCCAGCCGCGTATTGCTTTGGTCTCGTTATGCGTACAAGTCCCAGACGCGTATTCCTTCGCTCTCTTCGAGCGTACAAGTTCCAGCAGCGTATTGCTTCGGTCTCGTTATGCGTACAAGTTCCGGCCGCGTGTTGCTTCGGTGTTGTCATGCGTACAAGCTCTAGCCGCGTAATGCTTTGGTCTCGATATGTGTGCAAGTTCCGGCCGCGGATTGCTTCGGTATCGTCGGGCATACAAGTTCCAACTGCGTATTGCTTCGGTCGCGTCGAGAGTACAAGTTCCAGCCGCGTATTGCTTCGGTCTCGTGGAGCGTACAAGTCCCAGCCGCGTGATGCTTCGGTCTCGTTATGCGTACAAGTCCCAGCCGCGTAATGTTTTGGTCTCGTTATGTGTGCAAGTCCCAGGCGCGTATTGCTTCGGTCTCGTCGAGCGTACAAGTCCCAGCCGCGTATTGCTTTGGTCTCGTTATGCGTACAAGTCCCAGCCGCGTATTCCTTCGCTCTCTTCGAGCGTACAAGTTCCAGCAGCGTATTGCTTCGGTCTCGTTATGCGTACAAGTTCCGGCCGCGTGTTGCTTCGGTGTTGTCATGCGTACAAGCTCTAGCCGCGTAATGCTTTGGTCTCGATATGTGTGCAAGTTCCGGCCGCGGATTGCTTCGGTATCGTCGGGCATACAAGTTCCAACTGCGTATTGCTTCGGTCACGTCGAGAGTACAAGTTCCAGCCGCGTATTGCTTCGGTCTCGTGGAGCGTACAAGTCCCAGCCGCGTGATGCTTCGGTCTCGTTATGCGTACAAGTTCAAGCCGCGTATTGCTTCGGTCGCGTTACGCTTCCAGGCCCAGCCGCGTATTCCTTCGGTCTCGTCGAGAGTACAAGTTCCAGCCGCGTATTGCTATGGTCTCGTTGTGCGTACAAGTCCCAGTCGCGTATTCCTTCGGTCTCTTCGAACGTACAAGTTCCAGCCGCGGACTGCTTCAGTCTCGTTATGCGTACAAGTCCCAGCCGCGTAATGTTTTGGTCTCGTTATGTGTGCAAGTCCCAGCCGCGTATTGCTTCGGTATCGTCGGGCATACAAGTTCCAACTGCGTATTGCTTCGGTCACGTCGAGAGTACAAGTTCAAGCCGCCTAATGCTTCGGTCTCGTTATGCGTACAAGTTCCAGCTGCGTATTGCTTTGTTCTCGTTATGCGTACAAGTCCCGGCCGCATATTGCTTCGGTATCGTGGGGCATACAAGTTCCAACCGCGCATTGCTTCGGTCTCGTGGAGCGTACAAGTCCCAGCCGTGTATTGCTCCGGTCTCGTCGAGAGAACAAGTTCCAGCCACGTATTGCTTTGGTCTCGTTATGCGTACAAGTCCCAGCCGCGTATTCCTTCGGTCTCTACGAGCGTACAAGTTCCAGCAGAGTATTGCTTCGGTCTCGTTACGCGTACAAGTTCCAGCCGCGTATTGCTTCGGTCTCGTCGATCGTACAAGTACCAGCAGCGTATTGCTTCGGTCTCGTTATGCGTACAAGTCCCAGCCGCGTATTGTTTTATTCTCGTTATGCGTACAAGGCCCAGCCGCGTATTGCTACGGTCTCGTCGAGCGTACAAGTTCCAGCCACGTATTCCTTCGGTCTCGTCGAGCGTACAAGTTCCAGCCGTGTATTGCTTCGCTCTCGTCGAGCGTACAAGTTCCAGCCGTGTATTGCTTCGGTCTCGTCGAGCGTACAAGTTCCAGCCGCGTGTTGCTTCGGTCTCATTTATGCGTGCAAGTTCCAGACGCGTATTGCTTCGGTCTCGTGGAGCGTACAAGTTCCAGCTGCGCGTTGCTTCGGAATCGTTATGCGTACAAGTCCCAGACGCGTATTGCTTCGATCTCGTTATGCGTACAAGTTTCAGCCGCGTATTGCTTCGGTCTCGTCGAGCGTACAAGTACCAGCAGTGCATTGCTTCGGTCTCGTCATGCGAGCAAGTTCCAGCCGCTTATTTCTTCGGTCTCGTGGAGCGTACAAGATCCAGCCGCGTATTGCTTCGGTCTCGTCGAGCGTACAAGTTCCAGCCGCGTGTTGCTTCGGACTCATTTATGCGTGCAAGTTCCAGACGCGTATTGCTTCGGTCTAGTTTTGCGTACAAGTTCCAGCCGCGTGTTGCTTCGGTCTCGTTATGCGTACAAGTTCCAGCCGCGTAATGCTTCGGTCTCGTCGAGCGAACAAGTTCCAGCCGCGTATTGCTTTGTTCTCGTTATGCGTGCAAGTTCCAGCCGCACATTGCTTCGGTCTCGTCGGGCGTACAAGTCCCAGCGGCGTATTCCTCCGGTCTCTTCGAGCGTTCAAGTTCCAGCCGCATATTGCTTCTGTCTCGTTACGCGTACAAGTCCCAGCCGTGTATTGCTTCGGTCTCGTCGAGCGTACAAGTACCAGCAGTGCATTGCTTCGGTCTCGTTATGCGAGCAAGTTCCAGCCGCGTATTGCTTCGGTCTCGTCGAGCTTACAAGTCCTAGCCGTGTATTGCTTCGGTCTCGTCGAGCGTACAAGTTCCAGCCGTGTATTGCTTCGGTCTCGTCGAGCGTACAAGTTCCAGCCGCGTGTTGCTTCGGTCTCATTTATGCGTGCAAGTTCCAGACGCGTATTGCTTCGGTCTAGTCGAGCGTGCAAGTCCTCGCCGCGCATTGCTTCGGTCGCGTTATGCGTACAAGTCCCAGCCGTGTATTGCTTCGGTCTAGTTTTGCGTACAAGTTCCAGCCGCGTGTTGCTTCGGTCTCGTTATGCGTACAAGTTCCAGCCGCGTAATGCTTCGGTCTCGTCGAGCGTACAAGTTCCAGCCGCGTATTGCTTTGTTCTCGTTATGCGTGCAAGTTCCAGCCGCACATTGCTTCGGTCTCGTCGAGCATAAAAGTTCCAGCCGCGTATTCCTTCGGTCTCTTCGAGCGTACAAGTTCCAGCCGCCTAATGCTTCGGTCTCGTTACGCTTCCACGCCCAGCCGCGTATTCCTTCGGTCTCGTCGAGCGTACAAATTCCATCCGCGTATTGCTTCGGTCTCGTTACGCGTACAAATTCCATCCGCGTATTGCTTCGGTCTCGTTACGCGTACAAGTCCCAGCCGCGTATTCCTTCGGTCTCTTCGAGCGTACAAGATCCAGCCGCGTATTCCTTCGGTCTCGTCGAGCGTACAAGTTCCAGCCGCGTATTGCTTCGGTCTCGTTACGCGTACAAGTCCCAGCCGCGTATTGCTTTGTTCTCGTTTTGCGTACAAGTCCCAGCCGCGTATTGCTTCGGCCTCGTTACGCGTACAATTCCCAGCCGCGTATTGCTTTGTTCTCGTCGAGCGTACACGTTCCAACCGCGTATTGCTTCGGTCTTGTTACGCTTCCACGCCCAGCCGCGTATTCCTTCGGTCTCGTCGAGCGTACAAATTCCAGCCGCGTATTGCTTCGGTCTCGTTACGCGTACAAGCCCCAGCCGCGTATTGCTTTGTTCTCGTTTTGCGTACAAGTCCCAGCCGCGTATTGCTTCGGTCTCGTCGAGCGTACAAGTCTCAGCCGCCTATTGCATCGGTCTCTTCGAGGGTACAAGTTCCAGCCGCGTATTGCTTCGGTCTCGTTACGCGTACAAGTTCCAGCCGTGTACTGCTTCGGCCTCGTCGAGCGTAAAAGTTCCAGCCGCGTATTCCTTCGGTCTCTTCGAGCGTACAAGTTCCAGCCGCCAAATGCTTCGGTCTCGTAATGCGTATAAGTTCCAGCCGCGTATTGCTTCGATCTCGTTATGCGTACAAGTTCCAGCCGCGTATTGCGTCGGTCTCGTGGAGCATACAAGTCCCAGGTGCATATAGCTGCGGTCTCGTTATGCGTACAAGTCCCAGCCGCGTATTCCTTCGGTCTCTTCGAGCGTACAAGTTCCAGCAGAGTATTGCTTCGGTCTCGTTACGCGTTCAAGTTCCAGCCGCGTATTCCTTCGGTCTCGTCGAGCGTACAAGTTCCAGCCGCGTATTGCTTCGGTCTCGTTACGAGTACAAGTCCCAGCCGCGTATTGCTTTGTTCTCGTTTTGCGTACAAGTCCCAGCCGCGTAGTGCTTCGGTCTCGTCGAGCGTACAAGTCTCAGCCGCGTATTGCTTCGGTCTCGTGGAGCGTACAACTCCCAGCCGCGTGTTCCTTCGGTCTCTCCGAGCGTACAAGTTCCAGCCGCGTATTGCTTCGGTATCGTAGGGCATACAAGTTCCAACCGCGCATTGCTTCGGTCTCGTCGAGCGAACAAGTCCCAGCCGCGTATTGCTTTGTTCTCGTCGACCGTATAAGTTCCAGCAGCGTATTACTTCGGTCTCGTCGAGAGTGAAGTTTCCAGCCGCGTGTTGCTTCGGTCTCGTCGAGTGTACAAGTTCCAGCCGCGTATTGCTTCGGAATCGTTATGCGTACAAGTCCCAGACGCGTATTGCTTCGATCTCGTTATGCGTACAAGTTTCAGCCGCGTATTGCTTCGGTCTCGTCGAGCGTTCAAGTTCCAGCCGCATATTGCTTCCGTCTCGTGGAGCGTACAAGTTCCATCCGCGTATTGCTTCGGTCTCGTTATGCGTGCAAGTTCCAGCCGCGTATTGCTTCGGTTTCGTCGAGGGTACAAGTTCCAGCAGCGTATTGCTTCGGTCTCGTTATGCGTACAAGTTCCAGCCGCGTATTGCTTCGATCTCGTTATGCGTACAAGTTTCAGCCGCGTATTGCTTCGGTCTCGTCGAGCGTGCAAGTTCCAGCCGTGTATTGCTTCGGTCTCGTCGAACGTACAAGTTCCAGCCGCGTGTTGCTTCGGTCTCATTTATGCGTGCAAGTTCCAGACGCGTATTGCTTCGGTCTCGTGGAGCGCACAAGTTCCAGCCGCGTATTGCTTCGGTCTCGTTATGCGTACAAGTCACAGCCGCGTATTGTTTTGTTCTCGCTATGCGTACAAGTCCCGGCCGCGTATTGCTTCGGTATCGTCGGGAATACAAGTTCCAGCCGCGTATTCCTTCGGTCTCTTCGAGCGTACAAGTTCCAGCCGCGTACTGCTTCAGTCTCGTTATGCGTACAAGTCCCAGCCGCGTAATGTTTTGGTCTCGTTACGCGTACAAGTTCCAGCCGTGTATTGCTTCGGTCTCGTCGAGCGTAAAAGTTCCAGCCGCGTATTCCTTCGGTCTCTTCGAGCGTACAATTTCCAGCCGCATACTACTTCGGTCTCGTTATGCGTACAAGTACCAGCCTCGTATTGCTTTGTTCTCGTTATGCGTAAAAGTCCCAGCCGCGTATTCCTTCGGTCTCGTCGAGAGTACAAGTTCCAGCCGCGTATTGCTTTGGTCTCGTTATGCGTAAAAGTCCCAGCCGCGTATTCCTTCGGTCTCTTCGAGCGTACAAGTTCCAGCCGCGTATTGCTTCGGTCTCGTTACGCGTACAAGTTCCAGCCGTGTATTGCTTCGGTCTCGTTCTGCGTACAAGTTCCAGCCGCGTATTGCTTCGGTCTCGTTACGCGTACAAGTCTCAGCCGCGTATTGCTTTGTTCTCGTCGAGCGTATAAGTTCCAGCAGCGTATAGCTTCGGTCTCGTCGCGATTGAAGTTTCCAGCCGCGTGTTGCTTTGGTCTCGTTGTGCGTACAAGTCCCAGCCGCGTATTCCTTCGGTCTCTTCGAACGTTCAAGTTCCAGCAGCGTATTGCTTCGGTCTCGTGGAGCGTACAAATCCCAGCCGCGTATTGCTTCGGTCTCGTCAAGCGTACAAGTTCCAGCCGCGTAATGCTTCGGTCTCGTTATGCGTACAAATTCCAGCCTCGCGTTGCTTCGGGCTCGTCGAGCGTACAAGTTCCAGCCGCGTATTGCTTCGGTCTCGTTATGCGTACAAGTTCCAGCCGCGTATTGCTTCGGTCTCGTCAAGCGTTCAAGTCCCAGCCGCGTGTTGCTTCGGTCTTGTTATGCGTGCAAGTTCCAGCCGCGTATTGCTTCGGTCTCGTCGAGCGTACAAGATCCAGCCGCGTATTGCTTCGGTCTCGTCCAGCGTACAAGTCCCAGCTGCGTATTACTTCGGTATCGTTATGCGAACAAGTTACAGCAGCGCGTTGCTTCGGTCTCGTTATGCGTACAAGCCCCAACCGCGTATTTCTTCGGTCTCGTCGAGCGTACAAGTTCCAGCCGCGTATTGCTTCGGTCTCTGCGAGCGTACAAGTTCCCGCCGCGTATTGCTTCGGTCTCGTTACGCGTACAAGTCTCAGCCGTGTAATGCTTCGGTCTCGTCGAGCGTACAAGTCCCAGCCGCGTATTGCTTTGGTCTCGTTATGCGTGGAAGTTCCAGCCGCGTATTTCTTCGGTCTCGTCGAGCGTACAAGTCCCAGCCGCGTCTTGCTTCGGTCTCGTTATGCGTACAAGTTCCAGCCGCGTGTGGCTTCGGTGTTGTTATGCGTACAAGTTCCAGCCGCGTAATGCTTCGGTCTCGTTATGAGTACAAGTTCCAGCCGCGTATTGCTTCGGACTCGTTCCGCGTGCAAGTTCCAGCCGCGTAATGCTTTGGTCTCGTTACGCGTGCAAGTTCCAGCCGCGTATTGCTTCGGTCTCGTCAAGCGTACAAGTTGCAGCCGGATAATGCTTCGGTCTCGTTATGCGTGCAAGTCCCAGCCGCGTATTGCTTCAGTATCGTTATGCGTACAAGTTCCAGCCGCGTATTGCTGCGGTCTCGATACGCGTCCAAGTTCCAGCCGCGTATAGCGTCGGTCTCGTCGAGCATACATGTCCCAGCCGCGTATTGCTTTGGTCCCGTTATGCATACAAGTCCCAGTCGCGTGTTGCTTCGGTCTCGTTATGCGTACAAGTCCCAACCGTGTAATGCTTCGGTCTCGTCGAGCGAACAAGTTCCAGCAGCGCGTTGCATCGGTCTCGTTATGCGTGGAAGTTCCAGCCGCGTATTTCTTCGGGCTCGTCGAGCGTACAAGTTCCAGCCGCGTATTGCTTTGGTCTCGTTATGCGTACAAGTCCCAGCCGCGTCTTGCTTCGGTCTCGTTATGCGTACAAGTTCCAGCCGCGTAATGCTTCGGTCTCGTCAAGCGTACAAGTTGCAGCCGGATAATGCTTCGGTCTCGTTATGCGTGCAAGTTCCAGCCGCGTATTGCTTCAGTCTCGTCGAGCGTACAAGTTCCAGCCGCGTATTTCTTCGGTCTCGTCGAGCGTACAAGTTCCAGCCGCGTTTTGCTTTGGTCTCGTAATGCGTACAAGTCCCAGCCGCGTCTTGCTTCGGTCTCGTTATGCGTACAAGTTCCAGCCGCGTAATGCTTCGGTCTCGTTATGAGTACAAGTTCCAGCCGCGTATTGCTTCGGACTCGTTATGCGTGCAAGTTCCAGCCGCGTAATGCTTCGGTCTCGTTACGCGTGCAAGTTCCAGCCGCGTATTCCTTCGGTCTCGTCAAGCGTACAAGTTGCAGCCGGATAATGCTTCGGTCTCGTTATGCGAGCAAGTCCCAGTCGCGTATTGCTTCGGTCTCGTTAGGCGTACAAATTCCAGCCTCGCGTTGCTTCCGTCTCGACGAGCGTACAAGTCCCAGCCGGGTATTGCTTCGATCTCGTCGAGCGTACAAGTTCCAGCCGCGTGTTGCTTCGGTCTTGTTATGCGTGCAAGTTCCAGCCGCGTATTGCTTCGGTCTCGTTATGCGTACAAGTTCCAGCCGCGAGCGGCTTCGGTCTCGTTATGTGTGCAAGTTCCAGCCGCGTATTGCTTCGGTATCGTTATGCGTACAAGTCCCAGCCGTGTCTTGCTTCGTTCTCGTTGTGCGTACAAGTTCCAGCCACATGTGGCTTCGGTCTCGTTATGCGCACAAGTTCCAGCCGCGTCTTGCTTTGTTCTCGATATGCGTACAAGTTCCAACCGCGTATTGCTTCGGTCTTGTTATTCGTGCAAGTCCCAGCCGCGTATTGCTTCGGTCTCGTCGAGCGTACTAGTCCCAGCCGGGTGTTGCTTCGGTCTCGTTATGCGTAAAAGTTCCAGCCGCGTAACGCTTCGGTCTCGTTATGCGTACAAGTCCCAGCCGCGTATTGCTTCGGTCTCGTCGAGCGTACAAGTTCCAGTCGCGTATTCCTTCGGTCTCGTTGACCGCACAAGATCCAACCGCGTATTGATTCGGTCTCGTCGAGCGTACAAGTCCCAGCCGCGTATTGCTTCGGTCTCGTCGAGCGTACAAGTTCCAGCCGCGTGTTGCTTCGGTCTCGTTATGCGTTCAAGTTCCAGCCGCGTGTTGCTTCGGTCTCGTTATGCGTACAAGTTCCAGCAGCGTATTGCTTCGGTCTCGAGGAGCGTACAAGTCCCAGCCGCGCATTGCTTCGGACTCGTCCGGCGTACAAGTTCCAGCCGCGTATTGCTTCGGTCTCGTCAAGCGTACAAGTCCCAGCCGCGTGTTGCTTCGGTCTTGTTATGCGTGCAAGTTCCAGCCGCGTATTGCTTCGGTCTCGTCGAGCGTACAAGATCCAGCCGCGGATTGCTTCGGTCTCGTTATGCGTACAAGTTCCGGCCGCGTATTGCTTCGGTCTCGTCAAGCGTACAAGTCCCAGCCGCGTGTTGCTTCGGTCTTGTTATGCGTGCAAGTTCCAGCCGCGTATTGCTTCGGTCTCGTCGAGCGTACAAGTCCAAGCCGCGTATTGCTTTGGTCTCGTTATGCGTGGAAGTTCCAGCCGCGTATATCTTCGGTCTCGTCGAGCGTACAAGTTCCAGCCGCGTATTGCTTTCGTCTCGTTATGCGTACAAGTTCCAGCCGCGTAATGCTTCGGTCTCGTTATGAGTACAAGTTCCAGCCGCGTATTGCTTCGGACTCGTTCCGCGTGCATGTTCCAACCGCGTAATGCTTCGGTCTCGTTACGCGTGCAAGTTCCAGCCGCGTATTGCTTCGGTCTCGTCAAGCGTACAAGTTGCAGCCGGATAATGCTTCGGTCTCGTTATGCGTGCAAGTCCCAGCCGCGTATTGCTTCAGTATCGTTATGCGTACAAGTTCCAGCCGCGTATTGCTGCGGTCTCGATACGCGTCCAAGTTCCAGCCGCGTATTGCGTCGGTCTCGTCGAGCATACATGTCCCAGCCGCGTATTGCTTTGGTCCCGTTATGCGTACAAGTCTGAGCCGCGTATTGCTTCGGTCTCGTGGAGCGTACAAGTCCCAGCCGCGTATTGCTTCGGTCTCATCGAGAGTACAAGTTCCAGCCGCGTATTGCTTTGGTCTCGTAATATGTACAAGTCCCAGCCGCGTATTCCTTCGGTCTCTTCGAGCGTACAAGTTCCAGCCGCGTATTGCTTCGGTCTCGTTACGCGTACAAGTTCCAGCCGTGTATTGCTTCGGTCTCGTCGAGAGTAAAAGTTCCAGCCGCGTATTGCTTCGGTCTCGTTACGCGTACAAGTTCCAGCCCTGTACTGCTTCGGTCTCGTCGAGCGTACAAGTTCCAGCCGCGTATTCCTTCGGTCTCTTCGAGCGTACAAGTTCCAGCAGAGTATTGCTTCGGTCTCGTTTCGCGTACAAGTTCCAGCCGCGTATTCCTTCGGTCTCGTCGGGCGTACAAGTTCCAGCCGCGTATTGCTTCGGTCTCGTTACGCGTACAAGTCCCAGCCGCGTATTGCTTTGTTCTCGTTTTGCGTACAAGTCCCAGCCGCGTACTGCTTCGGTCTCGTCGAGCATACAAGTTCCAGCCGCGTGTTGCTTGGGTCTCGCTTAGCGTACATTTTCCAGCCGCGTATTGCTTCAATCTCGTCGAGCGTACAAGTTCCAGCCGCGTATTGCTTCGGTTTCGTTACGCGTACAAGTTCCAGCCGCCTACTGCTTCGTCTCGTTATGCGTACAAGTCCCAGCCGCGTATTGCTTCGGTCTCGTTGGCGTACAAGTTCCAGCCGTGTATTGCGTCGGTCTCGTCGAGCGTAAAAGTTCCAGCCGCGTATTCCTTCGGTCTCTTCGAGCGTACAAGTTCCAGCAGAGTATAGCTTCGGTCTCGTTACGCGTACAAGTTCCAGCCGCGTATTCCTTCGGTCTCGTCGAGCGTACAAGTTCCAGCCGCGTATTGCTTCGGCCTCGTTACGCGTACAATTCCCAGCCGCGTATTGCTTTGTTCTCGTCGAGCGTACAAGTTCCAACCGCGTATTGCTTCGGTCTCGTTACGCTTCCACGCCCAGCCGCGTATTCCTTCGGTCTCGTCGAGCGTACAAATTCCAGCCGCGTATTGCTTCGGTCTCGTTACGCGTACAAGCCCCAGCCGCGTATTGCTTTGTTCTCGTTTTGCGTACAAGTCCCAGCCGCGTATTGCTTCGGTCTCGTCGAGCGTACAAGTCTCAGCCGCGTATAGCTTCGGTCTCTTCGAGCGTACAAGATCCATCCGCGTATTGCTTCGGTCTCGTTACGCGTACAAGTTCCAGCCGTGTACTGCTTCGGTCTCGTCGAGCGTAAAAGTTCCACCCGCGTATTCCTTCGGTCTCTTCGAGCGTACAAGTTCCAGCCGCCTAATGCTTCGGTCTCGTAATGCGTATAAGTTCCAGCCGCGTAATGCTTCGGTTTCGTTATGTGTGCAAGTTCTATCCGCGGATTGCCTCGGTCTCGTCGAGCGTACAAGTTCCAGCCGCGTATTCCTTCGGTCTCTTCGAGCGTACAAGTCTCAGCCGCGTATTGCTTCGGTCTCGTTACGCGTACAAGCCCCAGCCGCGTATTGCTTTGTTCTCGTTTTGCGTACAAGTCCCAGCCGCGCATTGCTTTGTTCTCGTTTTGCGTACAAGTCCCAGCCGCGTACTGCTTCGGTCTCGTCGAGCATACAAGTTCCAGCCGCGTGTTGCTTCGGTCTCGCTTAGCGTACATTTTCCAGCCGCGTATTGCTTCAATCTCGTCGAGCGTACAAGTTCCATGCGCGTATTGCTTCGGTCTCGTTACGCGTACAAGTTCCAGCCGCCTACTGCTTCGACTCGTTATGCGTACAAGTCCCAGCCGCGTAATCCTTCGGTCTCGTTACGCGTACAAGTCCCAGCCGCGTATTCCTTCGGTCTCTTCGAGCGTACAAGTTCCAGCCGCGTATTGCTTTGGTCTCGTTGGCGTACAAGTTCCAGCCGTGTATTGCTTCGGTCTCGTCGAGCGTAAAAGTTCCAACCGCGTATTCCTTCGGTCTCTTCGAGCGTACAAGTTCCAGCAGAGTATAGCTTCGGTCTCGTTACGCGTACAAGTTCCAGCCGCGTATTGCTTCGGTCTCTTCGAGCGTACAAGTCTCAGCAGCGTATTGCTTCGGTCTCGTGGAGCGTACAAGTCCCAGCCGCGTATTGCTTCGGTCTCGTCGAGAGTACAAGTTCCAGCCGCGTATTGCTTTGGTCTCGTTATGCGTACAAGTCCCAGCCGCGTAATCCTTCGGTCTCTTCGAGCGTAAAAGTTCCAGCCGCGTATTCCTTCGGTCTCTTCGAGCATACAAGTTCCAGCCGCGTATTGCTTCGGTCTCGTTGGCGTACAAGTTCCAGCCGTGTATTGCTTCGATCTCGTCGAGCGTAAAAGTTCCAACCGCGTATTCCTTCGGTCTCTTCGAGCGTACAAGTCCCAGCAGAGTATAGCTTCGGTCTCGTTACGCGTACAAGTTCCAGCCGCGTATTGCTTCGGTCTCGTCGAGCGTACAAGTCTCAGCCGCGTATTGCTTCGGTCTCGTGGAGCGTACAAGTCCCAGCCGCGTATTGCTTCGGTCTCGTCGAGAGTACAAGTTCCAGCCGCGTATTGCTTTGGTCTCGTTATGCGTACAAGTCCCAGCCGCGTAATCCTTCGGTCTCTTCGAGCGTAAAAGTTCCAGCCGCGTATTCCTTCGGTCTCTACGGGCGTACAAGTTCCAGCAGAGTATTGCTTCGGTCTCGTTACGAGTACAAGTTCCAGCCGCGTATTCCTTCGGTCTCGTCGAGCGTACAAGTTCCAGGCGCGTGTTGCTTCGGTCTCGTTACGCGTACAAGTCCCAGCCGCGTATTGCTTTGTTCTCGTTTTGCGTACAAGTCCCAGCCGCGTATTGCTTCGGTCTCGTCGAGCGTACAAGTCTCAGCCGCGTATTGCTTCGGTCTCGTGGAGCGTACAAGTCCCAGCCGCGTATTGCTTCGGTCTCGTTGAGAGTACAAGTTCCAGCCGCGTATTGCTTTGGTCTCGTTATGCGTACAAGTCCCAGCCGCGTATTCCTTCGGTCTCTTCGAGCGTACAAGTTCCAGCCGCGTATTGCTTCGGTCTCGATACGCGTACAAGTTCCAGCCGTGTATTGCTTCGGTCTCGTCGAGCATAAAAGTTCCAGCCGCGTATTCCTTCGGTCTCTTCGAGCGTACAAGTTCCAGCCGCCTAATGCTTCGGTCTCGTTACGCTTCCACGCCCAGCCGCGTATTCCTTCGGTCTCGTCGAGCGTACAAATTCCATCCGCGTATTGCTTCGGTCTCGTTACGCGTACAAATTCCATCCGCGTATTGCTTCGGTCTCGTTACGCGTACAAGTCCCAGCCGCGTATTCCTTCGGTCTCTTCGAGCGTACAAGATCCAGCCGCGTATTCCTTCGGTCTCGTCGAGCGTACAAGTTCCAGCCGCGTATTGCTTCGGTCTCGTTACGCGTACAAGTCCCAGCCGCGTATTGCTTTGTTCTCGTTTTGCGTACAAGTCCCAGCCGCGTATTGCTTCGGCCTCGTTACGCGTACAATTCCCAGCCGCGTATTGCTTTGTTCTCGTCGAGCGTACACGTTCCAACCGCGTATTGCTTCGGTCTTGTTACGCTTCCACGCCCAGCCGCGTATTCCTTCGGTCTCGTCGAGCGTACAAATTCCAGCCGCGTATTGCTTCGGTCTCGTTACGCGTACAAGCCCCAGCCGCGTATTGCTTTGTTCTCGTTTTGCGTACAAGTCCCAGCCGCGTATTGCTTCGGTCTCGTCGAGCGTACAAGTCTCAGCCGCCTATTGCATCGGTCTCTTCGAGGGTACAAGTTCCAGCCGCGTATTGCTTCGGTCTCGTTACGCGTACAAGTTCCAGCCGTGTACTGCTTCGGCCTCGTCGAGCGTAAAAGTTCCAGCCGCGTATTCCTTCGGTCTCTTCGAGCGTACAAGTTCCAGCCGCCAAATGCTTCGGTCTCGTAATGCGTATAAGTTCCAGCCGCGTATTGCTTCGATCTCGTTATGCGTACAAGTTCCAGCCGCGTATTGCGTCGGTCTCGTGGAGCATACAAGTCCCAGGTGCATATAGCTGCGGTCTCGTTATGCGTACAAGTCCCAGCCGCGTATTCCTTCGGTCTCTTCGAGCGTACAAGTTCCAGCAGAGTATTGCTTCGGTCTCGTTACGCGTTCAAGTTCCAGCCGCGTATTCCTTCGGTCTCGTCGAGCGTACAAGTTCCAGCCGCGTATTGCTTCGGTCTCGTTACGAGTACAAGTCCCAGCCGCGTATTGCTTTGTTCTCGTTTTGCGTACAAGTCCCAGCCGCGTAGTGCTTCGGTCTCGTCGAGCGTACAAGTCTCAGCCGCGTATTGCTTCGGTCTCGTGGAGCGTACAACTCCCAGCCGCGTGTTCCTTCGGTCTCTCCGAGCGTACAAGTTCCAGCCGCGTATTGCTTCGGTATCGTAGGGCATACAAGTTCCAACCGCGCATTGCTTCGGTCTCGTCGAGCGAACAAGTCCCAGCCGCGTATTGCTTTGTTCTCGTCGACCGTATAAGTTCCAGCAGCGTATTACTTCGGTCTCGTCGAGAGTGAAGTTTCCAGCCGCGTGTTGCTTCGGTCTCGTCGAGTGTACAAGTTCCAGCCGCGTATTGCTTCGGAATCGTTATGCGTACAAGTCCCAGACGCGTATTGCTTCGATCTCGTTATGCGTACAAGTTTCAGCCGCGTATTGCTTCGGTCTCGTCGAGCGTTCAAGTTCCAGCCGCATATTGCTTCGGTCTCGTGGAGCGTACAAGTTCCATCCGCGTATGGCTTCGGTCTCGTTATGCGTGCAAGTTCCAGCCGCGTATTGCTTCGGTTTCGTCGAGGGTACAAGTTCCAGCAGCGTATTGCTTCGGTCTCGTTATGCGTACAAGTTCCAGCCGCGTATTGCTTCGATCTCGTTATGCGTACAAGTTTCAGCCGCGTATTGCTTCGGTCTCGTCGAGCGTGCAAGTTCCAGCCGTGTATTGCTTCGGTCTCGTCGAACGTACAAGTTCCAGCCGCGTGTTGCTTCGGTCTCATTTATGCGTGCAAGTTCCAGACGCGTATTGCTTCGGTCTCGTGGAGCGCACAAGTTCCAGCCGCGTATTGCTTCGGTCTCGTTATGCGTGCAAGTTCCAGCCGCGTGTTGCTTCGGTCTCGTTATGCGTGCAAGTTCCAGCCGCGTATTGCTTCGGTTTTGTCGAGGGTACAAGTCCCAGCCGCGTATTCCTCCGGTCTCTTCGAGCGTTCAAGTTCCAGCCGCATATTGCTTCGGTCTCGTCGAGCGTACAAGTTCGAGCCGCGTATTGCTTCGGTCTCGTCGAGCGTGCAAGTTCCAGCCATGTATTGCTTCGGTCTCGTCGAACGTACAAGTTCCAGCCGCGTGTTGCTTCGGTCTCATTTATGCGTGCAAGTTCCAGACGCGTATTGCTTCGGTCTCGTGGAGCGTACAAGTTCCAGCCGCGTATTGCTTCGGTCTCGTTATGCGTGCAAGTTCCAGCCGCGTATTGCTTCGGTTTCGTCGAGGGTACAAGTTCCAGCAGCGTATTGCTTCGGTCTCGTTATGCGTACAAGTTCCAGCCGCGTATTGCTTCGATCTCGTTATGCGTACAAGTTTCAGCCGCGTATTGCTTCGGTCTCGTCGAGCGTACAAGTTCCAGCCGCGTAATGCTTCGGTCTCGTTATGCGTGCAAGTTCCAGCCGCGTATTGCTTCGGTTTTGTCGAGGGTACAAGTCCCAGCCGCGTATTCCTCCGGTCTCTTCGAGCATTCAAGTTCCAGCCGCATATTGCTTCGGTCTCGTTACGCGTACAAGTTCCAGCCGTGAATTGCTTCGGTCTCGTTACGCGTACAAGTTCCAGCCGCGTATTCCTTCGGTCTCGTTACGCGTACAGGTCCCAGCCGCGTATTGCTTTATTCTCGTTTTGCGTACAAGGCCCAGCCGCGTATTGCTTCGGTCTCATCGAGCGTACAAGTCCTAGCCGCGTATTGCTTCGATGTCGTTATGCGTACAAGTTCCAGCAGCGCGTTGCTTCGGTCTCGTTATGCGTGCAAGTTGCAGCCGCGTATTGCTTCGGTCTCGTCGAGCGTACAAGTTGCAGCCGCGTATTGCTTCGGTCGCGTTATGCGTACAAGTCCCAGCCATGTATTGCTTCGGTCTAGTTTTGCGTACAAGTTCCAGCCGCGTGTTGCTTCGGTCTCGTTATGCGTACAAGTACCAGCCGCGTCATGCTTCGGTCTCGTCGAGCGTACAAGTTCCAGCAGCGTATTGCTTCGGTCTCGTCGAGCGTGCAAGTTCCAGCCGTGTATTGCTTCGGTCTCGTCGAACGTACAAGTTCCAGCCGCGTGTTGCTTCGGTCTCATTTATGCGTGCAAGTTCCAGACGCGTATTGCTTCGGTCTCGTGGAGCGTACAAGTTCCATCCGCGTATTGCTTCGGTCTCGTTATGCGTGCAAGTTCCAGCCGCGTATTGCTTCGGTTTCGTCGAGGGTACAAGTTCCAGCAGCGTATTGCTTCGGTCTCGTTATGCGTACAAGTTCCAGCCGCGTATTGCTTCGATCTCGTTATGCATACAAGTTTCAGCCGCGTATTGTTTCGGTCTCGTCGAGCGTGCAAGTTCCAGCCGTGTATTGCTTCGGTCTCGTCGAACGTACAAGTTCCAGCCGCGTGTTGCTTCGCTCTCATTTATGCGTGCAAGTTCCAGACGCGTATTGCTTCGGTCTCGTGGAGCGTACAAGTTCCAGCCGCGTATTGCTTCGGTCTCGTTACGCGTACAAGTCCCAGCCGCGTATTGCTTTGTTCTCGTTTTGCGTACAAGTCCCAGCCGCGTATTGCTTCGGTCTCGTGGAGCGTTCAAGTCCCAGCCGCGTATTGCTTCGGTCTCGTCGAGAGTACAAGTTCCAGCCGTGTATTGCTTCGGTCTCGTCGAGCGTAAAAGTTCCAGCCGCGTATTCCTTCGGTCTCTTCAAGCGTACAAGTTCCAGCCGCCTAATGCTTCGGTCTCGTTATGCGTACAAGTTCCAGCCGCGTATTGCTTTGTTCTCGTTATGCGTACAAGTCCCGGCCGCGTATTGCTTCGGTATCGTGGGGCATACAAGTTCCAACCGCGCATTGCTTCGGTCTCGTCGAGCGAACAAGTCCCAGCCGCGTATTGCTTTGTTCTCGTCGACCGTGTAAGTTCCAGCAGCGTATTACTTCGGTCTCGTCGAGAGTGAAGTTTCCAGCCGCGTGTTGCTTCGGTCTCGTCGAGTGTACAAGTTCCAGCCGCGTATTGCTTCGGAATCGTTATGCGTACAAGTCCCAGACGCGTATTGCTTCGATCTCGTTATGCGTACAAGTTCCAGCCGCGTATTGCTTCGGTTTTGTCGAGGGTACAAGTCCCAGCCGCGTATTCCTCCGGTCTCTTCGACCGTTCAAGTTCCAGCCGCATATTGCTTCGGTCTTGTTACGCGTACAAGTTCCAGCCGTATATTGCTTCGGTCTCGTTACGCGTACAAGTTCCAGCCGCGTATTCCTTCGGTCTCGTCGAGCGTACAAGTTCCAGCCGCGTATTGCTTCAGTCTCGTTACGCGTACAAGCCCCAGCCGCGTATTGCTTTGTTCTCGTTTTGCGTACAAGTCCCAGCCGCGTATTGCTTCGGTCTCGTCGAGCGTACAAGTCTCAACCGCGTATTGCTTCGGTCTCGTGGAGCGTACAAGTCCCAGCCGCGTATTGCTTCGGTCTCGTCGAGAGAACAAGTTCCAGCCACGTATTGCTTTGGTCTCGTTATGCGTACAAGTCCCAGCCGCGTATTCCTTCGGTCTCTACGAGCGTACAAGTTCCAGCAGAGTATTGCTTCGGTCACGTTACGCGTACAAGTTCCAGCCGCGTATTCCTTCGGTCTCGTCGAGCGTACAAGTTCCAGCCGCGTATTGCTTCAGTCTCGTTACGCGTACAAGCCCCAGACGCGTATTGCTTTATTCTCGTTATGCGTACAAGTCCCGGCCGCGTATTGCTTCGGTATCGTGGGGCATACAAGTTCCAACCGCGCAGTGCTTCGGTCTCGTGGAGCGTACAAGTCCCAGCCGCGTATTGCTTCGGTCTCGTCGAGAGTACAAGTTCCAGCCGCGTATTGCTTTGGTCTCGTTATGCGTACAAGTCCCAGCCGCGTGTTCCTTCGGTCTCTTCGAGCGTACAAGTTCCAGCCGCGTATTGCTTCGGTCTCGTTACGCGTACAAGTTCCAGCCGTGTATTGCTTCGGTCTCGTCGAGAGTACAAGTTCCAGCCGCGTATAGCGTCGGTCTCGTTATGCGTGCAAGTTGCAGCCGCGTATTCCTTCGGTCTCGTCGAGCGTACAAGTTCCAGCCGCATATTGCTTCGGTCTCGTCGAGCGTACAGGTTCCAGCTGCGTATTGCTTCGGTCTCGTTACGCGTACAGGTCCCAGCCGCGTATTGCTTTATTCTCGTTTTGCGTACAAGGCCCAGCCGTGTATTGCTACGGTTTCGTCGAGCGTACAAGTCCTAGCCGCGTATTGCTTCGATGTCGTTATGCGTACAAGTTCCAGCAGCGCGTTGCTTCGGTCTCGTTATGCGTGCAAGTTGCATCCGCGTATTGCTTCGGTCTCGTCGAGCGTACAAGTTCCAGCCGCGTATTGCTTCGGTCTCATCGAACGTACAAGTCCTAGCCGCGTATTGCTTCGATGTCGTTATGCGTACAAGTTCCAGCAGCGCGTTGCTTCGGTCTCGTTATGCGTGCAAGTTGCAGCCGCGTATTGCTTCGGTCTCGTCGAGCGTACAAGTTCCAGCCGCGTATTGCTTCGGTCTCGTTATGCGTGCAAGTTCCAGCCGCGTATTGCTTCGGTTTCCTCGAGGGTACAAGTCCCAGCCGCGTATTCCTCCGGTCTCTTCGAGCGTTCAAGTTCCAGCCGCATATTGCTTCGGTCTCGTTACGCGTACAAGTTCCAGCCGTGCATTGCTTCGGTCTCGTTACGCGTACAAGTTCCAGCCGCGTATTCCTTCGGTCTCGTCTAGCGTACAAGTTCCAGCCGCGTATTGCTTCGGTCTCGTCGAGAGTACAAGTTCCAGCCGCGTATTGCGTCGGTCTCGTTATGCGTGCAAGTTGCAGCCGCGTATTTCTTCGGTCTAGTCGAGCGTACAAGTTCCAGCCGCATATTGCTTCGGTCTCGTCGAGCGTACAGGTTGCAGCTGCGTATTGCTTCGGTCTCGTTACGCGTACAGGTCCCAGCCGCGTATTGCTTTATTCTCGTTTTGCGTACAAGGCCCAGCCGTGTATTGCTACGGTTTCGTCGAGCGTACAAGTCCTAGCCGCGTATTGCTTCGATGTCGTTATGCGTACAAGTTCCAGCAGCGCGTTGCTTCGGTCTCGTTATGCGTGCAAGTTGCATCCGCGTATTGCTTCGGTCTCGTCGAGCGTACAAGTTGCAGCCGCGTAGTGCTTCGGTCGCGTTATGCGTACAAGTCCCAGCCATGTATTGCTTCGGTCTAGTTTTGCGTACAAGTTCCAGCCGCGTGTTGCTTCGGTCTCGTTATGCGTACAAGTTCCAGCCGCGTCATGCTTCGGTCTCGTCGAGCGTACATGTTCCAGCAGCGTATTGCTTCGATCTCGTTATGCGTACAAGTTCCAGCCGCGCATTGCTTGGGTCTCGTCGAGCGTACAAGTTCGAGCCGCGTATTGCTTCGGTCTCGTCGAGCGTGCAAGTTCCAGCCGTGTATTGCTTCGGTCTCGTCGAACGTACAAGTTCCAGCCGCGTGTTGCTTCGGTCTCATTTATGCGTGCAAGTTCCAGACGCGTATTGCTTCGGTCTCGTGGAGCGTACAAGTTCCAGCCGCGTATTGCTTCGGTCTCGTTATGCGTGCAAGTTCCAGCCGCGTATTGCTTCGGTTTCGTCGAGGGTACAAGTTCCAGCAGCGTATTGCTTCGGTCTCGTTATGCGTACAAGTTCCAGCCGCGTATTGCTTCGATCTCGTTATGCGAACAAGTTTCAGCCGCGTATTGCTTCGGTCTCGTCGAGCGTACAAGTTCCAGCCGCGTATTGCTTCGGTCTCGTTATGCGTGCAAGTTCCAGCCGCGTATTGCTTCGGTTTTGTCGAGGGTACAAGTCCCAGCCGCGTATTCCTCCGGTCTCTTCGAGCGTTCAAGTTCCAGCCGCATATTGCTTCGGTCTCGTCTAGCGTACAAGTTCCAGCCGCGTATTGCTTCGGTCTCGTCGAGCGTACAGGTCTCAGCCGCGTATTGCTTCGGTCTCGTGGAGCGTACAAGTTCCAGCCGCGTATTCCTTCGGTCTCGTCTAGCGTACAAGTTTCAGCCGCCTAATGCTTCGGTCTCGTTATGCGTACAAGTTCCAGCTGCGTATTGCTTTGTTCTCGTTATGCGTACAAGTCCCGGCCGCATATTGCTTCGGTATCGTGGGGCATACAAGTTCCAACCGCGCATTGCTTCGGTCTCGTGGAGCGTACAAGTCCCAGCCGTGTATTGCTTCGGTCTCGTCGAGAGAACAAGTTCCAGCCACGTATTGCTTTGGTCTCGTTATGCGTACAAGTCCCAGCCGCGTATTCCTTCGGTCTCTACGAGCGTACAAGTTCCAGCAGAGTATTGCTTCGGTCTCGTTACGCGTACAAGTTCCAGCCGCGTATTGCTTCGGTCTCGTCGATCGTACAAGTACCAGCAGCGTATTGCTTCGGTCTCGTTATGCGTACAAGTCCCAGCCGCGTATTGTTTTATTCTCGTTATGCGTACAAGGCCCAGCCGCGTATTGCTACGGTCTCGTCGAGCGTACAAGTTCCAGCCACGTATTCCTTCGGTATCGTCGAGCGTACAAGTTCCAGCCGTGTATTGCTTCGCTCTCGTCGAGCGTACAAGTTCCAGCCGTGTATTGCTTCGGTCTCGTCGAGCGTACAAGTTCCAGCCGCGTGTTGCTTCGGTCTCATTTATGCGTGCAAGTTCCAGACGCGTATTGCTTCGGTCTCGTGGAGCGTACAAGTTCCAGCTGCGCGTTGCTTCGGAATCGTTATGCGTACAAGTCCCAGACGCGTATTGCTTCGATCTAGTTATGCGTACAAGTTTCAGCCGCGTATTGCTTCGGTCTCGTCGAGCGTACAAGTACCAGCAGTGCATTGCTTCGGTCTCGTCATGCGAGCAAGTTCCAGCCGCTTATTGCTTCGGTCTCGTGGAGCGTACAAGATCCAGCCGCGTATTGCTTCGGTCTCGTCGAGCGTACAAGTTCCAGCCGCGTGTTGCTTCGGACTCATTTATGCGTGCAAGTTCCAGACGCGTATTGCTTCGGTCTAGTTTTGCGTACAAGTTCCAGCCGCGTGTTGCTTCGGTCTCGTTATGCGTACAAGTCCCAGCGGCGTATTCCTCCGGTCTCTTCGAGCGTTCAAGTTCCAGCCGCATATTGCTTCTGTCTCGTTACGCGTACAAGTCCCAGCCGTGTATTGCTTCGGTCTCGTCGAGCGTACAAGTACCAGCAGTGCATTGCTTCGGTCTCGTTATGCGAGCAAGTTCCAGCCGCGTATTGCTTCGGTCTCGTCGAGCTTACAAGTCCTAGCCGTGTATTGCTTCGGTCTCGTCGAGCGTACAAGTTCCAGCCGCGTGTTGCTTCGGTCTCATTTATGCGTGCAAGTTCCAGACGCGTATTGCTTCGGTCTCGTCGAGCGTACAAGTTCCAGCCGCGTATTGCTTCGGTCTCGTCGATCGTACAAGTACCAGCAGCGTGTTGCTTCGGTCTCGTTATGCGTACAAGTCCCAGCCGCGTATTGTTTTATTCTCGTTATGCGTACAAGGCCCAGCCGCGTATTGCTACGGTCTCGTCGAGCGTACAAGTTCCAGCCACGTATTCCTTCGGTCTCGTCGAGCGTACAAGTTCCAGCCGTGTATTGCTTCGCTCTCGTCGAGCGTACAAGTTCCAGCCGCGTAATGCTTCGGTCTCGTCGAGCGTACAAGTTCCAGCCGCGTATTGCTTTGTTCTCGTTATGCGTGCAAGTTCCAGCCGCACATTGCTTCGGTCTCGTCGATCGTACAAGTCCCAGCCGCGTATTGCTTCGGTCTCGTTATGCGTGCAAGTTCCAGCAGCGTATTGCTTCGGTCTCGTTATGCGTACAAGTTCCAGCTGCGTATTGCTTCGGTCTCGACGATCGTACAAGTACCAGCAGCGTATTGCTTCGGTCTCGTTATGCGTACAAGTCCCAGCCGCGTATTGTTTTATCCTCGTTATGCGTACAAGGCCCAGCCGCGAATTGCTACGGTCTCGCCGAGCGTACAAGTTCCAGCCACGTACTGCTTCGGTCTCGTCGAGCGTACAAGTTCCAGCCGTGTATTGCTTCGGTCTCGTCGAGCGTACAAGTTCCAGCCGCGTGTTGCTTCGGTCTCATTTATGCGTGCAAGTTCCAGACGCGTATTGCTTCGGTCTCGTCGAGCGTACAAGTCCTAGCCGCGCATTGCTTCGGTCGCGTTATGCGTACAAGTCCCAGCCGTGTATTGCTTCGGTCTAGTTTTGCGTACAAGTTTCAGCCGCGTGTTGCTTCGGTCTCGTTATGCGTACAAGTTCCAGCCGCGTAATGCTTCGGTCTCGTCGAGCGCACAAGTTCCAGCCGCGTATTGCTTTGTTCTCGTTATGCGTGCAAGTTCCAGCCGCACATTGCTTCGGTCTCGTCGAGCGTACAAGTCCCAGCCGCGTATTGCTTCGGTCTCGTGGAGCGTACAAGTTCCAGCTGCGCGTTGCTTCGGTGTCGTTATGCGTACAAGTCCCAGACGCGTATTGCTTCGATCTCGTTATGCGTACAAGTTTCAGCCGCGTATTGCTTCGGTCTCGTCGAGCGTACAAGTTCCAGCCGCGTATTGCTTCGGTCTCGTTATGCGTGCAAGTTCCAGCGGCGCATTGCTTCGGTCTCGTTATGCGTACAAGTTCCAGCCGCGTATTGCTTCAGTCTCGTCGAGCGTACAAGATCCAGCCGCGTATTGCTTCGGCATCGTCGATCGTCCAAGTACCAGCCGCTTATTGCTTCGGTCTCGAGGAGCGTACAAGATCCAGCCGCGTATTGCTTCAGTCTCGTCGACCGTACAAGTTCCAGCCGCGTGTTGCTTCGGTCTCGTTATGCGTACAAGTTCCAGCCGCGTATTGCTTCGGCCTCGTCGAGCGTACAAGTTCGAGCCGCGTATTGCTTCGGTCTCGTTATGCGTGCAAGTTCCAGCAGCGTATTGCTTCGGTCTCGTTATGCGTACAAGTTCCAGCTGCGTATTGCTTCGGTCTCGACGATCGTACAAGTACCAGCAGCGTATTGCTTCGGTCTCGTTATGCGTACAAGTCCCAGCCGCGTATTGTTTTATTCTCGTTATGCGTACAAGGTCCAGCCGCGAATTGCTACGGTCTCGCCGAGCGTACAAGTTCCAGCCACGTACTGCTTCGGTCTCGTCGAGCGTACAAGTTCCAGCCGCGTAATGCTTCGGTCTCGTCGAGCGTACAAGTTCCAGCCGCGTATTGCTTTGTTCTCGTTATGCGTGCAAGTTCCAGCCGCACATTGCTTCGGTCTCGTCGAGCGTACAAGTCCCAGCCGCGAATTGCTTCGGTCTCGTGGAGCGTACAAGTTCCAGCTGCGCGTTGCTTCGGTGTCGTTATGCGTACAAGTCCCAGACGCGTATTGCTTCGATCTCGTTATGCGTACAAGTTTCAGCCGCGTATTGCTTCGGTCTCGTCGAGCGTACAAGTTCCAGCCGCGTATTGCTTCGGTCTCGCTATGCGTGCAAGTTCCAGCCGCGTATTGCTTCGGTTTCGTCGAGGGTACAAGTCCCAGCCGCGTATTCCTCCGGTCTCTTCGAGCGCTGAAGTTCCAGCCGCATATTGCTTCTGTCTCGTTACGCGTACAAGTCCCAGCCGTGTATTGCTTCGGTCTCGTCGAGCGTACAAGTACCAGCTGCGCATTGCTTCGGTCTCGTTATGCGAGCAAGTTCCAGCCGCGTATTGCTTCGGTCTCGTGGAGCGTACAAGTTCCAGCCGCGTATTGCTTCGGTCTCGTCGAGCGTACAAGTCTCAGCCGCGTATTGCTTTGTTCTCGTTATACGTGCAAGGTCCAGACGCGTATAGCTTCGGTCTCGTAGAGCGTACAAGTTCCAGCATCATATTGCTTCGGTGTCGTTATGCGTACAAGCCCCAGCCGCGTACTGCTTTGTTGTCGTTATGCGTACAAGTTCCAGCAGCGCGTTGCTTCGGTCTCGTTATGCGTGCAAGTTCCAGCTGCGCGTTGCTTCGGTGTCGTTATGCGTACAAGTCCCAGACGCGTATTGCTTCGGTCTCGTCGAGCGTACAAGTACCAGCTGTGCATTGCTTCGGTCTCGTTATGCGAGCAAGTTCCAACCGCGTATTGCTTCGGTCTCGTGGAGCGTACAAGTTCCAGCCGCGTATTGCTTCGGTCTCGTGGAGCGTACAAGTCCCAGACGAGTATCGCTTCGATCTCGTTATGCGTACAAGTTCCAGTAGCGTATTGCTTCGGTCTCGTCGAGCGTACAAGTTCCAGCCGCGTGTTGCTTCGGTCTCGTTTTGCGTACAAGTTCCAGCCGCGTATTGCTTCGGTCTCGATATGTGTGCAAGTTCGGGCCACGGATTGCTTCGGTCTCGTCGGGCGTACAAGTTCCAGCCGCGTATTCCTTCGGTCTCTTCGAGCGTAAAAGTTCCAGCATCATATTGCTTCGGTGTCGTTTTGCGTACAAGCCCCAGCCGCGTACTGCTTTGTTGTCGTTATGCGTGCAAGTTCCAGCCGCGTATTGCTTCGGTCTCGTGCAGCATACTAGTTCCAGCCGCGTAATGCTTTGGACTCGTTATGTGTGCAAGTTCCGGCCGCGGATTGCCTCGGTCTCGTCGAGCGTACAAGTTCCAGCCGCGTATTCCTTCGGTCTCTTCGAGCGGATAAGCTCCAGCCGCGTATTGCTTCGGTGTCGTTACGCGTACAAGTTCCAGCCGTGTATTGCTTCGGTCTCGTCGAGCGTAAAAGTTCCAGCAGCGTATTGCTTCGGTCTCGTTACGCGTACAAGTTCCAGCCGTGTATTGCTTCGGCCTCGTCGAGCGTAAAAGTTCCAGCAGCATATTGCTTCGGTCTCGTTATGCGTACAAGTTCCAGCAGCGTATTGCTTCGGTCTCGTTATGCGTACAAGTTCCAGCCGCGCATTGCTTCGGTCTCTTCGAACGTACAAGTCCCAGCCGCGTATTCCTTCGGTCTCTTCGAACGTACAAGTTCCAGCAGCGTATTGCTTCGGTCTCGTGGAGCGTACAAATCCCAGCCTCGTATTGCTTCGGTCTCGTCGAGAGTACAAGTTCCAGCCGCGTATTGCTTTGGTCTCGTTATGCGTACAAGTCTCAGCCGCGTATTCCTTCGGTCTCATCGAGCGTACAAGTTCCAGCCGCGTATTGCTTCGGTCTCGTTACGCGTACAAGTTCCAGCCGTGTACTGCTTCGGTCTCGTCGAGCGTACAAGTTCCAGCCGCGTATTCCTTCGGTCTCTCCGAGCGTACAAGTTCCAGCATCGTATTGCTTCGGTGTCGTTATGCGTACAAGCCCCAGCCGCGTACTGCTTTGTTGTCGTTATGCGTACAAGTTCCAGCAGCGCGTTGCTTCGGTCTCGTTATGCGTGCAAGTTGCAGCCGCGTATTGCATCGGTCTCGTGCAGCATACAAGTCCCAGGCGCGTATTGCTTCGGTCTCGTCGAGCGTACAAGTCCCAGCCGCGAATTGCTTTGGTCTCGTTATGCGTACAAGTCCCAGCCGCGTATTCCTTCGCTCTCTTCGAGCGTACAAGTTCCAGCAGCGTATTGCTTCGGTCTCGTTATGCGTACAAGTTCCGGCCGCGTGTTGCTTCGGTGTTGTCATGCGTACAAGCTCTAGCCGCGTAATGCTTTGGTCTCGATATGTGTGCAAGTTCCGGCCGCGGATTGCTTCGGTCTCGTCGAGCGTACAAGTTCCAGCCGCGTATTCCTTCGGTCTCATCGATCGTACAATTTCCAGCCGCCTTCTGCTTCGGTCTCGTTATGCGTACAAGTCCCAGCCGCGTATTGTTTTGTTCTCGCTATGCGTACAAGTCCCGGCCGCGTATTGCTTCGGTATCGTCGGGCATACAAGTTCCAGCCGCGTATTCCTTCGGTCTCTTCGAGCGTACAAGTTCCAGCCGCGTACTGCTTCAGTCTCGTTATGCGTACAAGTCCCAGCCGCGTAATGTTTTGGTCTCGTTATGTGTGCAAGTCCCAGCCGCGTATTGCTTCGGTATCGTCGGGCATACAAGTTCCAACTGCGTATTGCTTCGGTCACGTCGAGAGTACAAGTTCCAGCCGCGTATTGCTTCGGTCTCGTGGAGCGTACAAGTCCCAGCCGCGTGATGCTTCGGTCTCGTTATGCGTACAAGTTCAAGCCGCGTATTGCTTCGGTCGCGTTACGCTTCCAGGCCCAGCCGCGTATTCCTTCGGTCTCGTCGAGAGTACAAGTTCCAGCCGCGTATTGCTATGGTCTCGTTGTGCGTACAAGTCCCAGTCGCGTATTCCTTCGGTCTCTTCGAACGTAGAAGTTCCAGCCGCGGACTGCTTCAGTCTCGTTATGCGTACAAGTCCCAGCCGCGTAATGTTTGGGTCTCGTTATGTGTGCAAGTCCCAGCCGCGTATTGCTTCGGTATCGTCGGGCATACAAGTTCCAACTGCGTATTGCTTCGGTCACGTCGAGAGTACAAGTTCAAGCCGCGTATTGCTTCGGTCTCGTTACGCTTCCAGGCCCAGCCGCGTATTCCTTCGGTCTCTTCGAACGTACAAGTTCCAGCAGCGTATTGCTTCGGTCTCGTGGAGCGTACAAATCCCAGCCGCGTATTGCTTCGGTCTCGTCGAGAGTACAAGTTCCAGCCGCGTATTGCTTTGGTCTCGTTATGCGTACAAGTCCCAGCCGCGTATTCCTTCGGTCTCTTCGGGCGTACAAGTTCCAGCCGCGTATTGCTTCGGTCTCGTTACGCGTTCAAGTTCCAGCCGTGTATTGCTTCGGTCTCGTCGAGCGTAAAAGTTCCAGCCGCGTATTCCTTCGGTCTCTTCGAGCGTACAATTTCCAGCCGCCTACTGCTTCGGTCTCGTTATGCGTACAAGTACCAGCCTCGTATTGCTTTGTTCTCGTTATGCGTAAAAGTCCCAGCCGCGTATGCCTTCGGTCTCGTCGAGAGTACAAGTTCCAGCCGCGTATTGCTTTGGTCTCGTTATGCGTACAAGTCTCAGCCGCGTATTCCTTCGGTCTCATCGAGCGTACAAGTTCCAGCCGCGTATTGCTTCGGTCTCTTTACGCGTACAAGTTCCAGCCGCGTATTGCTTCGGTCTCGTTATGCGTACAAGTCCCAGCCGTGTATTGTTTTGTTCTCGCTATGCGTACAAGTCCCGGCCGCGTATTGCTTCGGTATCGTCGGGCATACAAGTTCCAGCCGCGTGTTCCTTCGGTCTCTTCGAGCGTACAAGTTCCAGCCGCGTACTGCTTCAGTCTCGTTATGCGTACAAGTCCCAGCCGCGTAATGTTTTGGTCTCGCTATGTGTGCAAGTCTCAGGCGCGTATTGCTTCGGTCTCGTCGAGCGTACAAGTCCCAGCCGCGTATTGCTTTGGTCTCGTTATGCGTACAAGTCCCAGACGCGTATTCCTTCGCTCTCTTCGAGCGTACAAGTTCCAGCAGCGTATTGCTTCGGTCTCGTTATGCGTACAAGTTCCGGCCGCGTGTTGCTTCGGTGTTGTCATGCGTACAAGCTCTAGCCGCGTAATGCTTTGGTCTCGATATGTGTGCAAGTTCCGGCCGCGGATTGCTTCGGTATCGTCGGGCATACAAGTTCCAACTGCGTATTGCTTCGGTCGCGTCGAGAGTACAAGTTCCAGCCGCGTATTGCTTCGGTCTCGTGGAGCGTACAAGTCCCAGCCGCGTGATGCTTCGGTCTCGTTATGCGTACAAGTCCCAGCCGCGTAATGTTTTGGTCTCGTTATGTGTGCAAGTCCCAGGCGCGTATTGCTTCGGTCTCGTCGAGCGTACAAGTCCCAGCCGCGTATTGCTTTGGTCTCGTTATGCGTACAAGTCCCAGCCGCGTATTCCTTCGGTATCGTCGGGCATACAAGTTCCAGCCGCGTATTCCTTCGGTCTCTTCGAGCGTACAAGATCCAGCCGCGTACTGCTTCAGTCTCGTTATGCGTACAAGTCCCAGCCGCGTAATGTTTTGGTCTCGTTATGTGTGCAAGTCCCAGCCGCGTATTGCTTCGGTATCGTCGGGCATACAAGTTCCAACTGCGTATTGCTTCGGTCACGTCGAGAGTACAAGTTCCAGCCGCGTATTGCTTCGGTATCGTGGAGCGTACAAGTCCCAGCCGCGTGATGCTTCGGTCTCGTTATGCGTACAAGTTCAAGCCGCGTATTGCTTCGGTCGCGTTACGCTTCCAGGCCTAGCCGCGTATTCCTTCGGTCTCGTCGAGAGTACAAGTTCCAGCCGCGTATTGCTATGGTCTCGTTGTGCGTACAAGTCCCAGTCGCGTATTCCTTCGGTCTCTTCGAACGTAGAAGTTCCAGCCGCGGACTGCTTCAGTCTCGTTATGCGTACAAGTCCCAGCCGCGTAATGTTTGGGTCTCGTTATGTGTGCAAGTCCCAGCCGCGTATTGCTTCGGTATCGTCGGGCATACAAGTTCCAACTGCGTATTGCTTCGGTCACGTCGAGAGTACAAGTTCAAGCCGCGTATTGCTTCGATCTCGTTACGCTTCCAGGCCCAGCCGCGTATTCCTTCGGTCTCTTCGAACGTACAAGTTCCAGCAGCGTATTGCTTCGGTCTCGTGGAGCGTACAAATCCCAGCCGCGTATTGCTTCGGTCTCGTCGAGAGTACAAGTTCCAGCCGCGTATTGCTTTGGTCTCGTTATGCGTACAAGTCCCAGCCGCGTATTCCTTCGGTCTCTTCGGGCGTACAAGTTCCAGCCGCGTATTGCTTCGGTCTCGTTACGCGTACAAGTTCCAGCCGCGTATTGCTTCGGTCTCGTTATGCGTACAAGTCCCAGACGCGTATTCCTTCGCTCTCTTCGAGCGTACAAGTTCCAGCAGCGTATTGCTTCGGTCTCGTTATGCGTACAAGTTCCGGCCGCGTGTTGCTTCGGTGTTGTCATGCGTACAAGCTCTAGCCGCGTAATGCTTTGGTCTCGATATGTGTGCAAGTTCCGGCCGCGGATTGCTTCGGTATCGTCGGGCATACAAGTTCCAACTGCGTATTGCTTCGGTCACGTCGAGAGTACAAGTTCTAGCCGCGTATTGCTTCGGTCTCGTGGAGCGTACAAGTCCCAGCCGCGTGATGCTTCGGTCTCGTTATGCGTACAAGTTCAAGCCGCGTATTGCTTCGGTCGCGTTACGCTTCCAGGCCCAGCCGCGTATTCCTTCGGTCTCGTCGAGAGTACAAGTTCCAGCCGCGGACTGCTTCAGTCTCGTTATGCGTACAAGTCCCAGCCGCGTAATGTTTTGGTCTCGTTATGTGTGCAAGTCCCAGCCGCGTATTGCTTCGGTATCGTCGGGCATACAAGTTCCAACTGCGTATTGCTTCGGTCACGTCGAGAGTACAAGTTCAAGCCGCCTAATGCTTCGGTCTCGTTATGCGTACAAGTTCCAGCTGCGTATTGCTTTGTTCTCGTTATGCGTACAAGTCCCGGCCGCATATTGCTTCGGTATCGTGGGGCATACAAGTTCCAACCGCGCATTGCTTCGGTCTCGTGGAGCGTACAAGTCCCAGCCGTGTATTGCTCCGGTCTCGTCGAGAGAACAAGTTCCAGCCACGTATTGCTTTGGTCTCGTTATGCGTACAAGTCCCAGCCGCGTATTCCTTCGGTCTCTACGAGCGTACAAGTTCCAGCCGCGTATTGCTTCGGTCTCGTCGATCGTACAAGTACCAGCAGCGTATTGCTTCGGTCTCGTTATGCGTACAAGTCCCAGCCGCGTATTGTTTTATTCTCGTTATGCGTACAAGGCCCAGCCGCGTATTGCTACGGTCTCGTCGAGCGTACAAGTTCCAGCCACGTATTCCTTCGGTCTCGTCGAGCGTACAAGTTCCAGCCGTGTATTGCTTCGCTCTCGTCGAGCGTACAAGTTCCAGCCGTGTATTGCTTCGGTCTCGTCGAGCGTACAAGTTCCAGCCGCGTGTTGCTTCGGTCTCATATATGCGTGCAAGTTCCAGACGCGTATTGCTTCGGTCTCGTGGAGCGTACAAGTTCCAGCTGCGCGTTGCTTCGGAATCGTTATGCGTACAAGTCCCAGACGCGTATTGCTTCGATCTCGTTATGCGTACAAGTTTCAGCCGCGTATTGCATCGGTCTCGTCGAGCGTACAAGTACCAGCAGTGCATTGCTTCGGTCTCGTCATGCGAGCAAGTTCCAGCCGCTTATTTCTTCGGTCTCGTGGAGCGTACAAGATCCAGCCGCGTATTGCTTCGGTCTCGTCGAGCGTACAAGTTCCAGCCGCGTGTTGCTTCGGACTCATTTATGCGTGCAAGTTCCAGACGCGTATTGCTTCGGTCTAGTTTTGCGTACAAGTTCCAGCCGCGTGTTGCTTCGGTCTCGTTATGCGTACAAGTTCCAGCCGCGTAATGCTTCGGTCTCGTCGAGCGAACAAGTTCCAGCCGCGTATTGCTTTGTTCTCGTTATGCGTGCAAGTTCCAGCCGCACATTGCTTCGGTCTCGTCGGGCGTACAAGTCCCAGCGGCGTATTCCTCCGGTCTCTTCGAGCGTTCAAGTTCCAGCCGCATATTGCTTCTGTCTCGTTACGCGTACAAGTCCCAGCCGTGTATTGCTTCGGTCTCGTCGAGCGTACAAGTACCAGCAGTGCATTGCTTCGGTCTCGTTATGCGAGCAAGTTCCAGCCGCGTATTGCTTCGGTCTCGTCGAGCTTACAAGTCCTAGCCGTGTATTGCTTCGGTCTCGTCGAGCGTACAAGTTCCAGCCGTGTATTGCTTCGGTCTCGTCGAGCGTACAAGTTCCAGCCGCGTGTTGCTTCGGTCTCATTTATGCGTGCAAGTTCCAGACGCGTATTGCTTCGGTCTAGTCGAGCGTGCAAGTCCTCGCCGCGCATTGCTTCGGTCGCGTTATGCGTACAAGTCCCAGCCGTGTATTGCTTCGATCTAGTTTTGCGTACAAGTTCCAGCCGCGTGTTGCTTCGGTCTCGTTATGCGTACAAGTTCCAGCCGCGTAATGCTTCGGTCTCGTCGAGCGTACAAGTTCCAGCCGCGTATTGCTTTGTTCTCGTTATGCGTGCAAGTTCCAGCCGCACATTGCTTCGGTCTCGTCGAGCGTACAAGTTCCAGCCGCGTATTCCTTCGGTCTCATCGAGCGTACAATTTCCAGGCGCCTTCTGCTTCGGTCTCGTTATGCGTACAAGTCACAGCCGCGTATTGTTTTGTTCTCGCTATGCGTACAAGTCCCGGCCGCGTATTGCTTCGGTATCGTCGGGCATACAAGTTCCAGCCGCGTATTCCTTCGGTCTCTTCGAGCGTACAAGTTCCAGCCGCGTACTGCTTCAGTCTCGTTATGCGTACAAGTCCCAGCCGCGTAATGTTTTGGTCTCGTTACGCGTACAAGTTCCAGCCGTGTATTGCTTCGGTCTCGTCGAGCGTAAAAGTTCCAGCCGCGTATTCCTTCGGTCTCTTCGAGCGTACAATTTCCAGCCGCATACTACTTCGGTCTCGTTATGCGTACAAGTACCAGCCTCGTATTGCTTTGTTCTCGTTATGCGTAAAAGTCCCAGCCGCGTAATCCTTCGGTCTCGTCGAGAGTACAAGTTCCAGCCGCGTATTGCTTTGGTCTCGTTATGCGTAAAAGTCCCAGCCGCGTATTCCTTCGGTCTCTTCGAGCGTACAAGTTCCAGCCGCGTATTGCTTCGGTCTCGTTACGCGTACAAGTTCCAGCCGTGTATTGCTTCGGTCTCGTTATGCGTACAAGTTCCAGCCGCGTATTGCTTCGGTCTCGTTACGCGTACAAGTCTCAGCCGCGTATTGCTTTGTTCTCGTCGAGCGTATAAGTTCCAGCAGCGTATAGCTTCGGTCTCGTCGCGATTGAAGTTTCCAGCCGCGTGTTGCTTTGGTCTCGTTGTGCGTACAAGTCCCAGCCGCGTATTCCTTCGGTCTCTTCGAACGTTCAAGTTCCAGCAGCGTATTGCTTCGGTCTCGTGGAGCGTACAAATCCCAGCCGCGTATTGCTTCGGTCTCGTCGAGAGTACAAGTTCCAGCCGCGTATTGCTTTGGTCTCGTTATGCGTACAAGTCCCAGCCGCGTATTCCTTCGGTCTCTTCGAGCGTACAAGTTCCAGCCGCGTATTGCTTCGGTCTCGTTGCGCGTACAAGTTCCAGTCGTGTACTGCTTCGGTCTCGTCGAGCGTAAAAGTTCCAGCAGCATTTTGCTTCGGTCTCGTTATGCGTACAAGTTCCAGCCGCGTGTTGCTTCGGTCTCGTCGAGAGTCCAGTTTCCAGCCGCGTGCTCCTTCGGTCTCTTCGAGCGTACAAGTTCCAGCAGCGCGTTGCTTCGGTCTCGTTATGCGTGCAAGTTGCAGCCGCGTATTGCTTCTGTCTCGTCGTGCGTACAAGTTCCAGCCGCGTATTGCTTCGGTCTCGTCGAGAGTACAAGTTCCAGCCGCGTATTGCTTTGGTCTCGTTATGCGTACAAGTCACAGCCGCGTATTGTTTTGTTCTCGCTATGCGTACAAGTCCCGGCCGCGTATTGCTTCGGTATCGTCGGGCGTACAAGTTCCAGCCGCGTATTGCTTCGGTCTCGTCGAGAGTACAAGTTCCAGCCGCGTATTGCTTTGGTCTCGTTATGCGTACAAGTCCCAGCCGCGTATTCCTTTGGTCTCTTCGAGCGTACAAGTTCCAGCCGCGTATTGCTTCGGTCTCGTTACGCGTACAAGTTCCAGCCGTGTACTGCTTCGGTCTCGTCGAGCGTAAAAGTTCCAGCAGCATTTTGCTTCGGTCTCGTTATGCGTACAAGTTCCAGCCGCGTGTTGCTTCGGTCTCGTTATCCGTACAAGTTCCAGCAGCGCATTCCTTCGGTCTCGTCACGCGTTCAAGTTCCAGCCGTGGATTGCTTCGGTCTCGCCGAGCGCAAAGTTCCAACAGCGTATTGCTTCGGTCTCGTTTGGCGTACAAGTTCCAGCCTCGTGTTGCTTCGGTCTCGTTATGCGTACAAGTTCCAGCCGCGTAATGCTTTGGTCTCGTTATGTGTGCAAGTTCCGGCAGCGGATTGCTTCGGTCTCGTCGAGCGTGCAAGTTCCAGCCGCGTATTCCTTCGGTCTCATCGAGCGTACAATTTCCAGCCGCCTACTGCTTCGGTCTCGTTATGCGTACAAGTCACAGCCGCGTATTGTTTTGTTCTCGCTATGCGTACAAGTCCCGGCCGCGTATTGCTTCGGTATCGTCGGGCATACAAGTTCCAACTGCGTAGTGCTTCGGTCTCGTCGAGCGTACAAGTACCAGCCGCGTATTGCTTCGGTCTCGAGGAGAGTCCAGTTACCAGCCGCTTGTTCCTTCGGTCTCTTCGAGCGTACAAGTTCCAGCAGCGCGTTGCTTCGGTCTCGTTATGCGTGCAAGTTGCAGCCGCGTATTGCTTCTGTCTCGTCGAGCGTACAAGTTCCAGCCGCGTATTGCTTCGGTCTCGTCGAGCGTACAAGTTCCAGCCGCGTGTTGCTTCGGTCTCGCTTAGCGTACATGTTCCAGCCGCGTATTGCTTCAATCTCGTCGAGCGTACAAGTTCCAGCCGCGTATTGCTTCGGTCTCGCTACGCGTACAAGTCCCAACAGCGTATTGCTTTATTCTCGTCGAGCGTATAAGTTCCAGCAGCGTGTAGCTTCGGTCTCTCCGAGAGTGAAGTTTCCAGCCGTGTGTTGCTTTGGTCTCGTTGCGCGTTCAAGTCCCAGCCGCGTATTCCTTCGGTCTCTTCGAACGTACAAGTTCCAGCAGCGTATTGCTTCGGTCTCGTCGAGAGTGAAGTTTCCAGCCGCGTGTTGCTTCGGTCTCGTCGAGTGTACAAGTTCCAGCCGCGTATTGCTTCGGTCTCGTTACGCGTACAAGTCCCAGCAGGGTATTGCTTTGTTCTCGTCGAGCGTATAAGTTCCAGCAGCGTATAGCTTCGGTCTCTTCGAGAGTGAAGTTTCCAGCCGCGTGTTGCTTTGGTCTCGTTGTGCGTACAAGTCCCAGCCGCGTATTCCTTCGGTCTCTTCGAACGTACAAATTCCAGCAGCGTATTGCTTCGTTCTCGTGGAACGTACAAATCCCTGCCGCGTATTGCTTCGGTCTCGTCGAGAGTACAAGTTCCAGCCGCGTATTGCTTCGGTCTCGTTACGCGTACAAGTCCCAGCCGCGTATTGCTTTGTTCTCGTTTTGCGTAGAAGCCCCAGCCGCGTATTCCTTCGGTATCGTAGAGCGTAAAAGTTCCAGCAGCATATTGCTTCGGTCTCGTTATGCGTACAAGTTCCAGCCGCGTGTTGCATCGGTCTCGTTATGCGTACAAGTTCCAGCCGCGTAATGCTTTGGTCTCGGTATGTGTGCAAGTTCCGGCAGCGGATTGCTTCGGTCTCGTCGAGCGTAAAAGTTCCAGCAGCATATTCCTTCGGTCTCGTTATGCGTACAAGTTCCAGCCGCGTGTTGCTCCGGTCTCGTTATGCGTACAAGTTCCAGCCGCGTAATGTTTCGGTCTCGTTATGTGTGCAAGTTCCGGCCGCGGATTGCTTCGGTCTCGTCGAGCGTAAAAGTTCCAGCAGCATATTGCTTCGGTCTCGTTATGCGTCCAAGTTCCAGCCGCGTGTTGCTCCGGTCTCGTTATGCGTACAAGTTCCAGCCGCGTAATGTTTTGGTCTCGTTATGTGTGCAAGTTCCGGCCGCGGATTGCTTCGGTCTCGTCGAGCGTACAAGTTCCAGCCGCGTATTCCTTCGGTCTCTTCGAGCGTACAAGTTCCAGCCGCCTACTGCTACGGTCTCGTTATGCGTTCAAGTCCCAGCCGCGTATTGCTTTGTTCTCGTTACGCGTACAAGTCCCGGACGCGTATTGCTTCGGTTTCGTCGGGCATACAAGTTCCAACCGCGTATTGCTTCGGTCTCGTCGAGCGTACAAGTCCCAGCCGCGTATTCCTTCGGTCTCTTCGAGCGTACAAGTTCCAGCAGCGTATTGCTTCGGTCTCGTTATGCGTACAAGTTCCAGCCGCGTGATGGTTCGGTCCCATCGAGCGCACAAGTTCCAGCCGTTCCAAGTTCCATCGTGCGTATCGTAACGAAACGTGCGTTCCGTGCACCAAAACGCCGCTCTTGGAACGAAACGTGCGTTTCGCGCACCGAATCGCCGCTTTTGCTCCGTTTTGGCAAGAAACGTGCGTTTCGTGCACCAAGTCGCTGCATTTGCAGAGTTTTGACGCTTAACGTGCGTTTCATGCACCAAAACGCCGCTTTTTTGCAACGAAACGTGCGTTTTGCGCACCGAATCGCCGCTTTTGCTCCGTTTTGGCAAGAAACGTGCGTTTCGTGCACCAAAACGCTGCTTTTGCAACGAAACGTGCGTTTCGCGCACCGAATCGCCGCTTTTGCTCCGTATGGGCAAAAAACGTGCGTTTCGTGGGCCAAAACTCCGCTTTTGCAACGAAACGTGCGTTTCGCGCACCGAATCGCCGCTTTTGCTCCCTTTTGGCAAGAAACGTGCGTTTCGTGCACCAAATCGCTGCATTTGCACAGTTTTGAAGCTAAACGTGCGTTTCGAGCAACAAATCGCTGCTTTTGCACCAAAACGCCGCTTTTGCAACGAAACGTTCGTTTCGCGCACCGAATCGCCGCTTTTGCTTGATTTTGGCAAAAAACGTGCGTTTCGTGGACCAAAATGCCGCTTTTGCAACGAAACGTTCGTTTCGCGCACCGAATCGCCGCTTTTGCTCCATTTTGGCAAAAAACGTGCGTTTCGTGGACCAAAACGCCGCTTTTGCAACGAAACGTACGTTTCGCGAACCGAATCGCCGCTTTTGCTCCGTTTTGGCAAGGAACGTGCGTTTCGTGCACCAAATCGCTGCTTTTTTACAGTTTTAACGCGAAACGTGCGTTTCGTGCACCAAAACGCCGCTTTTTCAACGAAACATGGGTTTCGCGCACCGAATCGCCGCCTTTGCTCCGTGTTGGCAAGAAACGTGCGTTTCGTGCACTAAATCGCTGCTTTTTTACAGTTTTGACACGAAACGTGCGTTTCGTGCACCAAAACGCCGCTTTTTCAACGAAACGTGCGTATCGCGCCCCGAATCGCCGCTTATGCTCCGTTTTGGCAAGAAACGTGCGTTTCGTGCACCAAAACGCTGCTTTTGCAACGAAACGTGCGTTTCGCGCACCGACTCGCCGCTTTTGCTCCGTTTTGGCAAAAAACGTGCGTTTCGTGGACCAAAACTCCGCTTTTGCAACGAAACGTGCGTTTCGCGCACCGAATCGCCGCTTTTGCTCCGTTTTGGCAAGAAACGTGCGTTTCGTGCCCCAAATCGCTGCTTTTGCACAATTTAGACGCTAAACGTGCGTTTCGTGCACCAAAACGCCGCTTTAGCAACGAAACGTGCGTTTCGCGCTCCGAATCGCCGTTTTCGCTCCGTTTTGGGAAGGAACGTGCGTTTCGTGCACCAAATCGCTGCTTTTGCACAGTTTTGAAGCTAAGCGTGCGTTTCGTGCAACAAATCGCTGTTTTTGCAACAAAACGCCGCTTTTGCAACGAAACGTGCGTTTCGCGCACCGAATCGCCGCTTCTGCTCCGTTTTGGCAAGAAACGTGCGTTTCGTGCACCAAATCGCTGCTTTTGCACAGTTTAGACGCTAAACGTGCGTTTCGTGCACCAAAACGCCGCTTTTGCAACGAAACGTGCGTTTCGCGCGCCGATTCGCCGCTTTTGCTCCGCTTTGGCAACGAAACGTATCTTTCGCGCACCGAATCGCCGCTTTTGCTCCGTTTTGGCAAGGAACGTGCGTTTCGTGCACCAAATCGCTGCTTTTGCACAGTTTTGAAGATAAACGTGCGTTTCGTGCACCAAATCGCTGCTTTTGCACCAAAACGCCGCTTTTGCAGCGAAACGTGCGTTTCGCGCAACGAATCGCCGCTTTTGCTCCGTTTTGGCAAGAAACGTGCGTTTTATGCACCAAATCGCTGCTTTTGAACAATTTTGACGCTAAACGTGCGTTTCATGCACCAAAACGCCGCTTTTTTGCAACGAATCGTGCGTTTCGCGCACCGAATCGCCGCTTTTGCTCCGTTTTGGAAAGGATCGTGCGTTTCGTGCACCAAATCGCTGCTTTTGCACAATTTAGACGCTTAACGTGCGTTTCGTGCTCCAAAACGCATCTTTAGCAACGAAACGTGCGTTTCGCGAACCGATTCGTCGCTTTTGCTCCACTTTGGCAAGAAACGTGCGTTTCGTGCACCAAATCGCTGCTTTTGCACAATTTAGACGCTAAACGTGCGTTTCGTGCACCAAAACGCCGCTTTAGCAACGAAACGTGCGTTTCGCGTACCGATTCGCCGCTTTTGCTCCGTTTTGGGAACGAAACGTGCGTTTCGCGCACCGAATCGCCGCTTTTGCTACGTTTTGGCAAGGAACGTGCGTTTCGTGCACCAAATCGTTGCTTTTGCACAGTTTTGATGCTAAACGTGCGTTTCGTGCACCAAAACGCCGCTTTTGCAAGGAAACGTGCGTTTCGCGCACCGAATCGCCGCTTTTGCTCCGTTTTGGCAAGAAACGTGAGTTTGGTGCACCAAATCGCTGCATTTGCACAATTTAGACGCTAAACGTGCGTTTCGCGCACCGAATCGCCGCCTTTGCTCCGTGTTGGCAAGAAACGTGCGTTTCGTGGACCAAAACTCCGCTTTTGCAACAAAACGTGCGTTTCGCGCACCGAATCGCCGCCTTTTCTCCGTGTTGGCAAGAAATGTGCGTTTCGTGCACCAAATCGCTGCTTTTGCACAGTTTTGACGCTAAACGTGAGTTTCGTGCACAAAATCGCTGCTTTTGCTCCGTTCTGACGCTAAACGTGCGTTTCGTGCACCAAAACGCCGCATTTGCAGCGAAACGTGCGTTTCGCGCCCCGAATGGCCGCTTTTGCTCCGTTTTGGCAAGAAACGTGCGTTTCGTGCTCCAAAACGCTAGTTTTGCAACGAAACGTGCGTTTCGCGCACCGAATCGCCGCTTTTGCTCCGTATTGGCAAGAAACGTGCGTTTCGTGCACCAAATCGCTGCTTTTGCACAATTTAGACGCTTAACGTGCGTTTCGTGCACCAAAACGCCGATTTAGCAACGAAACTTGCGTTTCGCTCGCCGATTCGCCGCTTTTGCTCCGTTTTGGCAAGACACCTGCGTTTCGTGCACCAAATCGCTGCTTTTGCACAGTTTTGACGCTAAGCGTGCGTTTCGTGCACCAAATCGCTGCTTTTGCACAGTTCTGATCTAAACGCGAGTTTCATGTACCAAAACGCCGTTTTTTTGCAACGAAACGTGCGTTACGCGCACCGAATCGCCGCTTCTACTCCGTTTTGGCAAGAAACGTGCGTTTCGTGCAACAAATCGCTGCACTTGCAGAGTTTTGACGCTAAACGTGCGTTTCATGCACCAAAACGCCGCTTTTTTTGCATCGAAACGTGCGTTTTGCGCACCGAATCGCCGCTTTTGCTCTGTTTTGGCAAGGAACGTGCGTTTCGTGCACCAAATCCCTGCTTTTGCACAGTTTTGAAGCTAAACGTGCGTTACGTGCACCAACTCGCTGCTTTTGCACCAAAACGCCCCTGTTGCAACGAAACGTGCGTTTCGCGCTCCGAATCGCCGCTTTTGCTCCGTTTTGGCAAGAAACGTGCGTTTCGTGCACCAAATCGCTGCTTTTGCACAATTTAGAAGCTAAACGTGCGTTTCGTGCACCAAAACGCCGCTTTTGCAGCGAAACGTGCGTTTCGCGCGCCGATTCGCCGCTTTCGCTCCATTTTGGCAACGAAACGTGCGTTTCGCGCAGCGAATCGCCGCTTTTGCTACGTTTTGGCAAGGAACGTGCGTTTCGTGCACCAAATCGTTGCTTTTGCACAGTTTTGATGCTAAACGTGCGTTTCGTGCACCAAAACGCCGCTTTTACTCCGTTTTCACGTTAAACGTGCGTTTCGTGCACCAAAACGCCGCATTTGCAGCGTAACGTGCATTTCGCGCCCCGAATCACCGCTTTTGCTCCGTTTTGGCAAGAAACGTGCGTTTCGTGCTCCAAAACGCTAGTTTTGCAACGAAACGTGCGTTTCGCGCACCGAATAGCCGCTTTTGCTCCGTATTGGCAAGAAACGTGCGTTTCGTGCACCAAATCGCTGCTTTTGCACAATTTAGACGCTAAGCGTGTGCTTCGTGCACCAAATCGCTGCTTTTGCACAGTTCTGAACTAAACGCGCGTTTCATGTACCAAAACGCCGTTTTTTTGCTACGAAACGTGCGTTGCGCGCACCGAATCGCCGCTTCTACTCCGTTTTGGCAAGAAACGTGCGTTTCGTGCAACAAATCGCTGCATTTGCACAGTTTTGACGCTTAACGTGCGTTTCGTGCACCAAAACGCTGCTTTTGCAACGAAACGTGCGTTTCGCACACCGATTCGCCGCTTTTGCTCCATTTTTGCAAGAAACGTGCGTTTCGTGCACCAAATCGCTGCTTTTGCACAGTTTTGACGCTAAACGTGCGTTTCATGCACCAAAACGCCGCTTTTTTGCAACGAAACGTGCGTTTCGCGCACCGAATCGCCGCTTTTGCTCCGTATTGGCAAGGAACGTGCGTTTCGTGCACCAAATCGTAGCTTTTGCACCAAAACGACCCTGTTGCAACGAAACGTGCGTTTCGCGCTCCGAATCGCCGCTTTTGCTCCGTTTTGGCAAGAAACGTGCGTTTCGTGCACCAAATCGCTGCTTTTGCACAATTTAGACGCTAAACGTGCGTTTCGTGCACCAAAACGCCGCTTTTGCAACGAAACGTGCGTTTCTCGCCCCGATTCGCCGCTTTTGCTCCATTTTTGCAAGAAACGTGCGTTTCGTGCACCAAATCGCTGCTTTTGCACAGTTTTGACGCTAAACGTGCGTTTCATGCACCAAAACGCCGCTTTTTTGCAACGAAACGTGCGTTTCGCGCACCGAATCGCCGCTTTTGCTCCGTATTGGCAAGGAACGTGCGTTTCGTGCACCAAATCGCAGCTTTTGCACCAAAACGCCGCTTTTGCAACGAAACGTGCGTTTCTCGCCCCGATTCGCCGCTTTGGCTCCGTTTTTGCAAGAAACGTGCGTTTCGTGCACCAAATCGCTGCTTTTGCACAGTTTTGACGCTAAACGTGCGTTTCATGCACCAAAACGCCGCTTTTTGCAACGAAACGTGCGTTTCGCGCACCGAATCACCGCTTTTGCTCCGTTTGGGAAGAAACGTGCGTTTCGTGCACCAAAACGCTGCTTTTGCAACGAAACGTGCGTTTCGCGCGCCGATTCGCCGCCTTGGCTCCGTTTTGGCAACGAAACGTGCGTTTCGCGCACCGAATCGCCGCTTTTGCTACGTTTTGGCAAGGAACGTGCGTTTCGTGCACCAAATCGCTGCTTTTGCACAGTTTTGACGCTAAACGTGAGTTTCGTGCACCAAATCGCTGCTTTTGCTCCGTTTTGACGCTAAACGTGCGTATCGTGCACCAAAACGCCGCATTTGCAGCGAAACGTGCGTTTCGCGCCCCGAATCGCCGCTTTTGCTCCGTTTTGGCAAGAAACGTGCGTTTCGTGCTCCAAAACGCTGCTTTTGCTACGAAACGTGCGTTTCGCGCACCGAATCGCCGCTTTTGCTCCGTATTGGCAAGAAACGTGCGTTTCGTGCACCAAATCGCTGCTTTTGCACAGTTTTGACGCTAAGCGTGCGTTTCGTGCACCAAATCGCTGCTTTTGCACAGTTATGACGCTAAGCGTGCGTTTCGTGCACCAAATCGCTGCTTTTGCACAGTTCTGAACTAAACGCGCGTTTCATGTACCAAAACGCCCTTTTTTTGCAACGAAACGTGCAATACGCGCACCGAATCGCCGCTTCTACTCCGTTTTGGAAAGAAACGTGCGTTTCGTGCAACAAATCGCTGCACTTGCAGAGTTTTGACGCTAAACGTGCGTTTCGTGCACCAAAACGCCGCATTTGCAACGAAACGTGCGTTTTGCGCACCGAATCGCCGCTTTTGCTCTGTTTTGGCATGGAACGTGCGTTTCGTGCACCAAATCGCTGCTTTTGCACAGTTTTGAAGCTAAACGTGCGTTACGTGCACCAACTCGCTGCTTTTGCACCAAAACGCCGCTTTTGCAACGAAACGTGTGTTTCGCGCACCGAATCACCGCTTTTGCTCCGTTTGGTAAGAAACGTGCGTTTCGTGCACCAAAACGCTGCTTTTGCAACGAAACGTGCGTTTCGCGCACCGAATCGCCGCTTTTGCTCTGTTTTGGCAAGAAACGTGCGTTTCGTGCACCAAAACGCTGCTTTTGTACCAAAACGCCGCTTTTGAAACGAAACGTGCGTTTCGCGCACCGAATCGCCGCTTTTGCTCCGTTTTGGCAAGAAACGTGCGTTTCGTGCACCAAATCGCTGCTTTTGCACAGTTTTGAAGCTAAACGTGCGTTACGTGCACCAACTCGCTGCTTTTGCACCAAAACGCCGCTTTTGCAACGAAGCGTGCGTTTCGCGCACCGAATCACCGCCTTTGCTCCGTTTGGTAAGAAACGTGCCTTTCGTGCACCAAAACGCTGCTTTTGCAACGAAACGTGCGTTTCGCGCACCGAATCGCCGCTTTTGCTCTGTTTTGGCAAGAAACGTGCGTTTCGTGCACCAAAACGCTGCTTTTGCAACGAAACGTGCGTTTCGCGAACCGAATCGTCGCTTTTGTTCTGTTTTGGCAAGAAACGTGCGTTTCGTGCACCAAATAGCTGCTTTTGCACCAAAACGCCGCTTTTGCAACGAAACGTGCGTTTTGCGCACCGAATCGCCGCTTTTGCTCCGTTTTGGCATGAAACGTGCGTTTCGTGCACCAAGTCGCTGCTTTTGCGCAGTATCGACGCTAAACGTGCGTTTCGTGCACCAAAATGACGCTTTTGCAACGAAACGTGCGTTTCGCGCAGCGAATCGTCGCTATTGCTCCGTTTTGGCAAGAAACGTGCGTTTCGTGCAACAAATCGCTGCATTTGCAGAGTTTTGACGCTAAACGTGCGTTTCATGCACCAAAACGCCGCTTTTTTTGCAACGAAACGTGCGTTTTGCGCACCGAATCGCCGCTCTTGCTCTGTTTTGGCAAGGAACGTGCGTTTCGTGCACCGAATCGCCGCTTTTGCTCTGTTTTGGCGTGAAACGTGCGTTTCGTGCACCAAATCGCTGCTTTTGCACAGTTTTGACGCTAAACGTGAGTTTCGTGCACCAAATCGCTGCTTTTGCACCAAAACGCCGCTTTTGCAACGAAACGTGCGTTTCGCGCACCGAATCACCGCTTTTGCTCCGTTTGGTAAGAAACGTGCGTTTCGTGCACCAAAACGCCGCATTTGCAACGAAACGTGCGTTTTGCGCACCGAATCGCCGCTTTTGCTCTGTTTTGGCAACGAACGTGCGTTTCGTGCACCAAATCGCTGCTTTTGCACAGTTTTGAAGCTAAACGTGCGTTACGTGCACCAACTCGCTGCTTTTGCACCAAAACGCCGCTTTTGCAACGAAACGTGCGTTTCGCGCACCGAATCACCGCTTTTGCTCCGTTTGGTAAGAAACGTGCCTTTCGAGCACCAAAACGCTGCTTTTGCAACGAAACGTGCGTTTCGCGCACCAAATCGCCGCTTTTGCTCTGTTTTGGCAAGGAACGTGCGTTTCGTGCACCAAATCCCTGCTTTTGCACAGTTTTGAAGCTAAACGTGCGTTACGTGCACCAACTCGCTGCTTTTGCACCAAAACGCCCCTGTTGCAACGAAACGTGCGTTTCGCGCTCCGAATCGCCGCTTTTGCTCCGTTTTGGCAAGAAACGTGCGTTTCGTGCACCAAATCGCTGCTTTTGCACAATTTAGAAGCTAAACGTGCGTTTCGTGCACCAAAACGCCGCTTTTGCAGCGAAACGTGCGTTTCGCGCGCCGATTCGCCGCTTTCGCTCCGTTTTGGCAACGAAACGTGCGTTTCGCGCAGCGAATCGCCGCTTTTGCTACGTTTTGGCAAGGAACGTGCGTTTCGTGCACCAAATCGTTGCTTTTGCACAGTTTTGATGCTAAACGTGCGTTTCGTGCACCAAAACGCCGCTTTTACTCCGTTTTCACGTTAAACGTGCGTTTCGTGCACCAAAACGCCGCATTTGCAGCGTAACGTGCATTTCGCGCCCCGAATCACCGCTTTTGCTCCGTTTTGGCAAGAAACGTGCGTTTCGTGCTCCAAAACGCTAGTTTTGCAACGAAACGTGCGTTTCGCGCACCGAATAGCCGCTTTTGCTCCGTATTGGCAAGAAACGTGCGTTTCGTGCACCAAATCGCTGCTTTTGCACAATTTAGACGCTAAGCGTGTGCTTCGTGCACCAAATCGCTGCTTTTGCACAGTTCTGAACTAAACGCGCGTTTCATGTACCAAAACGCCGTTTTTTTGCTACGAAACGTGCGTTGCGCGCACCGAATCGCCGCTTCTACTCCGTTTTGGCAAGAAACGTGCGTTTCGTGCAACAAATCGCTGCATTTGCACAGTTTTGACGCTTAACGTGCGTTTCGTGCACCAAAACGCTGCTTTTGCAACGAAACGTGCGTTTCGCACACCGATTCGCCGCTTTTGCTCCATTTTTGCAAGAAACGTGCGTTTCGTGCACCAAATCGCTGCTTTTGCACAGTTTTGACGCTAAACGTGCGTTTCATGCACCAAAACGCCGCTTTTTTGCAACGAAACGTGCGTTTCGCGCACCGAATCGCCGCTTTTGCTCCGTATTGGCAAGGAACGTGCGTTTCGTGCACCAAATCGTAGCTTTTGCACCAAAACGCCCCTGTTGCAACGAAACGTGCGTTTCGCGCTCCGAATCGCCGCTTTTGCTCCGTTTTGGCAAGAAACGTGCGTTTCGTGCACCAAATCGCTGCTTTTGCACAATTTAGACGCTAAACGTGCGTTTCGTGCACCAAAACGCCGCTTTTGCAACGAAACGTGCGTTTCTCGCCCCGATTCGCCGCTTTTGCTCCATTTTTGCAAGAAACGTGCGTTTCGTGCACCAAATCGCTGCTTTTGCACAGTTTTGACGCTAAACGTGCGTTTCATGCACCAAAACGCCGCTTTTTTGCAACGAAACGTGCGTTTCGCGCACCGAATCGCCGCTTTTGCTCCGTATTGGCAAGGAACGTGCGTTTCGTGCACCAAATCGCAGCTTTTGCACCAAAACGCCGCTTTTGCAACGAAACGTGCGTTTCTCGCCCCGATTCGCCGCTTTGGCTCCGTTTTTGCAAGAAACGTGCGTTTCGTGCACCAAATCGCTGCTTTTGCACAGTTTTGACGCTAAACGTGCGTTTCATGCACCAAAACGCCGCTTTTTTGCAACGAAACGTGCGTTTCGCGCACCGAATCACCGCTTTTGCTCCGTTTGGGAAGAAACGTGCGTTTCGTGCACCAAAACGCTGCTTTTGCAACGAAACGTGCGTTTCGCGCGCCGATTCGCCGCCTTGGCTCCGTTTTGGCAACGAAACGTGCGTTTCGCGCACCGAATCGCCGCTTTTGCTACGTTTTGGCAAGGAACGTGCGTTTCGTGCACCAAATCGCTGCTTTTGCACAGTTTTGACGCTAAACGTGAGTTTCGTGCACCAAATCGCTGCTTTTGCTCCGTTTTGACGCTAAACGTGCGTATCGTGCACCAAAACGCCGCATTTGCAGCGAAACGTGCGTTTCGCGCCCCGAATCGCCGCTTTTGCTCCGTTTTGGCAAGAAACGTGCGTTTCGTGCTCCAAAACGCTGCTTTTGCTACGAAACGTGCGTTTCGCGCACCGAATCGCTGCTTTTGCTCCGTATTGGCAAGAAACGTGCGTTTCGTGCACCAAATCGCTGCTTTTGCACAGTTTTGACGCTAAGCGTGCGTTTCGTGCACCAAATCGCTGCTTTTGCACAGTTATGACGCTAAGCGTGCGTTTCGTGCACCAAATCGCTGCTTTTGCACAGTTCTGAACTAAACGCGCGTTTCATGCACCAAAACGCCCTTTTTTTGCAACGAAACGTGCAATACGCGCACCGAATCGCCGCTTCTACTCCGTTTTGGAAAGAAACGTGCGTTTCGTGCAACAAATCGCTGCACTTGCAGAGTTTTGACGCTAAACGTGCGTTTCGTGCACCAAAACGCCGCATTTGCAACGAAACGTGCGTTTTGCGCACCGAATCGCCGCTTTTGCTCTGTTTTGGCATGGAACGTGCGTTTCGTGCACCAAATCGCTGCTTTTGCACAGTTTTGAAGCTAAACGTGCGTTACGTGCACCAACTCGCTGCTTTTGCACCAAAACGCCGCTTTTGCAACGAAACGTGTGTTTCGCGCACCGAATCACCGCTTTTGCTCCGTTTGGTAAGAAACGTGCGTTTCGTGCACCAAAACGCTGCTTTTGCAACGAAACGTGCGTTTCGCGCACCGAATCGCCGCTTTTGCTCTGTTTTGGCAAGAAACGTGCGTTTCGTGCACCAAAACGCTGCTTTTGTACCAAAACGCCGCTTTTGAAACGAAACGTGCGTTTCGCGCACCGAATCGCCGCTTTTGCTCCGTTTTGGCAAGAAACGTGCGTTTCGTGCACCAAATCGCTGCTTTTGCACAGTTTTGAAGCTAAACGTGCGTTTCATGCACCAAAACGCCGCTTTTTTTGCAACGAAACGTGCGTTTTGCGCACCGAATCGCCCCTTTTGCTCCGTTTTATCAAGAAACTTGCGTTTCGTGCACCAAATCGCTGCTTTTGCATAGTTTTGACGCTAAACGTGAGTTTCGTGCACCAAATCGCTGCTTTTGCTCCGTTTTGACGCTAAACGTGCGTTTCGTGCACCAAAACGCCGCATTTGCAGCGAAACGTGCGTTTCGCGCCCCGAATCGCCGCTTTTGCTCCGTTTTGGCAAGAAACCTGCGTTTCGTGCACCAAATCGCTGCTTTTGCCCAGTTTTGGCGCTATACGTGCGTGTCGTGCACCATATCGCCGCTTTTGCAACGAAACGTGCGTTTCGCGCACCGAATCACCGCTTTTGCTCCGTTTGGTAAGAAACGTGCCTTTCGAGCACCAAAACGCTGCTTTTGCAACGAAACGTGCGTTTCGCGCACCAAATCGCCGCTTTTGCTCTGTTTTGGCAAGAAACGTGCGTTTCGTGCACCAAAACGCTGCTTTTGCAACGAAACGTGCGTTTCGCGAACCGAATCGTCGCTTTTGTACTGTTTCGGCAAGAAACGTGCGTTTCGTGCACCAAATCGCTGCTTTTGCACCAAAACGCCGCTTTTGCACGAAACGTGCGTTTCGCGCACCGATTCGCCGCTTTTGCTCCGTTTTGGCATGAATCGTGCGTTTCGTGCACCAAATCGCTGCTTTTGCACAGTTTTGCAACGAAACGTGCGTTTCGTGCACCAGATCGCAGCTTTTGCACAGTATCGACGCTAACCGTGCGTTTCGTGTACCAAATGCTGCTTTTGCACAGTTTCGACGCTAATCGTGCGTTTCGAGCCCCAAATCGCTGCTTTTGCACAGTTTGACGCCAAACGTGCGTTTCGTGAACCAAAACGCCGGTTTTGCAACGAAACGGGCGTTTCGCGCACCGAATCGCCGCTGTTGCTCCGTTTTCGCAAGAAACGTGCGTTTCGTGTACCAGATCGCTGCTTTTGCACAGTTTTGACGCTAAACGTGCGTTTTGCGCACCGAATCGCCGCTTTTGCTCCGTTTTGGCAAGAAATGTGCGTTTCGTGCACCAAATCGCTGCTTTTGCACAGTTTGACGCTAAACGTGCGTTTCGTGTACCAGATCGCTGCTTTTGCACAGTTTTGACGCTAAACGTGCGTTTTGCGCACCGAATCGTCGCTTTTGCTCTGTTTTGGCAAGAAACGTGCGTTTCGTGCACCAAAACGCCGCTTTTGCAACGAAACGTGCGTTTCGCGCACCGAATCGCCGCTTTTGCTCCGTATTGGCAAGAAACGTGCGTTTCGTGCACCAAATCGCTGCTTTTGCACAATTTAGACGCTTAACGTGCGTTTCGTGCACCAAAACGCCGATTTAGCAACGAAACCTGCGTTTCGCGCGCCGATTCGCCGCTTTTGCTCCGTTTTGGCAAGACACCTGCGTTTCGTGCACCAAATCGCAGCTTTTGCACAGTTTTGACGCTAAGCGTGCGTTTCGTGCACCAAATCGCTGCTTTTGCACAGTTCTGATCTAAACGCGAGTTTCATGTACCAAAACGCCGTTTTTTTGCAACGAAACGTGCGTTACGCGCACCGAATCGCCGCTTCTACTCCGTTTTGGCAGGAAACGTGCGTTTCGTGCAACAATTCGCTGCACTTGCAGACTTTTGACGCTAAACGTGCGTTTCATGCACCAAAACGCCGCTTTTTTTGCATCGAAACGTGCGTTTTGCGCACCGAATCGCCGCTTTTGCTCTGTTTTGGCAAGGAACGTGCGTTTCGTGCACCAAATCGCTGCTTTTGCACAGTTTTGAAGCTAAACGTGCGTTACGTGCACCAACTCGCTGCTTTTGCACCAAAACGCCCCTGTTGCAACGAAACGTGCGTTTCGCGCTCCGATTCGCCGCTTTTGCTCCGTTTTGGCAAGACACCTGCGTTTCGTGCACCAAATCGCAGCTTTTGCACAGTTTTGACGCTAAGCGTGCGTTTCGTGCACCAAATCGCTGCTTTTGCACAGTTCTGATCTAAACGCGAGTTTCATGTACCAAAACGCCGCTTTTTTTGCATCGAAACGTGCGTTTTGCGCACCGAATCGCCGCTTTTGCTCTGTTTTGGCAAGGAACGTGCGTTTCGTGCACCAAATCGCTGCTTTTGCACAGTTTTGAAGCTAAACGTGCGTTACGTGCACCAACTCGCTGCTTTTGCACCAAAACGCCCCTGTTGCAACGAAACGTGCGTTTCGCGCACCGAATCGTCGCTTTTGCTCTGTTTTGGCAAGAAACGTGCGTTTCGTGCACCAAAACGCCGCTTTTGCAGCGAAACGTGCGTTTCGCGCGCCGATTCGCCGCTTTCGCTCCGTTTTGGCAACGAAACGTGCGTTTCGCGCAGCGAATCGCCGCTTTTGCTACGTTTTGGCAAGGAACGTGCGTTTCGTGCACCAAATGGTTGCTTTTGCACAGTTTTGATGCTAAACGTGCGTTTCGTGCACCAAAACGCCGCTTTTACTCCGTTTTCACGTTAAACGTGCGTTTCGTGCACCAAAACGCCGCATTTGCAGCGTAACGTGCATTTCGCGCCCCGAATCACCGCTTTTGCTCCGTTTTGGCAAGAAACGTGCGTTTCGTGCTCCAAAACGCTAGTTTTGCAACGAAACGTGCGTTTCGCGCACCGAATAGCCGCTTTTGCTCCGTATTGGCAAGAAACGTGCGTTTCGTGCACCAAATCGCTGCTTTTGCACAATTTAGACGCTAAGCGTGTGCTTCGTGCACCAAATCGCTGCTTTTGCACAGTTCTGAACTAAACGCGCGTTTCATGTACCAAAACGTCGTTTTTTTGCTACGAAACGTGCGTTGCGCGCACCGAATCGCCGCTTCTACTCCGTTTTGGCAAGAAACGTGCGTTTCGTGCAACAAATCGCTGCTTTTGCACAGTTTTGACGCTAAACGTGCGTTTCATGCACCAAAACGCCGCTTTTTTGCAACGAAACGTGCGTTTCGCGCACCGAATCGCCGCTTTTGCTCCGTATTGGCAAGGAACGTGCGTTTCGTGCACCAAATCGCAGCTTTTGCACCAAAACGCCCCTGTTGCAACGAAACGTGCGTTTCGCGCTCCGAATCGCCGCTTTTGCTCCGTTTTGGCAAGAAACGTGCGTTTCGTGCACCAAATCGCTGCTTTTGCACAATTTAGACGCTAAACGTGCGTTTCGTGCACCAAAACGCCGCTTTTGCAACGAAACGTGCGTTTCTCGCCCCGATTCGCCGCTTTTGCTCCATTTTTGCAAGAAACGTGCGTTTCGTGCACCAAATCGCTGCTTTTGCACAGTTTTGACGCTAAACGTGCGTTTCATGCACCAAAACGCCGCTTTTTTGCAACGAAACGTGCGTTTCGCGCACCGAATCGCCGCTTTTGCTCCGTATTGGCAAGGAACGTGCGTTTCGTGCACCAAATCGCAGCTTTTGCACCAAAACGCCCCTGTTGCAACGAAACGTGCGTTTCGCGCTCCGAATCGCCGCTTTTGCTCCGTTTTGGCAAGAAACGTGCGTTTCGTGCACCAAATCGCTGCTTTTGCACAATTTAGACGCTAAACGTGCGTTTCGTGCACCAAAACGCCGCTTTTGCAACGAAACGTGCGTTTCTCGCCCCGATTCGCCGCTTTGGCTCCGTTTTGGCAACGAAACGTGCGTTTCGCGCACCGAATCGCCGCTTTTGCTACGTTTTGGCAAGGAACGTGCGTTTCGTGCACCAAATCGTTGCTTTTGCACAGTTTTGATGCTAAACGTGCGTTTCGTGCACCAAAACGCCGCTTTTGCAACGAAACGTGCGTTTCGCGCACCGAATCGCCGCCTTTGCTCCGTGTTGGCAAGAAACGTGCGTTTCGTGCACCAAATCGCTGCTTTTGCACAGTTTTGACGCTAAACGTGAGTTTCGTGCACCAAATCGCTGCTTTTGCTGCGTTTTGACGCTAAACGTGCGTTTCGTGCACCAAAACGCCGCATTTGCAGCGAAACGTGCGTTTCGCGCCCCGAATCGCCGCTTTTGCTCCGTTTTGGCATGAAACGTGCGTTTCGTGCACCAAATCGCTGCTTTTGCACAGTTTTGACGCTAAACGTGCGTTTCGTGCACCAAAACGCTGCTTTTGCAACGAAACGTGCGTTTCGCACACCGATTCGCCGCTTTTGCTCCATTTTTGCAAGAAACGTGCGTTTCGTGCAACAAATCGCTGCATTTGCACAGTTTTGACGCTAAACGTGCGTTTCGTGCACCAAAACGCTGCTTTTGCAACGAAACGTGCGTTTCGCACACCGATTCGCCGCTTTTGCTCCATTTTTGCAAGAAACGTGCGTTTCGTGCACCAAATCGCTGCTTTTGCACAGTTTTGACGCTAAACGTGCGTTTCATGCACCAAAACGCCGCTTTTTTGCAACGAAACGTGCGTTTCGCGCACCGAATCACCGCTTTTGCTCCGTTTGGGAAGAAACGTGCGTTTCGTGCACCAAAACGCTGCTTTTGCAACGAAACGTGCGTTTCGCGCGCCGATTCGCCGCCTTGGCTCCGTTTTGGCAACGAAACGTGCGTTTCGCGCACCGAATCGCCGCTTTTGCTACGTTTTGGCAAGGAACGTGCGTTTCGTGCACCAAATCGCTGCTTTTGCACAGTTTTGACGCTAAACGTGAGTTTCGTGCACCAAATAGCTGCTTTTGCACCAAAACGCCGCTTTTGCAACGAAACGTGCGTTTTGCGCACCGAATCGCCGCTTTTGCTCCGTTTTGGCATGAAACGTGCGTTTCGTGCACCAAGTCGCTGCTTTTGCGCAGTATCGACGCTAAACGTGCGTTTCGTGCACCAAAATGACGCTTTTGCAACGAAACGTGCGTTTCGCGCACCGAATCGTCGCTATTGCTCCGTTTTGGGAAGAAACGTGCGTTTCGTGCACCAAAACGCTGCTTTTGCAACGAAACGTGCGTTTCGCGCGCCGATTCGCCGCCTTGGCTCCGTTTTGGCAACGAAACGTGCGTTTCGCGCACCGAATCGCCGCTTTTGCTACGTTTTGGCAAGGAACGTGCGTTTCGTGCACCAAATCGCTGCTTTTGCACAGTTTTGACGCTAAACGTGAGTTTCGTGCACCAAATAGCTGCTTTTGCACCAAAACGCCGCTTTTGCAACGAAACGTGCGTTTTGCGCACCGAATCGCCGCTTTTGCTCCGTTTTGGCATGAAACGTGCGTTTCGTGCAACAAATCGCTGCATTTGCAGAGTTTTGACGCTAAACGTGCGTTTCATGCACCAAAACGCCGCTTTTTTTGCAACGAAACGTGCGTTTTGCGCACCGAATCGCCGCTCTTGCTCTGTTTTGGCAAGGAACGTGCGTTTCGTGCACCGAATCGCCGCTTTTGCTCTGTTTTGGCGTGAAACGTGCGTTTCGTGCACCAAATCGCTGCTTTTGCACAGTTTTGACGCTAAACGTGAGTTTCGTGCACCAAATCGCTGCTTTTGCACCAAAACGCCGCTTTTGCAACGAAACGTGCGTTTCGCGCACCGAATCACCGCTTTTGCTCCGTTTGGTAAGAAACGTGCGTTTCGTGCACCAAAACGCCGCATTTGCAACGAAACGTGCGTTTTGCGCACCGAATCGCCGCTTTTGCTCTGTTTTGGCAACGAACGTGCGTTTCGTGCACCAAATCGCTGCTTTTGCACAGTTTTGAAGCTAAACGTGCGTTACGTGCACCAACTCGCTGCTTTTGCACCAAAACGCCGCTTTTGCAACGAAACGTGCGTTTCGCGAACCGAATCGTCGCTTTTGTTCTGTTTTGGCAAGAAACGTGCGTTTCGTGCACCAAATAGCTGCTTTTGCACCAAAACGCCGCTTTTGCAACGAAACGTGCGTTTCGCGCACCTAATCGCCGCTTTTGCTCCGTTTTGGCATGAAACGTGCGTTTCGTGCACCAAGTCGCTGCTTTTGCGCAGTAGCGACGCTAAACGTGCGTTTCATGCACCAACTCGCTGCTTTTGCACAGTTTTGACGCTAAACGTGCGTTTCGTGCACCAAAACGCCGCATTTGCAGCGAAACGTGCGTTTCGCGCCCCGAATCGCCGCTTTTGCTCCGTTTTGGCAAGAAACCTGCGTTTCGTGCACCAAATCGCTGCTTTTGCCCAGTTTTGGCGCTATACGTGCGTGTCGTGCACCATATCGCCGCTTTTGCAACGAAACTTGCGTTTCGCGCACCGAATCGCCGCTTTTGCTCCGTTTAGGCAAGAAACGTGCGTTTCGAGGACCAAATCGCTGCTTTTGCACCAAAACGCCGCTTTTGCACGAAACGTGCGTTTCGCGCACCGATTCGCCGCTTTTGCTCCGTTTTGGCATGAATCGTGCGTTTCGTGCACCAAATCGCTGCTTTTGCACAGTTTCGCAACGAAACGTGCGTTTCGTGCACCAGATCGCAGCTTTTGCACAGTATCGACGCTAACCGTGCGTTTCGTGTACCAAATGCTGCTTTTGCACAGTTTCGACGCTAATCGTGCGTTTCGAGCCCCAAATCGCTGCTTTTGCACAGTTTGACGCCAAACGTGCGTTTCGTGAACCAAAACGCCGGTTTTGCAACGAAACGGGCGTTTCGCGCACCGAATCGCCGCTGTTGCTCCGTTTTCGCAAGAAACGTGCGTTTCGTGTACCAGATCGCTGCTTTTGCACAGTTTTGACGCTAAACGTGCGTTTTGCGCAGCGAATCGCCGCTTTTGCTCCGTTTTGGCAAGAAATGTGCGTTTCGTGCACCAAATCGCTGCTTTTGCACAGTTTGACGCTAAACGTGCGTTTCGTGTACCAGATCGCTGCTTTTGCACAGTTTTGACGCTAAACGTGCGTTTCGTGCGCAGAATCGCCGCTTTTGCTCAGTTTTGGCACAAAACGCGCGTTTCACGCACCGAATTGCTCCTTTTGGCACAAAACGGGCGTTCCGTGCACAGAATCGCCGCTTTTGCTCCGTATTGGCACAAAATCCGCGATTCGTTCAGAGAATCGCCGCTTTTGCTCAGTTATGGCGCAATATGTGCGTTACGTGCACAGAATCGCCGCTTTTGCTCAGTTTTGGCACAAAACGTGTGTTTCGTGCACAGAATCGCCGCTTTTGCTCAGTTTTGGAACAAAACCTGCGCTTCGTGCGCAAAATCGCCGCTTTAGCTCAGTTTTGGCACAAGACGTGCGTTTCACACACCGAATTGCTGCTTTAGCCACAAAACGTGTGTTTCGTGCACGGAATCGCCGCTTTTGTTCAGTTTTGGCACAAAATGTGCGTTTTGTGCACAGAATCGCCGCTTCTGTTCAGTTTTGGCACAAAGCGTGTGTTTCGTGCACAGAATCGCCGCTTCTGTTCAGTTTTGGCACAAAGCGTGTGTTTCGTGCACAGAATCGCCGCTTCTGCTCAGTTATAGCAAAAAACGTGCGATTCGTGCACAGAATCGCTGATTTTGTTCAGTTTTGGTACGAAACGTGCGCTCCGCGCACAGAATCGCCACTATTGCTCCGTTTTGGCACAAAACCCGCGGTTCGTGCACAGAATCGTGACTTTTGCTGAGTTTTGGCACAAATCCCGCGTTTCGAGCACAGAATCGCCGCTTTTGCTCCGTATTGGCACACAACGTGCGTTTCATGCACCGAATTGCTTCGTTTTTCACAAAACGTTCGTTTCGTGCACAGAATCGCCGCTTTTGCTCAGCTTTGGCACTAAACGTGCGTTTCGTGCACAGAATCGCCGCGTTTGCTCAGTTTTGGAACAAAACCCGCGATTCGTGCACAGAATCGCCGCTTTTGCTCAGTTTTAGCACAAAGCGAGCGTTTCACGCACCGAATTGCTCCTTTTGGCACAAAACGGGCGTTTCGTGCACAGAATCGCCGCTTTTGCTCAGTTTTGGCACAAAACGTGCGTTTCGTGCACCGAATTGCTCCTTTTGGCCCAGGACGTGCGTTTCGTGCACAGAATTGCTGCTTTTGCCCAGTTTCGGCACAAAACGGGCGTTTCGTGCACAGAATTGCCACTTTTGCTGAGTTTTTGCACAAAACGTGCGTTTCACGCACCGAATTGCTCCTTCTGGCACACAAACGTGTGTTTCGTGCACAGAATCGCCGCTTTTGATCAGTTTTGGCACAAAATGGACGTTTCGCGCACCGAATTGCCGCTTTTGCTCAGTTTTGCAACAAAACGTGCGTTTCGTGCACAGAATCGCCGTTTTAGCTCAGTTTTAGCACAAAGCGAGCGTTTCACGCACCGAATTGCTCCTTTTGGCACAAAACGGGCGTTTCGTGCACAGAATCGCCGCTTTTGCTCAGTTTTGGCACAAAATCCGCGATTCGTGCACAGAATCGCCGCTTTTGCTCAGTTTTGGCACAAAACGTGCGTTTCGTGCGCGGAATCGCCGCTTTTGCTCCGATTTGGCACAAAACGTGCGTTTCACACACCGAATTGCTCCTTTTGGCACAAAACGTGCGTTTCGTGCACAGAATCGCCGCTTTTGCTCAGTTTTGGCTCAAAACGGGCGTTACGTGCACAGAATCGTCGCTTTTGCTCAGTTTTGGCACAAAATGGACGTTTCGCGCACCGAATTGCCGCTTTTGCTCAGTTTTGCATCAAAACGTGCGTTTCGTGCACAGAATCGCCGTTTTAGCTCAGATTTAGCACAAAGCGAGCGTTTCACGCACTGAATTGCTCCTTTTGGCACAAAACGGGCGTTTCGTGCACAGAATCGCCGCTTTTGCTCAGTTTTAGCACAAAGCGAGCGTTTCACGCACCGAATTGCTCCTTTTGGCACAAAACGGGCGTTTCGTGCACAGAATCGCCGCTTTTGCTCAGTTTTGGCACAAAACGTGCGTTTCGTGCACCGAATTGCTCCTTTTGGCCCAGGACGTGCGTTTCGTGCACAGAATTGCTCCTATTTGCACAAAACGTGCGTTTCGTGCACGGAATCGCCGCTTTTGCTCCTATTTGCACAAAACGTGCGTTTCGTGCACGGAATCGCCGCTTTTGCTCCGATTTGGCACAAAACGTGCGTTTCACACACCGAATTGCTCCTTTTGGCACAAAACGTGCGTTTCGTGCACAGAATCGCCGCTTCTCCTCAGTTTTGGCACAACACATGCGTGTCGTGCACAGAATCGCCGCTTTTGCTTCTTACTGGTACAAAACGTGCGCTTCGTGCACAGAATCGCCGCTTTTGCTCAGGTTTGCCACAAAACGGGCGTTTCTTGCACAGAATCGCCGCTTTTGCTCAGTTCCGGCACAAATCGTGCGTTTCGAGCACAGAATCGCCGATTTTGCCCAGTATTGGCTCTCAACCCGCGTTTCGCACACAGAATCCCCGCTTTTGCTCAGTTTTGGCACAAAACGTGCGTTTCGTGCACAGAATCGCCGCTTTTGCTCAGTTATGGCGCAAAACGTGCGTTTCACACACCGAATTGATCCTTTTGGCACAGAACGTGTGTTTCGCGAACAGAATCGCCGTATTTGCTCAGTTTTCTCACAAAACGTGCGTTTCGTGCACAGTATCGCGGCTTTCGCTCAGTTTTTGCACAAAACGTGCGCTTCGTGCACAGAATCGCCGCTTTTGCTATGTTTTGGCTCAAAACGGGCGTTACGTGCACAGAATCGTCGCTTTTGCTCAGTTTTGGCACAAAATGGACGTTTCGCGCACCGAATTGCCGCTTTTGCTCAGTTTTGCAACAAAACGTGCGTTTCGTGCACAGAATCGCCGTTTTAGCTCAGTTTTAGCACAAAGCGAGCGTTTCCCGCACCGAATTGCTCCTTTTGGCACAAAACGGGCGTTTCGTGCACAGAATCGCGGCTTCTGCTCAGTTATGGCCCAAAACGTGCGCTTCTTGCTCAGAATCGCCGATTTCGCTCAGTTTTGGCACAAAACGTGCGTTTCGTGTACAGAATCGCCGCTGTTGCTCAGTTTTGGCACAAACCCCGCGCTTCGTGCACAAAATCTCCGCTGTTGCCCCGTATTGGCACATAACGTGCGTTTCACGCACCGAATTGCTCTTTCTGGCACAAAACGTGCGTATCGTGCACAGAATCGCCGGTTTTGCTCAGTTTTGGCACAAAACGTGCGTTTGACGCACTGAATTGCTCCGTCTGGCACAAAACGGGCGATTCGTGCACAACATCGCCGCTGTTGCTCAGTTTTGGCACAAAACGTGCGTTTCGTGTACAGAATCGCCGCTTTTGCCCAGTCTGGGCTCAAAACCGGCCTTTCGTGCACAGGATCGCCGGTTCTGCTCAGTTCAGGCACAAAACGTGAGCTTCGTGCACAGAATCGCCGCCTTTGCTCAGTTTTGGCACTAGACGTGCGTTTCGTGCACAGAATCGCCGCTGTTGCTCAGTTTTGGCACAAAACGTGCGTTTCGTGCACCGAATTGCTCCTTTTGGCCCAGGACGTGCGTTTCGTGCACAGAATTGCTGCTTTTGCCCAGTTTCGGCACAAAACGGGCGTTTCGTGCACAGAATTGCCACTTTTGCTGAGTTTTTGCACAAAACGTGCGTTTCACGCACCGAATTGCTCCTTCTGGCACACAAACGTGTGTTTCGTGCACAGAATCGCCGCTTTTGATCAGTTTTGGCACAAAATGGACGTTTCGCGCACCGAATTGCCGCTTTTGCTCAGTTTTGCAACAAAACGTGCGTTTCGTGCACAGAATCGCCGTTTTAGCTCAGTTTTAGCACAAAGCGAGCGTTTCACGCACCGAATTGCTCCTTTTGGCACAAAACGGGCGTTTCGTGCACAGAATCGCCGCTTTTGCTCAGTTTTGGCACAAAATCCGCGATTCGTGCACAGAATCGCCGCTTTTGCTCAGTTTTGGCACAAAACGTGCGTTTCGTGCGCGGAATCGCCGCTTTTGCTCCGATTTGGCACAAAACGTGCGTTTCACACACCGAATTGCTCCTTTTGGCACAAAACGTGCGTTTCGTGCACAGAATCGCCGCTTTTGCTCAGTTTTGGCTCAAAACGGGCGTTACGTGCACAGAATCGTCGCTTTTGCTCAGTTTTGGCACAAAATGGACGTTTCGCGCACCGAATTGCCGCTTTTGCTCAGTTTTGCATCAAAACGTGCGTTTCGTGCACAGAATCGCCGTTTTAGCTCAGATTTAGCACAAAGCGAGCGTTTCACGCACTGAATTGCTCCTTTTGGCACAAAACGGGCGTTTCGTGCACAGAATCGCCGCTTTTGCTCAGTTTTAGCACAAAGCGAGCGTTTCACGCACCGAATTGCTCCTTTTGGCACAAAACGGGCGTTTCGTGCACAGAATCGCCGCTTTTGCTCAGTTTTGGCACAAAACGTGCGTTTCGTGCACCGAATTGATCCTTTTGGCCCAGGACGTGCGTTTCGTGCACAGAATTGCTCCTATTTGCACAAAACGTGCGTTTCGTGCACGGAATCGCCGCTTTTGCTCCTATTTGCACAAAACGTGCGTTTCGTGCACGGAATCGCCGCTTTTGCTCCGATTTGGCACAAAACGTGCGTTTCACACACCGAATTGCTCCTTTTGGCACAAAACGTGCGTTTCGTGCACAGAATCGCCGCTTCTCCTCAGTTTTGGCACAACACATGCGTGTCGTGCACAGAATCGCCGCTTTTGCTTCTTACTGGTACAAAACGTGCGCTTCGTGCACAGAATCGCCGCTTTTGCTCAGGTTTGCCACAAAACGGGCGTTTCTTGCACAGAATCGCCGCTTTTGCTCAGTTCCGGCACAAATCGTGCGTTTCGAGCACAGAATCGCCGATTTTGCCCAGTATTGGCTCTCAACCCGCGTTTCGCACACAGAATCCCCGCTTTTGCTCAGTTTTGGCACAAAACGTGCGTTTCGTGCACAGAATCGCCGCTTTTGCTCAGTTATGGCGCAAAACGTGCGTTTCACACACCGAATTGATCCTTTTGGCACAGAACGTGTGTTTCGCGAACAGAATCGCCGTATTTGCTCAGTTTTCTCACAAAACGTGCGTTTCGTGCACAGTATCGCGGCTTTCGCTCAGTTTTTGCACAAAACGTGCGCTTCGTGCACAGAATCGCCGCTTTTGCTATGTTTTGGCTCAAAACGGGCGTTACGTGCACAGAATCGTCGCTTTTGCTCAGTTTTGGCACAAAATGGACGTTTCGCGCACCGAATTGCCGCTTTTGCTCAGTTTTGCAACAAAACGTGCGTTTCGTGCACAGAATCGCCGTTTTAGCTCAGTTTTAGCACAAAGCGAGCGTTTCCCGCACCGAATTGCTCCTTTTGGCACAAAACGGGCGTTTCGTGCACAGAATCGCGGCTTCTGCTCAGTTATGGCCCAAAACGTGCGCTTCTTGCTCAGAATCGCCGATTTCGCTCAGTTTTGGCACAAAACGTGCGTTTCGTGTACAGAATCGCCGCTGTTGCTCAGTTTTGGCACAAACCCCGCGCTTCGTGCACAAAATCTCCGCTGTTGCCCCGTATTGGCACATAACGTGCGTTTCACGCACCGAATTGCTCTTTCTGGCACAAAACGTGCGTATCGTGCACAGAATCGCCGGTTTTGCTCAGTTTTGGCACAAAACGTGCGTTTGACGCACTGAATTGCTCCGTCTGGCACAAAACGGGCGATTCGTGCACAACATCGCCGCTGTTGCTCAGTTTTGGCACAAAACGTGCGTTTCGTGTACAGAATCGCCGCTTTTGCCCAGTCTGGGCTCAAAACCGGCCTTTCGTGCACAGGATCGCCGGTTCTGCTCAGTTCAGGCACAAAACGTGAGCTTCGTGCACAGAATCGCCGCCTTTGCTCAGTTTTGGCACTAGACGTGCGTTTCGTGCACAGAATCGCCGCTGTTGCTCAGTTTTGGCACAAAACGGGTGTTTCGTGCACAGAATCGTCACTTTTGCTTTGTTTTGGCACAAAACATCCGTATCGTGGACAGAATCGCCGCATTTGCTCAGTTTTGACACAAATCCCGCGTTTCGTGCCCTGAATCGCCGCTTTTGCTCAGTTTTGGCACAAAACCCGAGTTTCGTGCACAGAATCGCCGCTTTTGCTCAGTTTTGGCACAAAACCCGCGTTTCGGGCACAGAATTGCCTCTTTTGCTCAGTTTTGGCACAAAACGTGCGTTTTGTGCATAGAATCATCGCTTTTGCTGAGTTTTGGCACAAATCCCGCATTTCGAGCACAGAATCGCCGCTTCTGCTCAGTTATGGCACAAAACGTGCGCTTCCTGCACAGAATGCGCTGTTTTGGCACAAAACCCGCGTTTCGCGCACAGAATCGTCGCGTTTGCTCCGTATTGGCACACAACGTGCGTTTCACGCACCGAATTGCTCCGTTTGGCGCAAAACGTTCGTTTCGTGCACAGAATCGCCGCTTCTGCTCCGTATTGGCACAAAACGAGCGCTTGGTGCACAGAATCGCCGCTTTTCCTGAGTTTTGCCACAAAACGTGCGCTTCGAGCACAGAATCGCCGCTTTTGCTCAGTTTTGGCACAAAACGGGCGTTTCGTGCTCAGAATCTTCTCTTTTGCTCAGTTTTGGCACAAAACGTCCGTTTCGTGGACAGAATCGCCGCATTTGCTCAGTTTTGGCACAAAACGTGCGTTTCACGCACCGAATTGCTCCCTTTGTCACAAAATGTGCGTTTCGTGCCCAGAATTGCCGCTTTTGCTCCGTTTTGTCACAAAACCTGCGCTTCACGCACCGAATTGCTCCTTCTGGCACAAAACGTGCGTTTCGTGCACAGAATCGCCGCTTTTGCTCAGTTTTGGCACAAAACGTGCGTTTCGTGCACAGAATCGCCGCTTTTGCTCAGTTTTGGCACAAAATGGACGTTTCGCGCACCGAATTGCCGCTTTTGCTCAGTTTTGCATCAAAACGTGCGTTTCGTGCACAGAATCGCCGTTTTAGCTCAGATTTAGCACAAAGCGAGCGTTTCACGCACTGAATTGCTCCTTTTGGCACAAAACGGGCGTTTCGTGCACAGAATCGCCGCTTTTGCTCAGTTTTAGCACAAAGCGAGCGTTTCACGCACCGAATTGCTCCTTTTGGCACAAAACGGGCGTTTCGTGCACAGAATCGCCGCTTTTGCTCAGTTTTGGCACAAAACGTGCGTTTCGTGCACCGAATTGCTCCTTTTGGCCCAGGACGTGCGTTTCGTGCACAGAATTGCTCCTATTTGCACAAAACGTGCGTTTCGTGCACGGAATCGCCGCTTTTGCTCCTATTTGCACAAAACGTGCGTTTCGTGCACGGAATCGCCGCTTTTGCTCCGATTTGGCACAAAACGTGCGTTTCACACACCGAATTGCTCCTTTTGGCACAAAACGTGCGTTTCGTGCACAGAATCGCCGCTTCTCCTCAGTTTTGGCACAACACATGCGTGTCGTGCACAGAATCGCCGCTTTTGCTTCTTACTGGTACAAAACGTGCGCTTCGTGCACAGAATCGCCGCTTTTGCTCAGGTTTGCCACAAAACGGGCGTTTCTTGCACAGAATCGCCGCTTTTGCTCAGTTCCGGCACAAATCGTGCGTTTCGAGCACAGAATCGCCGATTTTGCCCAGTATTGGCTCTCAACCCGCGTTTCGCACACAGAATCCCCGCTTTTGCTCAGTTTTGGCACAAAACGTGCGTTTCGTGCACAGAATCGCCGCTTTTGCTCAGTTATGGCGCAAAACGTGCGTTTCACACACCGAATTGATCCTTTTGGCACAGAACGTGTGTTTCGCGAACAGAATCGCCGTATTTGCTCAGTTTTCTCACAAAACGTGCGTTTCGTGCACAGTATCGCGGCTTTCGCTCAGTTTTTGCACAAAACGTGCGCTTCGTGCACAGAATCGCCGCTTTTGCTATGTTTTGGCTCAAAACGGGCGTTACGTGCACAGAATCGTCGCTTTTGCTCAGTTTTGGCACAAAATGGACGTTTCGCGCACCGAATTGCCGCTTTTGCTCAGTTTTGCAACAAAACGTGCGTTTCGTGCACAGAGTCGCCGTTTTAGCTCAGTTTTAGCACAAAGCGAGCGTTTCCCGCACCGAATTGCTCCTTTTGGCACAAAACGGGCGTTTCGTGCACAGAATCGCGGCTTCTGCTCAGTTATGGCCCAAAACGTGCGCTTCTTGCTCAGAATCGCCGATTTCGCTCAGTGTTGGCACAAAACGTGCGTTTCGTGTACAGAATCGCCGCTGTTGCTCAGTTTTGGCACAAACCCCGCGCTTCGTGCACAAAATCTCCGCTGTTGCCCCGTATTGGCACATAACGTGCGTTTCGCGCACCGAATTGCTCTTTCTGGCACAAAACGTGCGTATCATGCACAGAATCGCCGGTTTTGCTCAGTTTTGGCACAAAACGTGCGTTTCGTCCACAGAATCGCCGCTTTTGCTCAGTTATGGCGCAAAACGTGCGTTTCACACACCGAATTGATCCTTTTGGCACAGAACGTGTGTTTCGCGAACAGAATCGCCGTATTTGCTCAGTTTTCTCACAAAACGTGCGTTTCGTGCACAGTATCGCGGCTTTCGCTCAGTTTTTGCACAAAACGTGCGCTTCGTGCACAGAATCGCCGCTTTTGCTATGTTTTGGCTCAAAACGGGCGTTACGTGCACAGAATCGTCGCTTTTGCTCAGTTTTGGCACAAAATGGACGTTTCGCGCACCGAATTGCCGCTTTTGCTCAGTTTTGCAACAAAACGTGCGTTTCGTGCACAGAATCGCCGTTTTAGCTCAGTTTTAGCACAAAGCGAGCGTTTCCCGCACCGAATTGCTCCTTTTGGCACAAAACGGGCGTTTCGTGCACAGAATCGCGGCTTCTGCTCAGTTATGGCCCAAAACGTGCGCTTCTTGCTCAGAATCGCCGATTTCGCTCAGTTTTGGCACAAAACGTGCGTTTCGTGTACAGAATCGCCGCTGTTGCTCAGTTTTGGCACAAACCCCGCGCTTCGTGCACAAAATCTCCGCTGTTGCCCCGTATTGGCACATAACGTGCGTTTCACGCACCGAATTGCTCTTTCTGGCACAAAACGTGCGTATCGTGCACAGAATCGCCGGTTTTGCTCAGTTTTGGCACAAAACGTGCGTTTGACGCACTGAATTGCTCCGTCTGGCACAAAACGGGCGATTCGTGCACAACATCGCCGCTGTTGCTCAGTTTTGGCACAAAACGTGCGTTTCGTGTACAGAATCGCCGCTTTTGCCCAGTCTGGGCTCAAAACCGGCCTTTCGTGCACAGGATCGCCGGTTCTGCTCAGTTCAGGCACAAAACGTGAGCTTCGTGCACAGAATCGCCGCCTTTGCTCAGTTTTGGCACTAGACGTGCGTTTCGTGCACAGAATCGCCGCTGTTGCTCAGTTTTGGCACAAAACGGGTGTTTCGTGCACAGAATCGTCACTTTTGCTTTGTTTTGGCACAAAACATCCGTATCGTGGACAGAATCGCCGCATTTGCTCAGTTTTGACACAAATCCCGCGTTTCGTGCCCTGAATCGCCGCTTTTGCTCAGTTTTGGCACAAAACCCGAGTTTCGTGCACAGAATCGCCGCTTTTGCTTAGTTTTGGCACAAAACCCGCGTTTCGGGCACAGAATTGCCTCTTTTGCTCAGTTTTGGCACAAAACGTGCGTTTTGTGCATAGAATCATCGCTTTTGCTGAGTTTTGGCACAAATCCCGCATTTCGAGCACAGAATCGCCGCTTCTGCTCAGTTATGGCACAAAACGTGCGCTTCCTGCACAGAATGCGCTGTTTTGGCACAAAACCCGCGTTTCGCGCACAGAATCGTCGCGTTTGCTCCGTATTGGCACACAACGTGCGTTTCACGCACCGAATTGCTCCGTTTGGCGCAAAACGTTCGTTTCGTGCACAGAATCGCCGCTTCTGCTCCGTATTGGCACAAAACGAGCGCTTGGTGCACAGAATCGCCGCTTTTCCTGAGTTTTGCCACAAAACGTGCGCTTCGTGCACAGAATCGCCGCTTTTGCTCAGTTTTGGCACAAAACGGGCGTTTCGTGCTCAGAATCTTCTCTTTTGCTCAGTTTTGGCACAAAACGTCCGTTTCGTGGACAGAATCGCCGCATTTGCTCAGTTTTGGCACAAAACGTGCGTTTCACGCACCGAATTGCTCCCTTTGTCACAAAATGTGCGTTTCGTGCCCAGAATTGCCGCTTTTGCTCCGTTTTGTCACAAAACCTGCGCTTCACGCACCGAATTGCTCCTTCTGGCACAAAACGTGCGTTTCGTGCACAGAATCGCCGCTTTTGCTCAGTTTTGGCACAAAACGTGCGTTTCGTGCACAGAATCGCCGCTTTTGCTCAGTTTTGGCACAAAACCTGCGCTTCACGCACCGAATTGCTCCTTCTGGCACAAAACGTGCGCTTCGTGCACAGAATCGCCGCTTTTGCTCAGTTTTGGCACAAAACGTGCGTCTCGTGCACAGAATCGCCGCTTTTGCTCGGTTTTGTCACAAAACCTGCGCTTCACGCACCGAATTGCTCCTTCAGGCACAAAACGTGCGTTTCGTGCACAGAATCGCCGCTTTTGCTCAGTTTTGGCTCAAAACGTGCGTTTCGTTCAAAGAATCGCCGCTTTTGCTCCGTTTTGTCAAAAACGTGCGTTTCACTCACCGAATTGCTCCTTCTGGTACAAAACGTGCGTTTCGTGCACAGAATCGCCGCTACAGCTCCGTATTGGCGCAAAACGTCTGTTTCGTGTACAGAATCGCCGCCTTTGTTCAGTTTTGGAACAAAACGTGCGCTTCGTGCACAAAATCGCCGCTTTTGCTCAGTTTTGGCACAAGACGTGCGTTTCACACGCCGAATTGCTGCTTTTGCCACAAAACGTGTGTTTCGTGCACGGAATCGCCGCTTTTGTTCAGTTTTGTCACAAAATGTGCCTTTCGTGCACAGAATCGCCGCTTTTGCTCCGTTTTGGCACAAAGCGTGCGTTTCGAGCACAGAATCGCCGCTTTTGCTAAGTTTTGGCACAAAACGTGCGTTTCGTGCGCGGAATCGCCGCTTTTGCTCCGATTTGGCACAAAACGTGCGTTTCACACACCGAATTGCTCCTTTTGGCACAAAACGTGCGTTTCGTGCACAGAATCGCCGCTTTTGCTCAGTTTTGGCTCAAAACGGGCGTTACGTGCACAGAATCGTCGCTTTTGCTCAGTTTTGGCACATAATGGACGTTTCGCGCACCGAATTGCCGCTTTTGCTCAGTTTTGCATCAAAACGTGCGTTTCGTGCACAGAATCGCCGTTTTAGCTCAGATTTAGCACAAAGCGAGCGTTTCACGCACTGAATTGCTCCTTTTGGCACAAAACGGGCGTTTCGTGCACAGAATCGCCGCTTTTGCTCAGTTTTAGCACAAAGCGAGCGTTTCACGCACCGAATTGCTCCTTTTGGCACAAAACGGGCGTTTCGTGCACAGAATCGCCGCTTTTGCTCAGTTTTGGCACAAAACGTGCGTTTCGTGCACCGAATTGCTCGTTTTGGCCCAGGACGTGCGTTTCGTGCACAGAATTGCTCCTATTTGCACAAAACGTGCGTTTCGTGCACGGAATCGCCGCTTTTGCTCCTATTTGCACAAAACGTGCGTTTCGTGCACGGAATCGCCGCTTTTGCTCCGATTTGGCACAAAACGTGCGTTTCACACACCGAATTGCTCCTTTTGGCACAAAACGTGCGTTTCGTGCACAGAATCGCCGCTTTTGCTCAGTTATGGCGCAAAACGTGCGTTTCACACACCGAATTGATCCTTTTGGCACAGAACGTGTGTTTCGCGAACAGAATCGCCGTATTTGCTCAGTTTTCTCACAAAACGTGCGTTTCGTGCACAGTATCGCGGCTTTCGCGCAGTTTTTGCACAAAACGTGCGCTTCGTGCACAGAATCGCCACTTTTGCTATGTTTCGGCTCAAAACGGGCGTTACGTGCACAGAATCGCGGCTTCTGCTCAGTTATGGCCCAAAACGTCGCTTTTGCTCAGTTTTGGCACAAAATGGACGTTTCGCGCACCGAATTGCCGCTTTTGCTCAGTTTTGCAACAAAACGTGCGTTTCGTGCACAGAGTCGCCGTTTTAGCTCAGTTTTAGCACAAAGCGAGCGTTTCCCGCACCGAATTGCTCCTTTTGGCACAAAACGGGCGTTTCGTGCACAGAATCGCGGCTTCTGCTCAGTTATGGCCCAAAACGTGCGCTTCTTGCTCAGAATCGCCGATTTCGCTCAGTGTTGGCACAAAACGTGCGTTTCGTGTACAGAATCGCCGCGGTTGCTCAGTTTTGGCACAAACCCCGCGCTTCGTGCACAAAATCTCCGCTGTTGCCCCGTATTGGCACATAACGTGCGTTTCACGCACCGAATTGCTCTTTCTGGCACAAAACGTGCGTATCGTGCACAGAATCGCCGGTTTTGCTCAGTTTTGGCACAAAACGTGCGTTTGACGCACTGAATTGCTCCGTTTGGCACAAAACGGGCGATTCGTGCACAACATCGCCGCTGTTGCTCAGTTTTGGCACAAAACGTGTGTTTCGTGTACAGAATCGCCGCTTTTGCCCAGTCTGGGCTCAAAACCCGCCTTTCGTGCACAGGATCGCCGGTTCTGCTCAGTTCAGGCACAAAACGTGAGCTTCGTGCACAGAATCGCCGCCTTTGCTCAGTTTTGGCACTAGACGTGCGTTTCGTGCACAGAATCGCCGCTGTTGCTCAGTTTTGGCACAAAACCCGCGTTTCGTGCACTGAATCTCCGCTTTTGCTCAGTTTTGGCACAAAACGGTCGTTTCGTGCACAGAATCGCAGCGGTTGCTCAGTTTTGGCACAAAACCCGCGTTTCGCGAACAGAATCGCCTTATTTGCTCAGTTTTCTCACAAAACGTGCGTTTCGTGCACAGTATCGCGACTTTCGCTCAGTTTTGGCACAAAACGTGCGCTTCGTGCACAGAATCGCCGCTTTTGCTCAGTTTTGGCTCAAAACGGGCGTTACGTGCATAGAATCGTCGCTTTTGCTCAGTTTTTGGAACAAAATGGTCGTTTCGCGCACCGAATTGCCGCTTTTGCTCAGTTTTGCAACAAAACGTGCGTTTCGTGCACAGAATCGCCGCTTTTGCTCTGTTTTGTCTCAAAACGTGCGTTTCGCGCACCGAATTGCTCCTTCTGGTACAAAACGTGCGTTTCGTGCACAGAATCGTCGCTTTTGCTTTGTTTTGGCACAAAACATCCGTTTCGTGGACAGAATCGCCGCATTTGCCCAGTTTTGACACAAAACCCGCGTTTCGTGCCCTGAATCGCCGCTTTTGCTCAGTTTTGGCACAAAACCCGAGTTTCGTGCACAGAATCGCCGCTTTTGCTCAGTTTTGGCACAAAACCCGCGTTTCGGGCACAGAATTGCCTCTTTTGCTCAGTTTTGGCACAAAACGTGCGTTTTGTGCATAGAATCATCGCTTTTGCTGAGTTTTGGCACAAATCCCGCATTTCGAGCACAGAATCGCCGCTTCTGCTCAGTTATGGCACAAAACGTGCGCTTCCTGCACAGAATGCGCTGTTTTGGCACAAAACCCGCGTTTCGCGCACAGAATCGCCGCGTTTGCTCCGTATTGGCACACAACGTGCGTTTCACGCACTGAATTGCTCCGTTTGGCACAAAACGTTCGTTTCGTGCACAGAATCGCCGCTTCTGCTCCGTATTGGCACAAAACGAGCGCTTGGTGCACAGAATCGCCGCTTTTCCTGAGTTTTGCCACAAAACGTGCGCTTCGTGCACAGAATCGCCGCTTTTGCTCAGTTTTGGCACAAAACGGGCGTTTCGTGCTCAGAATCTTCTCTTTTGCTCAGTTTTGGCACAAAACGTCCGTTTCGTGGACAGAATCGCCGCTTTTGCTCGGTTTTCTCACAAAACCTGCGCTTCACGCACCGAATTGCTCCTTCAGGCACAAAACGTGCGTTTCGTGCACAGAATCGCCGCTTTTGCTCAGTTTTGGCTCAAAACGTTCGTTTCGTTCAAAGAATCGCCGCTTTTGCTCCGTTTTGTCAAAAACGTGCGTTTCACTCACCGAATTGCTCCTTCTGGTACAAAACGTGCGTTTCGTGCACAGAATCGCCGCTACAGCTCCGTATTGGCGCAAAACGTCTGTTTCGTGTACAGAATCGCCGCCTTTGTTCAGTTTTGGAACAAAACGTGCGCTTCGTGCACAAAATCGCCGCTTTTGCTCAGTTTTGGCACAAGACGTGCGTTTCACACGCCGAATTGCTGCTTTTGCCACAAAACGTGTGTTTCGTGCACGGAATCGCCGCTTTTGTTCAGTTTTGTCACAAAATGTGCCTTTCGTGCACAGAATCGCCGCTTTCGCTCAGTTTTAGCACAAAGCGAGCGTTTCACACACCGAATTGCTCCTTCTGGCACAAAACGTGCGTTTCGTGCACAGAATCGCCGCTTCTGCTCCGTTTTGGCACAAAACGTGCGTTTCGTTCAAAGAATCGCCGCTTTTGCTCCGTTTTTTCAAAAACGTGCGTTTCACTCACCGAATTGCTCCTTCTGGTACAAAACGTGCGTTTCGTGCACAGAATCGCCGCTACAGCTCCGTATTGGCACAAAACGGGCGCTTCGTGCACAGAATCGCCGCTTTTGCTCAGTTTTGCCACAAAACGTGTGTTTCGTGCACAGAATCGCCGTTTTAGCTCAGTTTTAGCACAAAGCGAGCGTTTCACACACCGAAGTGATCCTTTTGGCACAAAACGGGCGTTTCGGGCACAGAATCGTCGCTTTTGCACAGTTTTGGCACAAATCGTCCGTTTGGTGGACAGAATCGCCGCATTTGCTCAGTTTTGGCACAAAACGTGCGTTTCACGCACCGAATTGCTCCTTTTGGCACAAAATGTGCGTTTCGTGCACAGAATCGCCGCTTTTGCTCCGTTTTGTCACAAAACCTGCGCTTCACGCACCGAATTGCTCCTTCTGGCACAAAACGTGCGTTTCGTGCACAGAATCGCCGCTTTTGCTCAGTTTTGGCACAAACCGTGCGTTTCGTGCACAGGATCGCCGCTTTTGCTCAGTTTTGGCACAAAATGGACGTTTCGCGCACCGAATTGCCGCTTTTGCTCAGTTTTGCAACAAACCGTGCGTTTCGTGCACAGAATCGCCGCTTTTGCTCCGTTTTGTCTCAAAACGTGCGTTTCACGCACCGAATTGCTCCTTCTGGTACAATACGTGCGTTTCGTGCACAGAATCGCCGCTTCTGCTCCGTTTTGGCACAAAACCTGCGCTTCACGCACCAAATTGCTCCTTCTGGCACAAAACGTGCGTTTCGTGCACAGAATCGCCGCTTTTGCTCAGTTCTGGCACCAAACGTGCGTCTCGTGCACAGAATCGCCGCTTTTGCTCCGTTTTGTCACAAAACCTGCGCTTCACGCACCGAATTGCTCCTTCTGGCACAGAACGTGCGTTTCGTGCACAGAATCGCCGCTTTTGCTCAGTTTTGGCAAAAAACGTGCGTTTCGTGCTCAGAATCGTCTCTTTTGCTCAGTTTTGGCACAAAACGTCCGTTTCGTGGACAGAATCGCCGCATTTGCTCAGCTTTGGCACAAAACGTGTGTTTCACGCACCGAACTGCTTCTTTTGGCACAAAATGTGCGTTTCGTGCACAGAATCGCCGATTTTGCTCCGTTTTGTCACAAAAGATGCGCTTCACGCACCGAATTGCTCCTTCTGGCACAAAACGTGCGTTTCGTGCACAGAATCGCCGCTTTTGCTCAGTTTTGGCACAAAACGTGCGTTTCGTGCACAGAATCGCCGCTATTGCTCCGTTTTCTCACAAAACCTGCGCTTCACGCACCGAATTACTCCTTCTGGCACAAAACGTGCGTTTCGTGCACAGAATCGCCGCTTTTGCTCAGTTTTGGCACAAAACGTGCGTCTCGTGCACAGAATCGCCGCTTTCGCTCCGTTTTGTCACAAAACCTGCGCTTCACGCACCGAATTGCTCCTTCTGGCACAAAACGTGCGTTTCCTGCACAGAATCGCCGCTTTTGCTCAGTTTTGCCACAAAACGTCTGTTTCGTGTACAGAATCGCCGCCTTTGTTCAGTTTTGGAACAAAACGTGCGCTTCATGCACAAAATCGCTGCTTTTGATCAGTTTTGGCACAAGACGTGCGTTTCACACACCGAATTGCTGCTTTTGCCACAAAACATGTGTTTCGTGCACGGAAACGCCGCTTTTGTTCAGTTTTGGCACAAAATGTGCGCTTCGTGCACAGACTCGCCGCTTTTGCTCAGTTTTGGCACAAAACGTGCGTTTCGTTCAAAGAATCGCCGCTTTTGCACCGTTTTGTCATAAAACGTGCGTTTCACACTCCGAATTGCTGCTTTTGTCACAAAATGTGCGTTTCGTGCACCGAATCGCCGCTTTAGCTCAGTTTTGGCACAAAACGTGCGTTTCGTGCACAGAATCGCCGCTTTTGCTCAGTTTTGGCACAAAACGTGCGATTCACGCACCGAATTGTTCCTTTTGTTACAAAACGAGCGCTTCGTGCACAGAATCGCTGCTTTTGCTCTGTTTTGTCACAAAACCTGCGCTTCACGCACCGAATTGCTCCTTCTGGTACAAAACGTGCGTTTCGTGCACAGAATCGCCGCTTTTGCTCCGTTTTGTCACAAAACCTGCGCTTCACGCACCGAATTGCTCCTTCTGGCACAAAACGTGCGTTTCGTGCACAGAATCGCCGCTTTTGCTCAGTTTTGGCACAAAACGTGCGTCTCGTGCACAGAATCGCCGCGTTTGCTCCGTTTTCTCACAAAACCTGCGCTTCACGCACCGAATTGCTCCTTCTGGCACAAAACGTGCGTTTCGTGCACAGAATCGCCGCTTATGCTCAGTTTTGGCACAAAACGTGCATTTCGTGCACAGAATCGCCGCTTTTGCTCAGTTTTACCACAAAACGTGTGTTTCGTTCACAGAATCGCCGCTTTTGCTCAGTTTTGGAACAAAGCGTGCGCTTCGTGCACAAAATCGCCGCTTTTGCTCAGTTTTGGCACAATACGTGCGTTTCACACACCGAATTGCTGCTTTTGCCACAAAACGTGTGTTTCGAGCACGGAATCGCCGCTTTTGTTCAGTTTTGTCACAAAATGTGCCTTTCGTGCACAGAATCGCCGCTTTCGCTCAGTTTTAGCACAAAGCGAGCGTTTCACACACCGAATTGCTCCTTCTGGCACAAAACGTGCGTTTCGTGCACAGAATCGCCGCTTCTGCTCCGTTTTGGCACAAAACGTGCGTTTCGTTCAAAGAATCGCCGCTTTTGCTCCGTTTTTTCAAAAACGTGCGTTTCACTCACCGAATTGCTCCTTCTGGTACAAAACGTGCGTTTCGTGCACAGAATCGCCGCTACAGCTCCGTATTGGCACAAAACGGGCGCTTCGTGCACAGAATCGCCGCTTTTGCTCAGTTTTGCCACAAAACGTGTGTTTCGTGCACAGAATCGCCGTTTTAGCTCAGTTTTAGCACAAAGCGAGCGTTTCACACACCGAAGTGATCCTTTTGGCACAAAACGGGCGTTTCGGGCACAGAATCGTCGCTTTTGCACAGTTTTGGCACAAATCGTCCGTTTGGTGGACAGAATCGCCGCATTTGCTCAGTTTTGGCACAAAACGTGCGTTTCACGCACCGAATTGCTCCTTTTGGCACAAAATGTGCGTTTCGTGCACAGAATCGCCGCTTTTGCTCCGTTTTGTCACAAAACCTGCGCTTCACGCACCGAATTGCTCCTTCTGGCACAAAACGTGCGTTTCGTGCACAGAATCGCCGCTTTTGCTCAGTTTTGGCACAAACCGTGCGTTTCGTGCACAGGATCGCCGCTTTTGCTCAGTTTTGGCACAAAATGGACGTTTCGCGCACCGAATTGCCGCTTTTGCTCAGTTTTGCAACAAACCGTGCGTTTCGTGCACAGAATCGCCGCTTTTGCTCCGTTTTGTCTCAAAACGTGCGTTTCACGCACCGAATTGCTCCTTCTGGTACAATACGTGCGTTTCGTGCACAGAATCGCCGCTTCTGCTCCGTTTTGGCACAAAACCTGCGCTTCACGCACCAAATTGCTCCTTCTGGCACAAAACGTGCGTTTCGTGCACAGAATCGCCGCTTTTGCTCAGTTCTGGCACCAAACGTGCGTCTCGTGCACAGAATCGCCGCTTTTGCTCCGTTTTGTCACAAAACCTGCGCTTCACGCACCGAATTGCTCCTTCTGGCACAGAACGTGCGTTTCGTGCACAGAATCGCCGCTTTTGCTCAGTTTTGGCAAAAAACGTGCGTTTCGTGCTCAGAATCGTCTCTTTTGCTCAGTTTTGGCACAAAACGTCCGTTTCGTGGACAGAATCGCCGCATTTGCTCAGCTTTGGCACAAAACGTGTGTTTCACGCACCGAACTGCTTCTTTTGGCACAAAATGTGCGTTTCGTGCACAGAATCGCCGATTTTGCTCCGTTTTGTCACAAAAGATGCGCTTCACGCACCGAATTGCTCCTTCTGGCACAAAACGTGCGTTTCGTGCACAGAATCGCCGCTTTTGCTCAGTTTTGGCACAAAACGTGCGTTTCGTGCACAGAATCGCCGCTATTGCTCCGTTTTCTCACAAAACCTGCGCTTCACGCACCGAATTACTCCTTCTGGCACAAAACGTGCGTTTCGTGCACAGAATCGCCGCTTTTGCTCAGTTTTGGCACAAAACGTGCGTCTCGTGCACAGAATCGCCGCTTTCGCTCCGTTTTGTCACAAAACCTGCGCTTCACGCACCGAATTGCTCCTTCTGGCACAAAACGTGCGTTTCCTGCACAGAATCGCCGCTTTTGCTCAGTTTTGCCACAAAACGTCTGTTTCGTGTACAGAATCGCCGCCTTTGTTCAGTTTTGGAACAAAACGTGCGCTTCATGCACAAAATCGCTGCTTTTGATCAGTTTTGGCACAAGACGTGCGTTTCACACACCGAATTGCTGCTTTTGCCACAAAACATGTGTTTCGTGCACGGAAACGCCGCTTTTGTTCAGTTTTGGCACAAAATGTGCGCTTCGTGCACAGACTCGCCGCTTTTGCTCAGTTTTGGCACAAAACGTGCGTTTCGTTCAAAGAATCGCCGCTTTTGCACCGTTTTGTCATAAAACGTGCGTTTCACACTCCGAATTGCTGCTTTTGTCACAAAATGTGCGTTTCGTGCACCGAATCGCCGCTTTAGCTCAGTTTTGGCACAAAACGTGCGTTTCGTGCACAGAATCGCCGCTTTTGCTCAGTTTTGGCACAAAACGTGCGATTCACGCACCGAATTGTTCCTTTTGTTACAAAACGAGCGCTTCGTGCACAGAATCGCTGCTTTTGCTCTGTTTTGTCACAAAACCTGCGCTTCACGCACCGAATTGCTCCTTCTGGTACAAAACGTGCGTTTCGTGCACAGAATCGCCGCTTTTGCTCCGTTTTGTCACAAAACCTGCGCTTCACGCACCGAATTGCTCCTTCTGGCACAAAACGTGCGTTTCGTGCACAGAATCGCCGCTTTTGCTCAGTTTTGGCACAAAACGTGCGTCTCGTGCACAGAATCGCCGCGTTTGCTCCGTTTTCTCACAAAACCTGCGCTTCACGCACCGAATTGCTCCTTCTGGCACAAAACGTGCGTTTCGTGCACAGAATCGCCGCTTATGCTCAGTTTTGGCACAAAACGTGCATTTCGTGCACAGAATCGCCGCTTTTGCTCAGTTTTACCACAAAACGTGTGTTTCGTTCACAGAATCGCCGCTTTTGCTCAGTTTTGGAACAAAGCGTGCGCTTCGTGCACAAAATCGCCGCTTTTGCTCAGTTTTGGCACAATACGTGCGTTTCACACACCGAATTGCTGCTTTTGCCACAAAACGTGTGTTTCGAGCACGGAATCGCCGCTTTTGTTCAGTTTTGTCACAAAATGTGCCTTTCGTGCACAGAATCGCCGCTTTCGCTCAGTTTTAGCACAAAGCGAGCGTTTCACACACCGAATTGCTCCTTCTGGCACAAAACGTGCGTTTCGTGCACAGAATCGCCGCTTCTGCTCCGTTTTGGCACAAAACGTGCGTTTCGTTCAAAGAATCGCCGCTTTTGCTCCGTTTTTTCAAAAACGTGCGTTTCACTCACCGAATTGCTCCTTCTGGTACAAAACGTGCGTTTCGTGCACAGAATCGCCGCTACAGCTCCGTATTGGCACAAAACGGGCGCTTCGTGCACAGAATCGCCGCTTTTGCTCAGTTTTGCCACAAAACGTGTGTTTCGTGCACAGAATCGCCGTTTTAGCTCAGTTTTAGCACAAAGCGAGCGTTTCACACACCGAAGTGATCCTTTTGGCACAAAACGGGCGTTTCGGGCACAGAATCGTCGCTTTTGCACAGTTTTGGCACAAATCGTCCGTTTGGTGGACAGAATCGCCGCATTTGCTCAGTTTTGGCACAAAACGTGCGTTTCACGCACCGAATTGCTCCTTTTGGCACAAAATGTGCGTTTCGTGCACAGAATCGCCGCTTTTGCTCCGTTTTGTCACAAAACCTGCGCTTCACGCACCGAATTGCTCCTTCTGGCACAAAACGTGCGTTTCGTGCACAGAATCGCCGCTTTTGCTCAGTTTTGGCACAAACCGTGCGTTTCGTGCACAGGATCGCCGCTTTTGCTCAGTTTTGGCACAAAATGGACGTTTCGCGCACCGAATTGCCGCTTTTGCTCAGTTTTGCAACAAACCGTGCGTTTCGTGCACAGAATCGCCGCTTTTGCTCCGTTTTGTCTCAAAACGTGCGTTTCACGCACCGAATTGCTCCTTCTGGTACAATACGTGCGTTTCGTGCACAGAATCGCCGCTTCTGCTCCGTTTTGGCACAAAACCTGCGCTTCACGCACCAAATTGCTCCTTCTGGCACAAAACGTGCGTTTCGTGCACAGAATCGCCGCTTTTGCTCAGTTCTGGCACCAAACGTGCGTCTCGTGCACAGAATCGCCGCTTTTGCTCCGTTTTGTCACAAAACCTGCGCTTCACGCACCGAATTGCTCCTTCTGGCACAGAACGTGCGTTTCGTGCACAGAATCGCCGCTTTTGCTCAGTTTTGGCAAAAAACGTGCGTTTCGTGCTCAGAATCGTCTCTTTTGCTCAGTTTTGGCACAAAACGTCCGTTTCGTGGACAGAATCGCCGCATTTGCTCAGCTTTGGCACAAAACGTGTGTTTCACGCACCGAACTGCTTCTTTTGGCACAAAATGTGCGTTTCGTGCACAGAATCGCCGATTTTGCTCCGTTTTGTCACAAAAGATGCGCTTCACGCACCGAATTGCTCCTTCTGGCACAAAACGTGCGTTTCGTGCACAGAATCGCCGCTTTTGCTCAGTTTTGGCACAAAACGTGCGTTTCGTGCACAGAATCGCCGCTATTGCTCCGTTTTCTCACAAAACCTGCGCTTCACGCACCGAATTACTCCTTCTGGCACAAAACGTGCGTTTCGTGCACAGAATCGCCGCTTTTGCTCAGTTTTGGCACAAAACGTGCGTCTCGTGCACAGAATCGCCGCTTTCGCTCCGTTTTGTCACAAAACCTGCGCTTCACGCACCGAATTGCTCCTTCTGGCACAAAACGTGCGTTTCCTGCACAGAATCGCCGCTTTTGCTCAGTTTTGCCACAAAACGTCTGTTTCGTGTACAGAATCGCCGCCTTTGTTCAGTTTTGGAACAAAACGTGCGCTTCATGCACAAAATCGCTGCTTTTGATCAGTTTTGGCACAAGACGTGCGTTTCACACACCGAATTGCTGCTTTTGCCACAAAACATGTGTTTCGTGCACGGAAACGCCGCTTTTGTTCAGTTTTGGCACAAAATGTGCGCTTCGTGCACAGACTCGCCGCTTTTGCTCAGTTTTGGCACAAAACGTGCGTTTCGTTCAAAGAATCGCCGCTTTTGCACCGTTTTGTCATAAAACGTGCGTTTCACACTCCGAATTGCTGCTTTTGTCACAAAATGTGCGTTTCGTGCACCGAATCGCCGCTTTAGCTCAGTTTTGGCACAAAACGTGCGTTTCGTGCACAGAATCGCCGCTTTTGCTCAGTTTTGGCACAAAACGTGCGATTCACGCACCGAATTGCTCCTTTTGTTACAAAACGAGCGCTTCGTGCACAGAATCGCTGCTTTTGCTCTGTTTTGTCACAAAACCTGCGCTTCACGCACCGAATTGCTCCTTCTGGTACAAAACGTGCGTTTCGTGCACAGAATCGCCGCGTTTGCTCCGTTTTCTCACAAAACCTGCGCTTCACGCACCGAATTGCTCCTTCTGGCACAAAACGTGCGTTTCGTGCACAGAATCGCCGCTTTTGCTCAGTTTTGGTACAAAACGAGCGCTTCGTGCACAGAATCGCCGCTTTTGCTCAGTTTTGGCACAAAACGTGCGCTTCGTGCACAGAATCACCGCTTTTGCTCAGTTTTGGCTCAAAACGGGCGTTACGAGCACAGAATCGTCACTTTTGCTCAGTTTTGGCACAAAATGGACGTTTCGCGCACCGAATTGCCGCTTTTGCTCAGTTTTGCAACAAAACGTGCGTTTCGTGCACAGAATCGCCGCTTTTGCTCCGTTTTGTCTCAAAACGTGCGTTTCACGCACCGACTTGCTCCTTTTGGCACAAAACGGGCGTTTCGTGCACGGAATCGCCGCTTTTGTTCAGTTTTGGCACAAAACGTGCGTTTCGTGCACGGAATCGCCGCTTTTGTTCAGTTTTGGCTCAAAACGTGTGTTTCGTGCACAGAATCGCCGCTTTTGCTCAGTTTTGGTACAAAACGAGCGCTTCGTGCACAGAATCGCCGCTTTTGCTCAGTTTTGGCACAAAACGTGCGTTTCACACACCGACTTGCTCCTTTTGGCACGAAACGGGCGTTTCGTGCACGGAATCGCCGCTTTTGTTCAGTTTTGGCACAAAACGTGCGTTTCGTGCACAGAATCGCCGCTTTTGCTCAGTTTTGGAACAAAACGTGCGTTTCGTGCACAGAATCGCCGCTTTTGCTCAGTTTTTGCACAAAACGTGCGTTTCACACACCGAATTGCTGCTTTTGCCACAAAACGTGTGATTCGTGCACGGAATCGCCGCTTTTGTTCAGTTTTGGCACAAAACGTGCGTTTCGTGCACAAAATCGCCGCATTTGCTCAGTTTTGGCACAAAACGGACGTTTCGCGCACCGAATCGCCGCTTTTGCTCAGTTTTGGCACAAAACGTGCGTTTCACCCACCGAATTGCTGCTTTTGCCACAAAACGTGTGTTTCGTTCACGGAATCGCCGCTTCTGTTCAGTTCTGGCACAAAATGTGCGTTTCGTGCACAGAATCGCCGCTTTTGCTCAGTTTGGCACAAAACGTGCGTCTCGTGCACAGAATCGCCGCTTTTGCTCCGTTTTGTCACAAAACCTGCGCTTCACGCACCGAATTGCTCCTTCTGGCACAAAACGTGCGTTTCGTGCACAGAATCGCCGCTTTTGCTCAGTTTTGCCACAAAACGTGTGTTTCGTGCACAGAATCGCCGCTTTTGCTCAGTTTTGGAACAAAGCGTGCGCTTCGTGCACAAAATCGCCGCTTTTGCTCAGTTTTGGCACAAGACGTGCGTTTCACACACCGAATTGCTGCTTTTGCCACAAAACGTGTGTTTCGCGCACGGAATCGCCGCTTCTGTTCAGTTTTGGCACAGAATGTGCGTTTCGTGCACAGAATCGCCGCTTTTGCTCAGTTTTGGCACAAAACGTGCGTTTCACCCACCGAATTGCTGCTTTTGCCACAAAATGTGTGTTTCGTTCACGGAATCCCCGCTTTTGTTCAGTTTTGGCACAAAACGTGCGTTTCGTGCACAGAATCGCCGCTTTTGCTCTGTTTTGGAACAAAACGAGCGCTTCGTGCACAGAATCGCCGCTTTTGCTCAGTTTTGCCACAAAACGTGCGTTTCGTGCACAGAATAGCCGCTTTTGCTCAGTTTTGGCACAAAACGTGCGTTTCGTTCAAAGAATCGCCGCTTTTGCTCCGTTTTGTCACAAAACGTGCGTTTCACGCACCGAATTGCTCCTTCTGGCACAAAACGTGCGTTTCGTGCATAGAATCGCCTCTTCTGCTCAGTTTATGAACAAAACGTGCGTTTCGTGCACAGAATCGCCTCTTTTGCTCAGTTTTGACACAAAACGTGCGTTTCGCGAACCGAATTGCTCCTTCTGGCGCAAAACGTGCGTTTCGTGCACAGAATCGCCGCATTTGCTCAGTTTTGGAACAAAACGTGCGATTCGTGCACAGAATCACTGCTTTTGCTCAGTTTATGCACAAAACGGGCGTTTCACGCACCGAATTGCTCCTTTTGCCACAAAACGTGTGTTTCGTGCTCAGAATCGCTGCTTTTGATCAGTTTTTGCACAAAACGTGTGTTTCGTGCACATCATCGCCGTTTTCGCTCAGTTTAGCACAGCACGCTCGTTACACGCACCGAATTGTTCCTTTTGCCACAAAACGTGTGTTTCGTGCTCAGAATAGCCGCTTTTGCTCAGTTTTGGAACAAAACGTGCGCTTCGTGCACAGAATAGCTGCTTTTGCTCTGTTTTGTGAAAAAACGTGCGTTACACGCACCGAACTGCTCCTTTTGGCACAAAACGTGCGTTTCGTGCACAAAATCGCCGCTTTTGCTCAGTTTTGGCACAAAACGTGCGTTTCGTGCACAGAATCGCCGCTTTTGCTCCGCTTTGGCAAGAAACGTGCGGTTCGTGCATCAAATCGCTGCTTTTGCACAGTTTTTGCGCAAAACGTGCGTTTCGTGCACCAAAACGCCGCTTTTAGAACGAAACGCGCGTTTCGTGCGCCAAAGCGCCGCTTTTGCAGCGAAACGTGCGTTTCGTGCACCAATTCGCCGCATTTGCAACGAAACGTGCGTTTCGCGCCACAAATTTCTGGTTTTGCAGCGAAACGTGCGTTTCACGCACCGAATTGCCGCTTTTGCTCCGTTTTGGCGAGAAACGTGCGTTTCATGCACCAAATCGCTGCTTTTGCACAGTTTTGACGCTAAACGTGCGTTTCGTGCACCAAATCGCCGCCTTTGCAACGAAACGTGTGTTTTGTGCACCAAATCGCTGCTTTTGCACAGTTTTGACGCTAAACGTGCGTTTCGTGCGCCAAAAAGCCGCTTTTGCAACGAAACGTGCGTTTCGTGCACCAAATCGCCGCATTTGCAACGAAACGTGCGTTTCGCGCCACAAATCGCTGCTTTTGCAGCGAAACGTGCGTTTCACGCACCGAATCGCCGCTTTTGCTCCGTTTTGGCAAGAAGCGTGCTTTTCGTGCACCAAATCGCAGCTTTTGCACAGTTTTGACGCAAATCATGCGTTTCGTGCACCAAAACGCCGCTTTTGCAACGAAACGTGCGTTTCGTGCACCAAATCGCTGCTTCTGCACAGTTTTGACGAAAACGTGCGTTTCGTGCACAAAAACGCCGCTTTTGCAACAAAACGTGCGTTTCGTGCACCAAATCGCTGATTTTGCACAGTTTTGGCGCTAAACGTGCGTTTCGTGCACCAAAACGCCGCTTTTAGAACGAAACGTGCGTTCCATGCACCGCATCGCCGCTTTTGCTCCGTTTTGGCGAGAAACGTGTGTTTTGTGCACCAAATCGCTGCTTTTGCACAGTTTTGACGCTAAACGTGCGTTTCGTGCACCAAAACGCCGCTTTTAGAACGAAACGTGCGTTTCGTGCACCGCATCGCCGCTTTTGCTCCGTTTTTCCGAGAAACGTGCGTTTCGTGCACCAAATCGCTGCTTTTGCACAGTTTTGACGCTAAACGTGCGTTTCATGCACCAAAACGCCGCTTTTGCAACGAAACGTGCGTTTCGTGCACCAAATCGCTGCTTTTGCACATTTTTGACGCAAAACGTGCGTTTCGTGCACCAAAACGCCGCTTTTTGAACGAAACGTGCGTTTCGCGCACCGAATCGCCGCTTCTGCTCCGCTTTGGCAAGAAACGTGCGTTTCGTACACCAAATCGCTGCTTTTGCACAGTTTTGTCGCTAAACGGGCGTTTCGAGCACCAAAACGCCGCTTTTGCAGCGAAACCTGCGTTTCGCGCACCAAATAGCCGCTTTTGGTCCGTTTTGGCAACAAACGTGCGTTTCGTTCACCAAATCGCTGTATTTGCACAGTTTTGACGCAAAACGTGCGTTTCGTGCACCAAAACGCCGCTTTTAAAACGAAACGTGCGTTTCGTGCACCGAATCGCCGCTTTTGCTCCGTTTTGGCAAGAAACGTGCGTTTCGTGCACTAAATCGCTGCTTTTGCACAGTTTTGACGCTAAACGTGCGTTTCGTGCGCCAAAACGCCGCTTTTGCAACGAAACGTGCGTTTCGTGCACCAAATCGCCGCATTTGCAACGAAACGTGTGTTTCGCGCCACAAATCGCTGCTTTTGCAGCGAAACGTGCGTTTCACGCACCGAATCGCCGCTTTTGCTCCGTTTTGGCAAGAAACGTGCTTTTCGTGCACCAAATCGCAGCTTTTGCACAGTTTTGACGCAAAACATGCGTTTCGTGCACCAAAACGCCGCTTTTGCAACGAAACGTGCGTTTCGTGCACCAAATCGCTGCTTTTGCACAGTTTTGACGCACAAAATGCGTTTCGTGCACCAAAACGCCGCTTTTGCAACAAAACGTGCGTTTCGTGCACCAAATCGCTGATTTTGCACAGTTTTGGCGCTAAACGTGCGTTTCGTGCGCCAAAACGCCGCTTTTGCAGCGAAACCTGCGTTTCGCGCACCAAATCGCCGCTTTTGGCCCGTTTTGGCAAGAAACGTGCGTTTCGTGCAGCAAATCGCTGCTTTTGCTCAGTTTTGGCTCTAAACGTGCGTTTCGAGCTCAGAATCGCCGCTTTTGCTCCGTTTTGGCATGAAACGTGCGTTTCGTGCACCAAATCGCAGCTTTTGCACAGTTTTGACGCAAAACGTGCGTTTCGTGCACCAAAACGCCGCTTTTGCAACGAAACGTGCGTTTCGTGCACCAAATCGCTGTTTCAGTACAGTTTTGGCGCTAAACGTGCGTTTCGTGCGCCAAACGCCGCCTTTGCAGCGAAACGTGCGTTTCGCGCACCGAATCGCCGCTTTTGCTCCGTTTTGGCATGAAACGTGCGTTTCGTTCACCAAATCGCTGCATTTGCACAGTTTTGACGCAAAACGTGCGTTTCGTGCACCAAAACGCCGCTTTTGCAACGAAACGTGCGTTTCGTGCACCAAATCGCTGCGTTAGCACAGTTTTGACGCTAAACGAGCGTCTCGTTCGCCAAAACGCCGCTTTTGCAGCGGAACGTGCGTTTTGCGCACCGAATCGCCGCTTTTGCTCCGTTTTGGCGAGAAACGTGCGTTTCGTGCACCAAATCGCAGCTTTTGCACAGTTTTGACGCAAAACGTGCGTTTCGTGCACCAAAACGCCGCTTTTGGCGAGAAACGTGCGTTTCGTGCACCAAATCGCTGCTTTTGCACAGTTTAGACGCAAAACGTGCGTTTCGTGCGCCAAAACGCCGCTTTTGCAACGAAACGTGCGTTTCGTGCACCAAAACGCCGCTTTTGCAACGAAACGTGTGTTTTGTGCACTAAATCGCTGCTTTTGCACAGTTTTGACGCTAAACGTGCGTTTCGTGCACCAAAACGCCGCTTTTAGAACGAAACGTGCGTTTCGTGCTCCGAATCGCCGCTTTTGCTCCGATTTGGCGAGAAACGTGCGTTTCGTGCACCAAATCGCTGCTTTTGCACAGTTTTGACGCTAAACGTGCGTCTCGTGCACCAAAACGCCGCTTTTGCAACGAAACGTGCGTTTCGTGCACCAAATCGCTGCTTTTGCACAGTCTTGACGCAAAACGTGCGTTTCGTGCACCAAAACGCCGCTTTTGCAACGAAACGTGCGTTTCGTGCACCAAATCGCTGCTTTTGCACAGTTTTGACGCTAAACGTGCGTTTCGTGCGCCAAAACGCCGCTTTTGCTGCGAAACGTGCGTTTTGTGCACCAAATCGCTGCTTTTGCACAGTTTTGACGCTAAACGTGCGTTTCGTGCTCCAAAACGCCGCTTTTAGAACGAAACGTGCGTTTCGTGCACCGCATCGCCGCTTTTGCTCCGTTTTGGCGAGAAACGTGCGTTTCGTGCACCAAATCGCAGCTTTTGCACAGTTTTGACGCAAAACGTGCGTTTCGTGCACCAAAACGCCGCTTTAGCGACGAAACGTGCGTTTCGTGCATCAAATCGCTGTTTTTGCACAGTTTTGACGCTAAACGTGCGTTTCGTGCACCAAAACGCCGCCTTTGCAACGAAACGTGCGATTCGTGAACCAAATCGCAGCTTTTGCACAGTTTTGACGCAAAACGTGCGTTTCGTGCACCAAAACGCCGCTTTAGCAACGAAACGTGCGTTTCGTGCATCAAATCGCTGCTTTTGCACAGTTTTGACGCTAAACGTGCGCTTCGTGGACCAAAACGCCGCTTTTGCAACGAAACGTGTGTTTTGTGCACCAAATCGCTGCTTTTGCACAGTTTTGACGCTAAACGTGCGTTTCGTGCTCCAAAACGCCGCTTTTAGAACGAAACGTGCGTTTCGTGCACCGCATCGCCGCTTTTGCTCCGTTTTGGCGAGAAACGTGCGTTTTGTGCACCAAATCGCTGCTTTTGCACAGTTTTGACGCTAAACGTGCGTTTCGTGCACCAAAACGCCGCTTTTGCTCCGTTTTGGCAACAAACGTGCGTTTCGTTCACCAAATCGCTGCATTTGCACAGTTTTGACGCAAAACGTGCGTTTGGTGCACCAAAACGCCGCTTTTAAAACGAAACGTGCGTTTCGTGCGCCAAAACGCCGCTTTTGCAGCGAAACCTGCGTTTCGCGCACCAAATCGCCGCTTTTGGTCCGTTTTGGCAAGAAACGTGCGTTTCGTGCACCAAATCGCAGCTTTTGCACAGTTTTGACGCAAAACATGCGTTTCGTGCACCAAAACGCCGCTTTTGCAACGAAACGTGCGTTTCGTGCACGAAATCGCTGCTTTTGCACAGTTTTGACGCACAAAATGCGTTTCGTGCACCAAAACGCCGCTTTTGCAACGAAACGTGCGTTTCGGGCACCAAATCGCTGCTTTTGCACAGTTTTGACGCAAAACGTGCGTTTCGTGCACCAAAACGCCGCTTTTGCAACAAAACGTGCGTTTCGTGCACCAAATCGCTGATTTTGCACAGTTTTGGCGCTAAACGTGCGTTTCGTGCGCCAAAACGCCGCTTTGGCAGCGAAACGTGCGTTTCGCGCACCGAATCGCCGCTTTTGCTCCGTTCTGGCAAGAAACGTGCGTTTCGTACACCAAATCGCTGCTTTTGCACAGTTTTGTCGCTAAACGTGCGTTTCGTGCACCAAAACGCCGCTTTTGCAGCGAAACGTGCGTTTCGTGCACCAAATCGCTGCTTTTGCACAGTTTTGACGCTAAACGTGCGTTTCGTGCGCCATAACGCCGCTTTTGCAACGAAACGTGCGTTTCGTGCACCAATTCGCCGCATTTGCAACGAAACGTGCGTTTCGCGCCACAAATTTCTGGTTTTGCAGCGAAACGTGCGTTTCACGCACCGAATTGCCGCTTTTGCTCCGTTTTGGCGAGAAACGTGCGTTTCATGCACCAAATCGCTGCTTTTGCACAGTTTTGACGCTAAACGTGCGTTTCGTGCACCAAATCGCCGCCTTTGCAACGAAACGTGTGTTTTGTGCACCAAATCGCTGCTTTTGCACAGTTTTGACGCTAAACGTGCGTTTCGTGCGCCAAAAAGCCGCTTTTGCAACGAAACGTGCGTTTCGTGCACCAAATCGCCGCATTTGCAACGAAACGTGCGTTTCGCGCCACAAATCGCTGCTTTTGCAGCGAAACGTGCGTTTCACGCACCGAATCGCCGCTTTTGCTCCGTTTTGGCAAGAAGCGTGCTTTTCGTGCACCAAATCGCAGCTTTTGCACAGTTTTGACGCAAATCATGCGTTTCGTGCACCAAAACGCCGCTTTTGCAACGAAACGTGCGTTTCGTGCACCAAATCGCTGCTTCTGCACAGTTTTGACGAAAACGTGCGTTTCGTGCACAAAAACGCCGCTTTTGCAACAAAACGTGCGTTTCGTGCACCAAATCGCTGATTTTGCACAGTTTTGGCGCTAAACGTGCGTTTCGTGCACCAAAACGCCGCTTTTAGAACGAAACGTGCGTTTCATGCACCGCATCGCCGCTTTTGCTCCGTTTTGGCGAGAAACGTGTGTTTTGTGCACCAAATCGCTGCTTTTGCACAGTTTTGACGCTAAACGTGCGTTTCGTGCACCAAAACGCCGCTTTTAGAACGAAACGTGCGTTTCGTGCACCGCATCGCCGCTTTTGCTCCGTTTTTCCGAGAAACGTGCGTTTCGTGCACCAAATCGCTGCTTTTGCACAGTTTTGACGCTAAACGTGCGTTTCATGCACCAAAACGCCGCTTTTGCAACGAAACGTGCGTTTCGTGCACCAAATCGCTGCTTTTGCACATTTTTGACGCAAAACGTGCGTTTCGTGCACCAAAACGCCGCTTTTTGAACGAAACGTGCGTTTCGCGCACCGAATCGCCGCTTCTGCTCCGCTTTGGCAAGAAACGTGCGTTTCGTACACCAAATCGCTGCTTTTGCACAGTTTTGTCGCTAAACGGGCGTTTCGAGCACCAAAACGCCGCTTTTGCAGCGAAACCTGCGTTTCGCGCACCAAATAGCCGCTTTTGGTCCGTTTTGGCAACAAACGTGCGTTTCGTTCACCAAATCGCTGTATTTGCACAGTTTTGACGCAAAACGTGCGTTTCGTGCACCAAAACGCCGCTTTTAAAACGAAACGTGCGTTTCGTGCACCGAATCGCCGCTTTTGCTCCGTTTTGGCAAGAAACGTGCGTTTCGTGCACTAAATCGCTGCTTTTGCACAGTTTTGACGCTAAACGTGCGTTTCGTGCGCCAAAACGCCGCTTTTGCAACGAAACGTGCGTTTCGTGCACCAAATCGCCGCATTTGCAACGAAACGTGTGTTTCGCGCCACAAATCGCTGCTTTTGCAGCGAAACGTGCGTTTCACGCACCGAATCGCCGCTTTTGCTCCGTTTTGGCAAGAAACGTGCTTTTCGTGCACCAAATCGCAGCTTTTGCACAGTTTTGACGCAAAACATGCGTTTCGTGCACCAAAACGCCGCTTTTGCAACGAAACGTGCGTTTCGTGCACCAAATCGCTGCTTTTGCACAGTTTTGACGCACAAAATGCGTTTCGTGCACCAAAACGCCGCTTTTGCAACAAAACGTGCGTTTCGTGCACCAAATCGCTGATTTTGCACAGTTTTGGCGCTAAACGTGCGTTTCGTGCGCCAAAACGCCGCTTTTGCAGCGAAACCTGCGTTTCGCGCACCAAATCGCCGCTTTTGGCCCGTTTTGGCAAGAAACGTGCGTTTCGTGCAGCAAATCGCTGCTTTTGCTCAGTTTTGGCTCTAAACGTGCGTTTCGAGCTCAGAATCGCCGCTTTTGCTCCGTTTTGGCATGAAACGTGCGTTTCGTGCACCAAATCGCAGCTTTTGCACAGTTTTGACGCAAAACGTGCGTTTCGTGCACCAAAACGCCGCTTTTGCAACGAAACGTGCGTTTCGTGCACCAAATCGCTGTTTCAGTACAGTTTTGGCGCTAAACGTGCGTTTCGTGCGCCAAAACGCCGCCTTTGCAGCGAAACGTGCGTTTCGCGCACCGAATCGCCGCTTTTGCTCCGTTTTGGCATGAAACGTGCGTTTCGTTCACCAAATCGCTGCATTTGCACAGTTTTGACGCAAAACGTGCGTTTCGTGCACCAAAACGCCGCTTTTGCAACGAAACGTGCGTTTCGTGCACCAAATCGCTGCGTTAGCACAGTTTTGACGCTAAACGAGCGTCTCGTTCGCCAAAACGCCGCTTTTGCAGCGGAACGTGCGTTTTGCGCACCGAATCGCCGCTTTTGCTCCGTTTTGGCGAGAAACGTGCGTTTCGTGCACCAAATCGCAGCTTTTGCACAGTTTTGACGCAAAACGTGCGTTTCGTGCACCAAAACGCCGCTTTTGGCGAGAAACGTGCGTTTCGTGCACCAAATCGCTGCTTTTGCACAGTTTAGACGCAAAACGTGCGTTTCGTGCGCCAAAACGCCGCTTTTGCAACGAAACGTGCGTTTCGTGCACCAAAACGCCGCTTTTGCAACGAAACGTGTGTTTTGTGCACTAAATCGCTGCTTTTGCACAGTTTTGACGCTAAACGTGCGTTTCGTGCACCAAAACGCCGCTTTTAGAACGAAACGTGCGTTTCGTGCACCGAATCGCCGCTTTTGCTCCGTTTTGGCGAGAAACGTGCGTTTCGTGCACCAAATCGCTGCTTTTGCACAGTTTTGACGCAAAACGTGCGTTTCGTGCACCAAAACGCCGCTTTTGCAACGAAACGTGCGTTTCGTGCACCAAATCGCTGCTTTTGCACAGTTTAGACGCTAAGCGTGCGTTTCGTGCGCCAAAACGCCGCTTTTGCAGCGAAACGTGCGTTTCGTGCTCCGAATCGCCGCTTTTGCTCCGATTTGGCGAGAAACGTGCGTTTCGTGCACCAAATCGCCGCTTTTGCAACGAAACGTGCGTTTCGTGCACCAAATCGCTGCTTTTGCACAGTCTTGACGCAAAACGTGCGTTTCGTGCACCAAAACGCCGCTTTTGCAACGAAACGTGCGTTTCGTGCACCAAATCGCTGCTTTTGCACAGTTTTGACGCTAAACGTGCGTTTCGTGCGCCAAAACGCCGCTTTTGCTGCGAAACGTGCGTTTTGTGCACCAAATCGCTGCTTTTGCACAGTTTTGACGCTAAACGTGCGTTTCGTGCTCCAAAACGCCGCTTTTAGAACGAAACGTGCGTTTCGTGCACCGCATCGCCGCTTTTGCTCCGTTTTGGCGAGAAACGTGCGTTTCGTGCACCAAATCGCAGCTTTTGCACAGTTTTGACGCAAAACGTGCGTTTCGTGCACCAAAACGCCGCTTTAGCGACGAAACGTGCGTTTCGTGCATCAAATCGCTGTTTTTGCACAGTTTTGACGCTAAACGTGCGTTTCGTGCACCAAAACGCCGCCTTTGCAACGAAACGTGCGATTCGTGAACCAAATCGCAGCTTTTGCACAGTTTTGACGCAAAACGTGCGTTTCGTGCACCAAAACGCCGCTTTAGCAACGAAACGTGCGTTTCGTGCATCAAATCGCTGCTTTTGCACAGTTTTGACGCTAAACGTGCGCTTCGTGGACCAAAACGCCGCTTTTGCAACGAAACGTGTGTTTTGTGCACCAAATCGCTGCTTTTGCACAGTTTTGACGCTAAACGTGCGTTTCGTGCTCCAAAACGCCGCTTTTAGAACGAAACGTGCGTTTCGTGCACCGCATCGCCGCTTTTGCTCCGTTTTGGCGAGAAACGTGCGTTTTGTGCACCAAATCGCTGCTTTTGCACAGTTTTGACGCTAAACGTGCGTTTCGTGCACCAAAACGCCGCTTTTGCTCCGTTTTGGCAACAAACGTGCGTTTCGTTCACCAAATCGCTGCATTTGCACAGTTTTGACGCAAAACGTGCGTTTGGTGCACCAAAACGCCGCTTTTAAAACGAAACGTGCGTTTCGTGCGCCAAAACGCCGCTTTTGCAGCGAAACCTGCGTTTCGCGCACCAAATCGCCGCTTTTGGTCCGTTTTGGCAAGAAACGTGCGTTTCGTGCACCAAATCGCAGCTTTTGCACAGTTTTGACGCAAAACATGCGTTTCGTGCACCAAAACGCCGCTTTTGCAACGAAACGTGCGTTTCGTGCACGAAATCGCTGCTTTTGCACAGTTTTGACGCACAAAATGCGTTTCGTGCACCAAAACGCCGCTTTTGCAACGAAACGTGCGTTTCGGGCACCAAATCGCTGCTTTTGCACAGTTTTGACGCAAAACGTGCGTTTCGTGCACCAAAACGCCGCTTTTGCAACAAAACGTGCGTTTCGTGCACCAAATCGCTGATTTTGCACAGTTTTGGCGCTAAACGTGCGTTTCGTGCGCCAAAACGCCGCTTTGGCAGCGAAACGTGCGTTTCGCGCACCGAATCGCCGCTTTTGCTCCGTTCTGGCAAGAAACGTGCGTTTCGTACACCAAATCGCTGCTTTTGCACAGTTTTGTCGCTAAACGTGCGTTTCGTGCACCAAAACGCCGCTTTTGCAGCGAAACGTGCGTTTCGTGCACCAAATCGCTGCTTTTGCACAGTTTTGACGCTAAACGTGCGTTTCGTGCGCCATAACGCCGCTTTTGCAACGAAACGTGCGTTTCGTGCACCAATTCGCCGCATTTGCAACGAAACGTGCGTTTCGCGCCACAAATTTCTGGTTTTGCAGCGAAACGTGCGTTTCACGCACCGAATTGCCGCTTTTGCTCCGTTTTGGCGAGAAACGTGCGTTTCATGCACCAAATCGCTGCTTTTGCACAGTTTTGACGCTAAACGTGCGTTTCGTGCACCAAATCGCCGCCTTTGCAACGAAACGTGTGTTTTGTGCACCAAATCGCTGCTTTTGCACAGTTTTGACGCTAAACGTGCGTTTCGTGCGCCAAAAAGCCGCTTTTGCAACGAAACGTGCGTTTCGTGCACCAAATCGCCGCATTTGCAACGAAACGTGCGTTTCGCGCCACAAATCGCTGCTTTTGCAGCGAAACGTGCGTTTCACGCACCGAATCGCCGCTTTTGCTCCGTTTTGGCAAGAAGCGTGCTTTTCGTGCACCAAATCGCAGCTTTTGCACAGTTTTGACGCAAATCATGCGTTTCGTGCACCAAAACGCCGCTTTTGCAACGAAACGTGCGTTTCGTGCACCAAATCGCTGCTTCTGCACAGTTTTGACGAAAACGTGCGTTTCGTGCACAAAAACGCCGCTTTTGCAACAAAACGTGCGTTTCGTGCACCAAATCGCTGATTTTGCACAGTTTTGGCGCTAAACGTGCGTTTCGTGCACCAAAACGCCGCTTTTAGAACGAAACGTGCGTTTCATGCACCGCATCGCCGCTTTTGCTCCGTTTTGGCGAGAAACGTGTGTTTTGTGCACCAAATCGCTGCTTTTGCACAGTTTTGACGCTAAACGTGCGTTTCGTGCACCAAAACGCCGCTTTTAGAACGAAACGTGCGTTTCGTGCACCGCATCGCCGCTTTTGCTCCGTTTTTCCGAGAAACGTGCGTTTCGTGCACCAAATCGCTGCTTTTGCACAGTTTTGACGCTAAACGTGCGTTTCATGCACCAAAACGCCGCTTTTGCAACGAAACGTGCGTTTCGTGCACCAAATCGCTGCTTTTGCACATTTTTGACGCAAAACGTGCGTTTCGTGCACCAAAACGCCGCTTTTTGAACGAAACGTGCGTTTCGCGCACCGAATCGCCGCTTCTGCTCCGCTTTGGCAAGAAACGTGCGTTTCGTACACCAAATCGCTGCTTTTGCACAGTTTTGTCGCTAAACGGGCGTTTCGAGCACCAAAACGCCGCTTTTGCAGCGAAACCTGCGTTTCGCGCACCAAATAGCCGCTTTTGGTCCGTTTTGGCAACAAACGTGCGTTTCGTTCACCAAATCGCTGTATTTGCACAGTTTTGACGCAAAACGTGCGTTTCGTGCACCAAAACGCCGCTTTTAAAACGAAACGTGCGTTTCGTGCACCGAATCGCCGCTTTTGCTCCGTTTTGGCAAGAAACGTGCGTTTCGTGCACTAAATCGCTGCTTTTGCACAGTTTTGACGCTAAACGTGCGTTTCGTGCGCCAAAACGCCGCTTTTGCAACGAAACGTGCGTTTCGTGCACCAAATCGCCGCATTTGCAACGAAACGTGTGTTTCGCGCCACAAATCGCTGCTTTTGCAGCGAAACGTGCGTTTCACGCACCGAATCGCCGCTTTTGCTCCGTTTTGGCAAGAAACGTGCTTTTCGTGCACCAAATCGCAGCTTTTGCACAGTTTTGACGCAAAACATGCGTTTCGTGCACCAAAACGCCGCTTTTGCAACGAAACGTGCGTTTCGTGCACCAAATCGCTGCTTTTGCACAGTTTTGACGCACAAAATGCGTTTCGTGCACCAAAACGCCGCTTTTGCAACAAAACGTGCGTTTCGTGCACCAAATCGCTGATTTTGCACAGTTTTGGCGCTAAACGTGCGTTTCGTGCGCCAAAACGCCGCTTTTGCAGCGAAACCTGCGTTTCGCGCACCAAATCGCCGCTTTTGGCCCGTTTTGGCAAGAAACGTGCGTTTCGTGCAGCAAATCGCTGCTTTTGCTCAGTTTTGGCTCTAAACGTGCGTTTCGAGCTCAGAATCGCCGCTTTTGCTCCGTTTTGGCATGAAACGTGCGTTTCGTGCACCAAATCGCAGCTTTTGCACAGTTTTGACGCAAAACGTGCGTTTCGTGCACCAAAACGCCGCTTTTGCAACGAAACGTGCGTTTCGTGCACCAAATCGCTGTTTCAGTACAGTTTTGGCGCTAAACGTGCGTTTCGTGCGCCAAAACGCCGCCTTTGCAGCGAAACGTGCGTTTCGCGCACCGAATCGCCGCTTTTGCTCCGTTTTGGCATGAAACGTGCGTTTCGTTCACCAAATCGCTGCATTTGCACAGTTTTGACGCAAAACGTGCGTTTCGTGCACCAAAACGCCGCTTTTGCAACGAAACGTGCGTTTCGTGCACCAAATCGCTGCGTTAGCACAGTTTTGACGCTAAACGAGCGTCTCGTTCGCCAAAACGCCGCTTTTGCAGCGGAACGTGCGTTTTGCGCACCGAATCGCCGCTTTTGCTCCGTTTTGGCGAGAAACGTGCGTTTCGTGCACCAAATCGCAGCTTTTGCACAGTTTTGACGCAAAACGTGCGTTTCGTGCACCAAAACGCCGCTTTTGGCGAGAAACGTGCGTTTCGTGCACCAAATCGCTGCTTTTGCACAGTTTAGACGCAAAACGTGCGTTTCGTGCGCCAAAACGCCGCTTTTGCAACGAAACGTGCGTTTCGTGCACCAAAACGCCGCTTTTGCAACGAAACGTGTGTTTTGTGCACTAAATCGCTGCTTTTGCACAGTTTTGACGCTAAACGTGCGTTTCGTGCACCAAAACGCCGCTTTTAGAACGAAACGTGCGTTTCGTGCACCGAATCGCCGCTTTTGCTCCGTTTTGGCGAGAAACGTGCGTTTCGTGCACCAAATCGCTGCTTTTGCACAGTTTTGACGCAAAACGTGCGTTTCGTGCACCAAAACGCCGCTTTTGCAACGAAACGTGCGTTTCGTGCACCAAATCGCTGCTTTTGCACAGTTTAGACGCTAAGCGTGCGTTTCGTGCGCCAAAACGCCGCTTTTGCAGCGAAACGTGCGTTTCGTGCTCCGAATCGCCGCTTTTGCTCCGATTTGGCGAGAAACGTGCGTTTCGTGCACCAAATCGCCGCTTTTGCAACGAAACGTGCGTTTCGTGCACCAAATCGCTGCTTTTGCACAGTTTTGACGCAAAACGTGCGTTTCGTGCGCCAAAACGCCGCTTTGGCAGCGAAACGTGCGTTTCGCGCACCGAATCGCCGCTTTTGCTCCGTTCTGGCAAGAAACGTGCGTTGCGTACACCAAATCGCTGCTTTTGCACAGTTTTGTCGCTAAACGTGCGTTTCGTGCACCAAAACGCCGCTTTTGCAGCGAAACGTGCGTTTCGTGCACCAAATCGCTGCTTTTGCACAGTTTTGACGCTAAACGTGCGTTTCGTGCGCCATAACGCCGCTTTTGCAACGAAACGTGCGTTTCGTGCACCAATTCGCCGCATTTGCAACGAAACGTGCGTTTCGCGCCACAAATTTCTGGTTTTGCAGCGAAACGTGCGTTTCACGCACCGAATTGCCGCTTTTGCTCCGTTTTGGCGAGAAACGTGCGTTTCATGCACCAAATCGCTGCTTTTGCACAGTTTTGACGCTAAACGTGCGTTTCGTGCACCAAATCGCCGCCTTTGCAACGAAACGTGTGTTTTGTGCACCAAATCGCTGCTTTTGCACAGTTTTGACGCTAAACGTGCGTTTCGTGCGCCAAAAAGCCGCTTTTGCAACGAAACGTGCGTTTCGTGCACCAAATCGCCGCATTTGCAACGAAACGTGCGTTTCGCGCCACAAATCGCTGCTTTTGCAGCGAAACGTGCGTTTCACGCACCGAATCGCCGCTTTTGCTCCGTTTTGGCAAGAAGCGTGCTTTTCGTGCACCAAATCGCAGCTTTTGCACAGTTTTGACGCAAATCATGCGTTTCGTGCACCAAAACGCCGCTTTTGCAACGAAACGTGCGTTTCGTGCACCAAATCGCTGCTTCTGCACAGTTTTGACGAAAACGTGCGTTTCGTGCACAAAAACGCCGCTTTTGCAACAAAACGTGCGTTTCGTGCACCAAATCGCTGATTTTGCACAGTTTTGGCGCCTAAACGTGCGTTTCGTGCACCAAAACGCCGCTTTTAGAACGAAACGTGCGTTTCATGCACCGCATCGCCGCTTTTGCTCCGTTTTGGCGAGAAACGTGTGTTTTGTGCACCAAATCGCTGCTTTTGCACAGTTTTGACGCTAAACGTGCGTTTCGTGCACCAAAACGCCGCTTTTAGAACGAAACGTGCGTTTCGTGCACCGCATCGCCGCTTTTGCTCCGTTTTTCCGAGAAACGTGCGTTTCGTGCACCAAATCGCTGCTTTTGCACAGTTTTGACGCTAAACGTGCGTTTCATGCACCAAAACGCCGCTTTTGCAACGAAACGTGCGTTTCGTGCACCAAATCGCTGCTTTTGCACATTTTTGACGCAAAACGTGCGTTTCGTGCACCAAAACGCCGCTTTTTGAACGAAACGTGCGTTTCGCGCACCGAATCGCCGCTTCTGCTCCGCTTTGGCAAGAAACGTGCGTTTCGTACACCAAATCGCTGCTTTTGCACAGTTTTGTCGCTAAAACGGGCGTTTCGAGCACCAAAACGCCGCTTTTTGCAGCGAAACCTGCGTTTCGCGCACCAAATAGCCGCTTTTGGTCCGTTTTGGCAACAAACGTGCGTTTCGTTCACCAAATCGCTGTATTTGCACAGTTTTGACGCAAAACGTGCGTTTCGTGCACCAAAACGCCGCTTTTTAAAACGAAACGTGCGTTTCGTGCACCGAATCGCCGCTTTTGCTCCGTTTTGGCAAGAAACGTGCGTTTCGTGCACTAAATCGCTGCTTTTGCACAGTTTTGACGCTAAACGTGCGTTTCGTGCGCCAAAACGCCGCTTTTGCAACGAAACGTTTGTTTCGTGCACCAAATCGCCGCATTTGCAACGAAACGTGTGTTTCGCGCCACAAATCGCTGCTTTTGCAGCGAAACGTGCGTTTCACGCACCGAATCGCCGCTTTTGCTCCGTTTTGGCAAGAAACGTGCTTTTCGTGCACCAAATCGCAGCTTTTGCACAGTTTTGACGCAAAACATGCGTTTCGTGCACCAAAACGCCGCTTTTGCAACGAAACGTGCGTTTCGTGCACCAAATCGCTGCTTTTGCACAGTTTTGACGCACAAAATGCGTTTCGTGCACCAAAACGCCCGCTTTTGCAACAAAACGTGCGTTTCGTGCACCAAATCGCTGATTTTGCACAGTTTTGGCGCTAAACGTGCGTTTCGTGCGCCAAAACGCCGCTTTTGCAGCGAAACCTGCGTTTCGCGCACCAAATCGCCGCTTTTGGGCCCGTTTTGGCAAGAAACGTGCGTTTCGTGCAGCAAATCGCTGCTTTTGCTCAGTTTTGGCTCTAAACGTGCGTTTCGAGCTCAGAATCGCCGCTTTTGCTCCGTTTTGGCATGAAACGTGCGTTTCGTGCACCAAATCGCAGCTTTTGCACAGTTTTGACGCAAAACGTGCGTTTCGTGCACCAAAACGCCGCTTTTGCAACGAAACGTGCGTTTCGTGCACCAAATCGCTGTTTCAGTACAGTTTTGGCGCTAAACGTGCGTTTCGTGCGCCAAAACGCCGCCTTTGCAGCGAAACGTGCGTTTCGCGCACCGAATCGCCGCTTTTGCTCCGTTTTGGCATGAAACGTGCGTTTCGTTCACCAAATCGCTGCATTTGCACAGTTTTGACCGCAAAACGTGCGTTTCGTGCACCAAAACGCCGCTTTTGCAACGAAACGTGCGTTTCGTGCACCAAATCGCTGCGTTAGCACAGTTTTGACGCTAAACGAGCGTCTCGTTCGCCAAAACGCCGCTTTTGCAGCGGAACGTGCGTTTTGCGCACCGAATCGCCGCTTTTGCTCCGTTTTGGCGAGAAACGTGCGTTTCGTGCACCCAAATCGCAGCTTTTGCACAGTTTTGACGCAAAACGTGCGTTTCGTGCACCAAAACGCCGCTTTTGGCGAGAAACGTGCGTTTCGTGCACCAAAACGCCGCTTTTGGCGAGAAACGTGCGTTTCGTGCACCAAATCGCTGCTTTTGCACAGTTTAGACGCAAAACGTGCGTTTCGTGCGCCAAAACGCCGCTTTTGCAACGAAACGTGCGTTTCGTGCACCAAAACGCCGCTTTTGCAACGAAACGTGTGTTTTGTGCACTAAATCGCTGCTTTTGCACAGTTTTGACGCTAAACGTGCGTTTCGTGCACCAAAACGCCGCTTTTAGAACGAAACGTGCGTTTCGTGCTCCGAATCGCCGCTTTTGCTCCGATTTGGCGAGAAACGTGCGTTTCGTGCGCCAAAACGCCGCTTTTGCTGCGAAACGTGCGTTTTGTGCACCAAATCGCTGCTTTTGCACAGTTTTGACGCTAAACGTGCGTTTCGTGCTCCAAAACGCCGCTTTTAGAACGAAACGTGCGTTTCGTGCACCGCATCGCCGCTTTTGCTCCGTTTTGGCGAGAAACGTGCGTTTCGTGCACCAAATCGCAGCTTTTGCACAGTTTTGACGCAAAACGTGCGTTTCGTGCACCAAAACGCCGCTTTAGCAACGAAACGTGCGTTTCGTGCATCAAATCGCTGTTTTTGCACAGTTTTGACGCTAAACGTGCGTTTCGTGCACCAAAACGCCGCCTTTGCAACGAAACGTGCGATTCGTGAACCAAATCGCAGCTTTTGCACAGTTTTGACGCAAAACGTGCGTTTCGTGCACCAAAACGCCGCTTTAGCAACGAAACGTGCGTTTCGTGCATCAAATCGCTGCTTTTGCACAGTTTTGACGCTAAACGTGCGCTTCGTGGACCAAAACGCCGCTTTTGCAACGAAACGTGTGTTTTGTGCACCAAATCGCTGCTTTTGCACAGTTTTGACGCTAAACGTGCGTTTCGTGCTCCAAAACGCCGCTTTTAGAACGAAACGTGCGTTTCGTGCACCGCATCGCCGCTTTTGCTCCGTTTTGGCGAGAAACGTGCGTTTTGTGCACCAAATCGCTGCTTTTGCACAGTTTTGACGCTAAACGTGCGTTTCGTGCACCAAAACGCCGCTTTTGCTCCGTTTTGGCAACAAACGTGCGTTTCGTTCACCAAATCGCTGCATTTGCACAGTTTTGACGCAAAACGTGCGTTTCGTGCACCAAAACGCCGCTTTTAAAACGAAACGTGCGTTTCGTGCGCCAAAACGCCGCTTTTGCAGCGAAACCTGCGTTTCGCGCACCAAATCGCCGCTTTTGGTCCGTTTTGGCAAGAAACGTGCGTTTCGTGCACCAAATCGCAGCTTTTGCACAGTTTTGACGCAAAACATGCGTTTCGTGCACCAAAACGCCGCTTTTGCAACGAAACGTGCGTTTCGTGCACGAAATCGCTGCTTTTGCACAGTTTTGACGCACAAAATGCGTTTCGTGCACCAAAACGCCGCTTTTGCAACGAAACGTGCGTTTCGGGCACCAAATCGCTGCTTTTGCACAGTTTTGACGCAAAACGTGCGTTTCGTGCACCAAAACGCCGCTTTTGCAACAAAACGTGCGTTTCGTGCACCAAATCGCTGATTTTGCACAGTTTTGGCGCTAAACGTGCGTTTCGTGCGCCAAAACGCCGCTTTGGCAGCGAAACGTGCGTTTCGCGCACCGAATCGCCGCTTTTGCTCCGTTCTGGCAAGAAACGTGCGTTTCGTACACCAAATCGCTGCTTTTGCACAGTTTTGTCGCTAAACGTGCGTTTCGTGCACCAAAACGCCGCTTTTGCAGCGAAACGTGCGTTTCGTGCACCAAATCGCTGCTTTTGCACAGTTTTGACGCTAAACGTGCGTTTCGTGCGCCATAACGCCGCTTTTGCAACGAAACGTGCGTTTCGTGCACCAATTCGCCGCATTTGCAACGAAACGTGCGTTTCGCGCCACAAATTTCTGGTTTTGCAGCGAAACGTGCGTTTCACGCACCGAATTGCCGCTTTTGCTCCGTTTTGGCGAGAAACGTGCGTTTCATGCACCAAATCGCTGCTTTTGCACAGTTTTGACGCTAAACGTGCGTTTCGTGCACCAAATCGCCGCCTTTGCAACGAAACGTGTGTTTTGTGCACCAAATCGCTGCTTTTGCACAGTTTTGACGCTAAACGTGCGTTTCGTGCGCCAAAAAGCCGCTTTTGCAACGAAACGTGCGTTTCGTGCACCAAATCGCCGCATTTGCAACGAAACGTGCGTTTCGCGCCACAAATCGCTGCTTTTGCAGCGAAACGTGCGTTTCACGCACCGAATCGCCGCTTTTGCTCCGTTTTGGCAAGAAGCGTGCTTTTCGTGCACCAAATCGCAGCTTTTGCACAGTTTTGACGCAAATCATGCGTTTCGTGCACCAAATCGCTGCTTCTGCACAGTTTTGACGAAAACGTGCGTTTCGTGCACAAAAACGCCGCTTTTGCAACAAAACGTGCGTTTCGTGCACCAAATCGCTGATTTTGCACAGTTTTGGCGCTAAACGTGCGTTTCGTGCACCAAAACGCCGCTTTTAGAACGAAACGTGCGTTTCATGCACCGCATCGCCGCTTTTGCTCCGTTTTGGCGAGAAACGTGTGTTTTGTGCACCAAATCGCTGCTTTTGCACAGTTTTGACGCTAAACGTGCGTTTCGTGCACCAAAACGCCGCTTTTAGAACGAAACGTGCGTTTCGTGCACCGCATCGCCGCTTTTGCTCCGTTTTTCCGAGAAACGTGCGTTTCGTGCACCAAATCGCTGCTTTTGCACAGTTTTGACGCTAAACGTGCGTTTCATGCACCAAAACGCCGCTTTTGCAACGAAACGTGCGTTTCGTGCACCAAATCGCTGCTTTTGCACATTTTTGACGCAAAACGTGCGTTTCGTGCACCAAAACGCCGCTTTTTGAACGAAACGTGCGTTTCGCGCACCGAATCGCCGCTTCTGCTCCGCTTTGGCAAGAAACGTGCGTTTCGTACACCAAATCGCTGCTTTTGCACAGTTTTGTCGCTAAACGGGCGTTTCGAGCACCAAAACGCCGCTTTTGCAGCGAAACCTGCGTTTCGCGCACCAAATAGCCGCTTTTGGTCCGTTTTGGCAACAAACGTGCGTTTCGTTCACCAAATCGCTGTATTTGCACAGTTTTGACGCAAAACGTGCGTTTCGTGCACCAAAACGCCGCTTTTAAAACGAAACGTGCGTTTCGTGCACCGAATCGCCGCTTTTGCTCCGTTTTGGCAAGAAACGTGCGTTTCGTGCACTAAATCGCTGCTTTTGCACAGTTTTGACGCTAAACGTGCGTTTCGTGCGCCAAAACGCCGCTTTTGCAACGAAACGTTTGTTTCGTGCACCAAATCGCCGCATTTGCAACGAAACGTGTGTTTCGCGCCACAAATCGCTGCTTTTGCAGCGAAACGTGCGTTTCACGCACCGAATCGCCGCTTTTGCTCCGTTTTGGCAAGAAACGTGCTTTTCGTGCACCAAATCGCAGCTTTTGCACAGTTTTGACGCAAAACATGCGTTTCGTGCACCAAAACGCCGCTTTTGCAACGAAACGTGCGTTTCGTGCACCAAATCGCTGCTTTTGCACAGTTTTGAACGCACAAAATGCGTTTCGTGCACCAAAACGCCGCTTTTGCAACAAAACGTGCGTTTCGTGCACCAAATCGCTGATTTTGCACAGTTTTGGCGCTAAACGTGCGTTTCGTGCGCCAAAACGCCGCTTTTGCAGCGAAACCTGCGTTTCGCGCACCAAATCGCCGCTTTTGCCCGTTTTGGCAAGAAACGTGCGTTTCGTGCAGCAAATCGCTGCTTTTGCTCAGTTTTGGCTCTAAACGTGCGTTTCGAGCTCAGAATCGCCGCTTTTGCTCCGTTTTGGCATGAAACGTGCGTTTCGTGCACCAAATCGCAGCTTTTGCACAGTTTTGACGCAAAACGTGCGTTTCGTGCACCAAAACGCCGCTTTTGCAACGAAACGTGCGTTTCGTGCACCAAATCGCTGTTTCAGTACAGTTTTGGCGCTAAACGTGCGTTTCGTGCGCCAAAACGCCGCCTTTGCAGCGAAACGTGCGTTTCGCGCACCGAATCGCCGCTTTTGCTCCGTTTTGGCATGAAACGTGCGTTTCGTTCACCAAATCGCTGCATTTGCACAGTTTTGACGCAAAACGTGCGTTTCGTGCACCAAAACGCCGCTTTTGCAACGAAACGTGCGTTTCGTGCACCAAATCGCTGCGTTAGCACAGTTTTGACGCTAAACGAGCGTCTCGTTCGCCAAAACGCCGCTTTTGCAGCGGAACGTGCGTTTTGCGCACCGAATCGCCGCTTTTGCTCCGTTTTGGCGAGAAACGTGCGTTTCGTGCACCAAATCGCAGCTTTTGCACAGTTTTGACGCAAAACGTGCGTTTCGTGCACCAAAACGCCGCTTTTGGCGAGAAACGTGCGTTTCGTGCACCAAAACGCCGCTTTTGGCGAGAAACGTGCGTTTCGTGCACCAAATCGCTGCTTTTGCACAGTTTAGACGCAAAACGTGCGTTTCGTGCGCCAAAACGCCGCTTTTGCAACGAAACGTGCGTTTCGTGCACCAAAACGCCGCTTTTGCAACGAAACGTGTGTTTTGTGCACTAAATCGCTGCTTTTGCACAGTTTTGACGCTAAACGTGCGTTTCGTGCACCAAAACGCCGCTTTTAGAACGAAACGTGCGTTTCGTGCTCCGAATCGCCGCTTTTGCTCCGATTTGGCGAGAAACGTGCGTTTCGTGCACCAAATCGCTGCTTTTGCACAGTTTTGACGCTAAACGTGCGTCTCGTGCACCAAAACGCCGCTTTTGCAACGAAACGTGCGTTTCGTGCACCAAATCGCTGCTTTTGCACAGCCTTGACGCAAAACGTGCGTTTCGTGCACCAAAACGCCGCTTTTGCAACGAAACGTGCGTTTCGTGCACCAAATCGCTGCTTTTGCACAGTTTTGACGCTAAACGTGCGTTTCGTGCGCCAAAACGCCGCTTTTGCTGCGAAACGTGCGTTTTGTGCACCAAATCGCTGCTTTTGCACAGTTTTGACGCTAAACGTGCGTTTCGTGCTCCAAAACGCCGCTTTTAGAACGAAACGTGCGTTTCGTGCACCGCATCGCCGCTTTTGCTCCGTTTTGGCGAGAAACGTGCGTTTCGTGCACCAAATCGCAGCTTTTGCACAGTTTTGACGCAAAACGTGCGTTTCGTGCACCAAAACGCCGCTTTAGCAACGAAACGTGCGTTTCGTGCATCAAATCGCTGTTTTTGCACAGTTTTGACGCTAAACGTGCGTTTCGTGCACCAAAACGCCGCCTTTGCAACGAAACGTGCGATTCGTGAACCAAATCGCAGCTTTTGCACAGTTTTGACGCAAAACGTGCGTTTCGTGCACCAAAACGCCGCTTTAGCAACGAAACGTGCGTTTCGTGCATCAAATCGCTGCTTTTGCACAGTTTTGACGCTAAACGTGCGCTTCGTGGACCAAAACGCCGCTTTTGCAACGAAACGTGTGTTTTGTGCACCAAATCGCTGCTTTTGCACAGTTTTGACGCTAAACGTGCGTTTCGTGCTCCAAAACGCCGCTTTTAGAACGAAACGTGCGTTTCGTGCACCGCATCGCCGCTTTTGCTCCGTTTTGGCGAGAAACGTGCGTTTTGTGCACCAAATCGCTGCTTTTGCACAGTTTTGACGCTAAACGTGCGTTTCGTGCACCAAAACGCCGCTTTTGCTCCGTTTTGGCAACAAACGTGCGTTTCGTTCACCAAATCGCTGCATTTGCACAGTTTTGACGCAAAACGTGCGTTTCGTGCACCAAAACGCCGCTTTTAAAACGAAACGTGCGTTTCGTGCGCCAAAACGCCGCTTTTGCAGCGAAACCTGCGTTTCGCGCACCAAATCGCCGCTTTTGGTCCGTTTTGGCAAGAAACGTGCGTTTCGTGCACCAAATCGCAGCTTTTGCACAGTTTTGACGCAAAACATGCGTTTCGTGCACCAAAACGCCGCTTTTGCAACGAAACGTGCGTTTCGTGCACGAAATCGCTGCTTTTGCACAGTTTTGACGCACAAAATGCGTTTCGTGCACCAAAACGCCGCTTTTGCAACGAAACGTGCGTTTCGGGCACCAAATCGCTGCTTTTGCACAGTTTTGACGCAAAACGTGCGTTTCGTGCACCAAAACGCCGCTTTTGCAACAAAACGTGCGTTTCGTGCACCAAATCGCTGATTTTGCACAGTTTTGGCGCTAAACGTGCGTTTCGTGCGCCAAAACGCCGCTTTGGCAGCGAAACGTGCGTTTCGCGCACCGAATCGCCGCTTTTGCTCCGTTCTGGCAAGAAACGTGCGTTTCGTACACCAAATCGCTGCTTTTGCACAGTTTTGACGCTAAACGTGCGTTTCGTGCTCCAAAACGCCGCTTTTAGAACGAAACGTGCGTTTCGTGCACCGCATCGCCGCTTTTGCTCCGTTTTGGCGAGAAACGTGCGTTTCGTGCACCAAATCGCAGCTTTTGCACAGTTTTGACGCAAAACGTGCGTTTCGTGCACCAAAACGCCGCTTTAGCAACGAAACGTGCGTTTCGTGCATCAAATCGCTGTTTTTGCACAGTTTTGACGCTAAACGTGCGTTTCGTGCACCAAAACGCCGCCTTTGCAACGAAACGTGCGATTCGTGAACCAAATCGCAGCTTTTGCACAGTTTTGACGCAAAACGTGCGTTTCGTGCACCAAAACGCCGCTTTAGCAACGAAACGTGCGTTTCGTGCATCAAATCGCTGCTTTTGCACAGTTTTGACGCTAAACGTGCGCTTCGTGGACCAAAACGCCGCTTTTGCAACGAAACGTGTGTTTTGTGCACCAAATCGCTGCTTTTGCACAGTTTTGACGCTAAACGTGCGTTTCGTGCTCCAAAACGCCGCTTTTAGAACGAAACGTGCGTTTCGTGCACCGCATCGCCGCTTTTGCTCCGTTTTGGCGAGAAACGTGCGTTTTGTGCACCAAATCGCTGCTTTTGCACAGTTTTGACGCTAAACGTGCGTTTCGTGCACCAAAACGCCGCTTTTGCTCCGTTTTGGCAACAAACGTGCGTTTCGTTCACCAAATCGCTGCATTTGCACAGTTTTGACGCAAAACGTGCGTTTCGTGCACCAAAACGCCGCTTTTAAAACGAAACGTGCGTTTCGTGCGCCAAAACGCCGCTTTTGCAGCGAAACCTGCGTTTCGCGCACCAAATCGCCGCTTTTGGTCCGTTTTGGCAAGAAACGTGCGTTTCGTGCACCAAATCGCAGCTTTTGCACAGTTTTGACGCAAAACATGCGTTTCGTGCACCAAAACGCCGCTTTTGCAACGAAACGTGCGTTTCGTGCACGAAATCGCTGCTTTTGCACAGTTTTGACGCACAAAATGCGTTTCGTGCACCAAAACGCCGCTTTTGCAACGAAACGTGCGTTTCGGGCACCAAATCGCTGCTTTTGCACAGTTTTGACGCAAAACGTGCGTTTCGTGCACCAAAACGCCGCTTTTGCAACAAAACGTGCGTTTCGTGCACCAAATCGCTGATTTTGCACAGTTTTGGCGCTAAACGTGCGTTTCGTGCGCCAAAACGCCGCTTTGGCAGCGAAACGTGCGTTTCGCGCACCGAATCGCCGCTTTTGCTCCGTTCTGGCAAGAAACGTGCGTTTCGTACACCAAATCGCTGCTTTTGCACAGTTTTGTCGCTAAACGTGCGTTTCGTGCACCAAAACGCCGCTTTTGCTCCGTTTTGGCAACAAACGTGCGTTTCGTTCACCAAATCGCTGCATTTGCACAGTTTTGACGCAAAACGTGCGTTTCGTGCACCAAAACGCCGCTTTTAAAACGAAACGTGCGTTTCGTGCGCCAAAACGCCGCTTTTGCAGCGAAACCTGCGTTTCGCGCACCAAATCGCCGCTTTTGGTCCGTTTTGGCAAGAAACGTGCGTTTCGTGCACCAAATCGCAGCTTTTGCACAGTTTTGACGCAAAACATGCGTTTCGTGCACCAAAACGCCGCTTTTGCAACGAAACGTGCGTTTCGTGCACGAAATCGCTGCTTTTGCACAGTTTTGACGCACAAAATGCGTTTCGTGCACCAAAACGCCGCTTTTGCAACGAAACGTGCGTTTCGGGCACCAAATCGCTGCTTTTGCACAGTTTTGACGCAAAACGTGCGTTTCGTGCACCAAAACGCCGCTTTTGCAACAAAACGTGCGTTTCGTGCACCAAATCGCTGATTTTGCACAGTTTTGGCGCTAAACGTGCGTTTCGTGCGCCAAAACGCCGCTTTGGCAGCGAAACGTGCGTTTCGCGCACCGAATCGCCGCTTTTGCTCCGTTCTGGCAAGAAACGTGCGTTTCGTACACCAAATCGCTGCTTTTGCACAGTTTTGTCGCTAAACGTGCGTTTCGTGCACCAAAACGCCGCTTTTGCAGCGAAACGTGCGTTTCGTGCACCAAATCGCTGCTTTTGCACAGTTTTGACGCTAAACGTGCGTTTCGTGCGCCATAACGCCGCTTTTGCAACGAAACGTGCGTTTCGTGCACCAATTCGCCGCATTTGCAACGAAACGTGCGTTTCGCGCCACAAATTTCTGGTTTTGCAGCGAAACGTGCGTTTCACGCACCGAATTGCCGCTTTTGCTCCGTTTTGGCGAGAAACGTGCGTTTCATGCACCAAATCGCTGCTTTTGCACAGTTTTGACGCTAAACGTGCGTTTCGTGCACCAAATCGCCGCCTTTGCAACGAAACGTGTGTTTTGTGCACCAAATCGCTGCTTTTGCACAGTTTTGACGCTAAACGTGCGTTTCGTGCGCCAAAAAGCCGCTTTTGCAACGAAACGTGCGTTTCGTGCACCAAATCGCCGCATTTGCAACGAAACGTGCGTTTCGCGCCACAAATCGCTGCTTTTGCAGCGAAACGTGCGTTTCACGCACCGAATCGCCGCTTTTGCTCCGTTTTGGCAAGAAGCGTGCTTTTCGTGCACCAAATCGCAGCTTTTGCACAGTTTTGACGCAAATCATGCGTTTCGTGCACCAAAACGCCGCTTTTGCAACGAAACGTGCGTTTCGTGCACCAAATCGCTGCTTCTGCACAGTTTTGACGAAAACGTGCGTTTCGTGCACAAAAACGCCGCTTTTGCAACAAAACGTGCGTTTCGTGCACCAAATCGCTGATTTTGCACAGTTTTGGCGCTAAACGTGCGTTTCGTGCACCAAAACGCCGCTTTTAGAACGAAACGTGCGTTTCATGCACCGCATCGCCGCTTTTGCTCCGTTTTGGCGAGAAACGTGTGTTTTGTGCACCAAATCGCTGCTTTTGCACAGTTTTGACGCTAAACGTGCGTTTCGTGCACCAAAACGCCGCTTTTAGAACGAAACGTGCGTTTCGTGCACCGCATCGCCGCTTTTGCTCCGTTTTTCCGAGAAACGTGCGTTTCGTGCACCAAATCGCTGCTTTTGCACAGTTTTGACGCTAAACGTGCGTTTCATGCACCAAAACGCCGCTTTTGCAACGAAACGTGCGTTTCGTGCACCAAATCGCTGCTTTTGCACATTTTTGACGCAAAACGTGCGTTTCGTGCACCAAAACGCCGCTTTTTGAACGAAACGTGCGTTTCGCGCACCGAATCGCCGCTTCTGCTCCGCTTTGGCAAGAAACGTGCGTTTCGTACACCAAATCGCTGCTTTTGCACAGTTTTGTCGCTAAACGGGCGTTTCGAGCACCAAAACGCCGCTTTTGCAGCGAAACCTGCGTTTCGCGCACCAAATAGCCGCTTTTGGTCCGTTTTGGCAACAAACGTGCGTTTCGTTCACCAAATCGCTGTATTTGCACAGTTTTGACGCAAAACGTGCGTTTCGTGCACCAAAACGCCGCTTTTAAAACGAAACGTGCGTTTCGTGCACCGAATCGCCGCTTTTGCTCCGTTTTGGCAAGAAACGTGCGTTTCGTGCACTAAATCGCTGCTTTTGCACAGTTTTGACGCTAAACGTGCGTTTCGTGCGCCAAAACGCCGCTTTTGCAACGAAACGTGCGTTTCGTGCACCAAATCGCCGCATTTGCAACGAAACGTGTGTTTCGCGCCACAAATCGCTGCTTTTGCAGCGAAACGTGCGTTTCACGCACCGAATCGCCGCTTTTGCTCCGTTTTGGCAAGAAACGTGCTTTTCGTGCACCAAATCGCAGCTTTTGCACAGTTTTGACGCAAAACATGCGTTTCGTGCACCAAAACGCCGCTTTTGCAACGAAACGTGCGTTTCGTGCACCAAATCGCTGCTTTTGCACAGTTTTGACGCACAAAATGCGTTTCGTGCACCAAAACGCCGCTTTTGCAACAAAACGTGCGTTTCGTGCACCAAATCGCTGATTTTGCACAGTTTTGGCGCTAAACGTGCGTTTCGTGCGCCAAAACGCCGCTTTTGCAGCGAAACCTGCGTTTCGCGCACCAAATCGCCGCTTTTGGCCCGTTTTGGCAAGAAACGTGCGTTTCGTGCAGCAAATCGCTGCTTTTGCTCAGTTTTGGCTCTAAACGTGCGTTTCGAGCTCAGAATCGCCGCTTTTGCTCCGTTTTGGCATGAAACGTGCGTTTCGTGCACCAAATCGCAGCTTTTGCACAGTTTTGACGCAAAACGTGCGTTTCGTGCACCAAAACGCCGCTTTTGCAACGAAACGTGCGTTTCGTGCACCAAATCGCTGTTTCAGTACAGTTTTGGCGCTAAACGTGCGTTTCGTGCGCCAAAACGCCGCCTTTGCAGCGAAACGTGCGTTTCGCGCACCGAATCGCCGCTTTTGCTCCGTTTTGGCATGAAACGTGCGTTTCGTTCACCAAATCGCTGCATTTGCACAGTTTTGACGCAAAACGTGCGTTTCGTGCACCAAAACGCCGCTTTTGCAACGAAACGTGCGTTTCGTGCACCAAATCGCTGCGTTAGCACAGTTTTGACGCTAAACGAGCGTCTCGTTCGCCAAAACGCCGCTTTTGCAGCGGAACGTGCGTTTTGCGCACCGAATCGCCGCTTTTGCTCCGTTTTGGCGAGAAACGTGCGTTTCGTGCACCAAATCGCAGCTTTTGCACAGTTTTGACGCAAAACGTGCGTTTCGTGCACCAAAACGCCGCTTTTGGCGAGAAACGTGCGTTTCGTGCACCAAATCGCTGCTTTTGCACAGTTTAGACGCAAAACGTGCGTTTCGTGCGCCAAAACGCCGCTTTTGCAACGAAACGTGCGTTTCGTGCACCAAAACGCCGCTTTTGCAACGAAACGTGTGTTTTGTGCACTAAATCGCTGCTTTTGCACAGTTTTGACGCTAAACGTGCGTTTCGTGCACCAAAACGCCGCTTTTAGAACGAAACGTGCGTTTCGTGCACCGAATCGCCGCTTTTGCTCCGTTTTGGCGAGAAACGTGCGTTTCGTGCACCAAATCGCTGCTTTTGCACAGTTTTGACGCAAAACGTGCGTTTCGTGCACCAAAACGCCGCTTTTGCAACGAAACGTGCGTTTCGTGCACCAAATCGCTGCTTTTGCACAGTTTAGACGCTAAGCGTGCGTTTCGTGCGCCAAAACGCCGCTTTTGCAGCGAAACGTGCGTTTCGTGCTCCGAATCGCCGCTTTTGCTCCGATTTGGCGAGAAACGTGCGTTTCGTGCACCAAATCGCCGCTTTTGCAACGAAACGTGCGTTTCGTGCACCAAATCGCTGCTTTTGCACAGTTTAGACGCTAAGCGTGCGTTTCGTGCGCCAAAACGCCGCTTTTGCTGCGAAACGTGCGTTTCGTGCTCCGAATCGCCGCTTTTGCTCCGATTTGGCGAGAAACGTGCGTTTCGTGCACCAAATCGCTGCTTTTGCACAGTTTTGACGCTAAACGTGCGTCTCGTGCACCAAAACGCCGCTTTTGCAACGAAACGTGCGTTTCGTGCACCAAATCGCTGCTTTTGCACAGTCTTGACGCAAAACGTGCGTTTCGTGCACCAAAACGCCGCTTTTGCAACGAAACGTGCGTTTCGTGCACCAAATCGCTGCTTTTGCACAGTTTTGACGCTAAACGTGCGTTTCGTGCGCCAAAACGCCGCTTTTGCTGCGAAACGTGCGTTTTGTGCACCAAATCGCTGCTTTTGCACAGTTTTGACGCTAAACGTGCGTTTCGTGCTCCAAAACGCCGCTTTTAGAACGAAACGTGCGTTTCGTGCACCGCATCGCCGCTTTTGCTCCGTTTTGGCGAGAAACGTGCGTTTCGTGCACCAAATCGCAGCTTTTGCACAGTTTTGACGCAAAACGTGCGTTTCGTGCACCAAAACGCCGCTTTAGCAACGAAACGTGCGTTTCGTGCATCAAATCGCTGTTTTTGCACAGTTTTGACGCTAAACGTGCGTTTCGTGCACCAAAACGCCGCCTTTGCAACGAAACGAGCGATTCGTGAACCAAATCGCAGCTTTTGCACAGTTTTGACGCAAAACGTGCGTTTCGTGCACCAAAACGCCGCTTTAGCAACGAAACGTGCGTTTCGTGCATCAAATCGCTGCTTTTGCACAGTTTTGACGCTAAACGTGCGCTTCGTGGACCAAAACGCCGCTTTTGCAACGAAACGTGTGTTTTGTGCACCAAATCGCTGCTTTTGCACAGTTTTGACGCTAAACGTGCGTTTCGTGCTCCAAAACGCCGCTTTTAGAACGAAACGTGCGTTTCGTGCACCGCATCGCCGCTTTTGCTCCGTTTTGGCGAGAAACGTGCGTTTCGTGCACCAAATCGCTGCTTTTGCACAGTTTTGACGCTAAACGTGCGTTTCGTGCACCAAAACGCCGCTTTTGCTCCGTTTTGGCAACAAACGTGCGTTTCGTTCACCAAATCGCTGCATTTGCACAGTTTTGACGCAAAACGTGCGTTTCGTGCACCAAAACGCCGCTTTTAAAACGAAACGTGCGTTTCGTGCGCCAAAACGCCGCTTTTGCAGCGAAACCTGCGTTTCGCGCACCAAATCGCCGCTTTTGGTCCGTTTTGGCAAGAAACGTGCGTTTCGTGCACCAAATCGCTGCTTTTGCTCAGTTTTGACGCAAAACGTGCGTTTCGTGCACCAAAACGCCGCTTTTAGAACGAAACGTGCGTTTCGTGCACCGAATCGCCGCTTTTGCTCCGTTTTGGCAAGAAACGTGCGTTTCGTGCACCAAATCGCCGCTTTTGCAACGAAACCTGCGTTTCGTGCCACAAATCGCTGCTTTTGGTCCGTTTTGGCAAGAAACGTGCGTTTCGTGCACCAAATCGCTGCTTTTGCAACGAAACGTGCGTTTCGTGCACCAAATCGCTGCTTTTGCACAGTTTTGACGCTAAACGTGCGTTTCGTGCACCATAACGCCGCTTTTGCAAACGAAACGTGCGTTTCGTGCACCAAATCGCTGCTTTTGCACAGTCTTGACGCAAAGCGTGCGTTTCGTGCACCAAAACGCCGCTTTTGCAACGAAACGTGCGTTTCGTGC
>CALSEM010000072.1:0-84857 GCA_943735885.1 Stelis phaeoptera
AAAAAACGTGCGCTTCGTGCTCAGAATCACCGCTTTTGCTCAGTTTTGGCAAAAACGTGCGTTTCACGAACCGAATTGCTCCTTTTGGGACAAAACGTGCGTTTCGTGCACAGAATCGCCGCTTTTGCTCAGTTTTGGCACAAAACGTGCGTTTCGTGCACAGAATCGCCGCTTTTGCTCAGTTTTGGCTCAAAATGTGCGTTTCGTGCACAGAATCGCCGCTTTTGCTCAGTTTTAGCACAAAACGTGCGTTTCGTGCACAGGATCGCCGCTTTTGCTCAGTTTTGGCACAAAACGTGCGTTTCACGCACCGAATCGCCGCTTTTGCTCGGTTTTTGCACAAAACGTGCATTTCGTGCACCGAATCGCTCCTGTTGGCAAAAAACGTGCGTTTCGTGCACAGAATCGTCGCTTTTGCGCAGTTTTGGCTCAAAACGAGCGTTTCGTGCACAGAATCGCCGCTCTTGCTCAGTTTTGATACAAAGCGTGCGTTACGAGCACTAAATTGCCGTTTTTCCTCAGTTTTGGTACAAAACGTGCGTTTCACGCACCGAATTGCTCCTTGTGGCACAAAATAGGCGTTTCGTGCGCAGAATCGCCGCTTTTGCTCAGTTCTGTCACATAACGTGCGTTTCGTGCACAGAATCGCTGCTTTTGCACAGTTTTGGAACAAAACGTGCGTTTCACGCACCGAATTGATCTTTTTGGCACAAAACGTGCGTTTCGTGCACAGCATCGCCGCTTTTGCTCATTATTAGCGTAAAACGTGCGCATCGTGCACAGAATCGCCGCTTTTGCTCAGTTTTGCCACAAAACGTGCGTTTCGTGCACAGAATCGCCGCTTTTGCTCAGTTTGACCTCAAAACGTGCGTTTTGTGCACAGAATCGCCGCTTTTGCTCAGTTCTGCAAAAAAACGTGCGTTTCGTGCACGGAACCGCTGCTTTTGCTCGGTTTTGGCACAAATCGTGCGTTTCACGCACCGAATCGCTCCTTTTGGCAAAAAACGTGAGTTTCGTGCACAGATTCACCGCTTTTGCTCAGTTTTCGGACAAAACGTGCGTTTTACGCACCGAATTGCTCCTTTTGGCACAAAAAGTGCGGTCCGTGCACAGAATCGCCGCTTTTGCTCAGTTCTGGCTCAAAACGTGCGTTTCGTGCACAGAATCGCCGATTTTGCTCAGTCTTTGCACAAAGCTTGCGTATCGTGCACAGAATTGCCGCTTTAGCCCGGTCTTGGCTCTAAACGTGTGTTTCCCGCACAGAATCGCCGCTTTTGCTCAGTTTTGGCACAAATCCCGTGTTTCGTGCACAGAATCGCCGCTCTTGCACAGTTTTCGGACAAAACGTGCGTGTCATGTTCCGAATTGCTCCTTTTGGCACCAAACGGGCGTTTCGGGCACAAAATTGCCGCTTTTGCTCAGTTTTTGTCCAAAACGCGCGTTTCGCGCTCCGAATTGCTCCTTTTGGGACAAAACGGGCGTTTCGTGCACAGAATTGCCGCATTCGCTCTGTTTTGGCACAAAACGTGCGTTTCACGGACCGTATTGCTCCTTTTGGCACAAAACGTGCGTTCCTTGCACAGAATAGCCGCTTTTGCTCAGTTTTGGCGCAAAAGGTGCGTTTCGTGCACAGAATCGCCGCTTTTGCTCAGTTTTGGCACAAAACGTGCGTGTCGTGCACAGAATCGCCGCTCTCGCTCAGTTTTCGGACAAAACGTGCGTTTCACGCTCCGAATTGCTCCTTTTGGCACAAAACGGGCGCTTCGGGCACAAAATTGCCGCTTTTGCTCAGTTTTCGGACAAAACGTGCGTTTCACGCTCCGAATTGCTCCTTTTGGCACTAAACGGGCGTTTCGGGCAGCTAATTGCCGCTTCTGCTGTGTTTTGGCACAAAACGTGCGTTTCGCATACCGAATTGCTCCTTTTGGCACAAAACGGGCGTTTCGTGCACGGAATCGCGCTTTTGCTCGGTTTTGGCACAAAACGTTCGTTTCGTGCACAGAATCGATGCTTTTGTTCAGGTTTGGCACAAAACCCGCGTTTCGTGCACAGAATCGCCGCTTTTGCTCAATTTTGGCACAAAACGTGCGTTTCGTGCACAGAATCGCTGCTTTTGCTCAGTTTTGGCACAAAACGTGCGTTTCACGCACCGAATCGCCGCTTTTGCTCAGTTTGGGCACAAAACCCGCGTTTCGTGCACAGAATAGCCGCTTTTGCTCGGTTTTTCCACAAAACGTGCGTTTCGTGCACCGAATCGCTCCTGTTGGCAAAAAACGTGCGTTTCGTGCACCGAATCGCTCCTGTTGGCAAAAAACGTGCGTTTCGTGCACAGAATCGCCGCTTTTGCTCAGTTTTGGCTCAAAATGTGCGTTTCGTGCACAGAATCGCCGCTTTTGTTCTGTTTTGGCACAAAACATGCGTTTCGTGCACAGAATCGCCGCTTTTGCTCAGTTTTGGCACAAAACGTGCGTTTCACGCACCGAATTCCTCCTTTTGGCACAAAACGTGCGTTTCGTGCACAGAATCTCCGCTTTTGCTCAGTTATGGCAAAAAACGTGCGCTTCGTGCTCAGAATCACCGCTTTTGCTCAGTTTTGGCAAAAACGTGCGTTTCACGAACCGAATTGCTCCTATTGGGACAAAACGTGCGTTTCGTGCACAGAATCGCCGCTTTTGCTCAGTTTTGGCTCAATATGTGCGTTTCGTGCACAAAATCGCCGCTTTTGTTCAGTTCTGGCACAAAACGTGCGTTTCGTGCACAGAATCGCCGCTTTTGCTCAGTTTTGGCACAAAACGTGCGCTTCACGTACCAAACTGCTCCTTTTGGCACAAAACGGGAGTTTCGTGCACAGAATTGCCGCTTTTGCTCAGTTTTGGCTCAAAATGTGCGTTTCGTGCACAGAATCACCGCTTTTGCTCAGTTTTGGCACAAAACGTGCGTTTCACGCACCGAATTCCTCCTTTTGGCACAAAACGGGCGTTTCGTGCACAGAATCGCGCTTTTCCTCAGTTTTGGCACAAAACGTGCGTTTCGTGCACAGAATCGCCGCTTTTACTTAGTTTTGGCTCAAAATGTGCGTTTCGTGCACAGAATCGCCGCTTCTGCTCAGTTTTGGCAAAAAACGTGCGTTTCGTGCACAGAATCGCTGCTTTTGTTCAGTTTTGGAACAAAACGTGCGTTTCGTGCACAGAATCGCCGCTTTTGCTCAGTTTTGGCACAAAATCAGCGTTTCGTGCACAGAATCGCCGCTTTTGCTCAGTTCTGTCACATAACGTGCGTTTCGTGCACAGAATCGCTGCTTTTGCTCATTTTTGGTACAAAACGTGCGTTTCGTGCACAGAATCGATGCTTTTGTTCAGGTTTGGCACAAAACCCGCGTTTCGTGCACAGAATCGCCGCTTTTGCTCAGTTTTGGCACAAAACGTGCGTTTCGTGCACAGAATCGCTGCTTTTGCTCAGTTTTGGCACAAAACGTGCGTTTCACGCACCGAATCGCCGCTTTTGCTCAGTTTGGGCACAAAACCCGCGTTTCGTGCACAGAATAGCCGCTTTTGCTCGGTTTTTGCACAAAACGTGCGTTTCGTGCACCGAATCGCTCCTGTTGGCAAAAAACGTGCGTTTCGTGCACCGAATCGCTCCTGTTGGCAAAAAACGTGCGTTTCGTGCACAGAATCGCCGCTTTTGCTCAGTTTTGGCACAAAACGTGCGTTTCGTGCACAGAATCGCCGCTTTTGCTCAGTTTTGGCTCAAAATGTGCGTTTCGTGCACAGAATCGCCGCTTTTGTTCTGTTTTGGCACAAAACATGCGTTTCGTGCACAGAATCGCCGCTTTTGCTCAGTTTTGGCACAAAACGTGCGTTTCACGCACCGAATTCCTCCTTTTGGCACAAAACGTGCGTTTCGTGCACAGAATCTCCGCTTTTGCTCAGTTATGGCAAAAAACGTGCGCTTCGTGCTCAGAATCACCGCTTTTGCTCAGTTTTGGCAAAAACGTGCGTTTCACGAACCGAATTGCTCCTTTTGGGACAAAACGTGCGTTTCGTGCACAGAATCGCCGCTTTTGCTCAGTTTTGGCTCAATATGTGCGTTTCGTGCATAAAATCGCCGCTTTTGTTCAGTTCTGGCACAAAACGTGCGTTTCGTGCACAGAATCGCCGCTTTTGCTCAGTTTTGGCACAAAACGTGCGCTTCACGTACCAAACTGCTCCTTTTGGCACAAAACGGGAGTTTCGTGCACAGAATTGCCGCTTTTGCTCAGTTTTGGCTCAAAATGTGCGTTTCGTGCACAGAATCACCGCTTTTGCTCAGTTTTGGCACAAAACGTGCGTTTCACGCACCGAATTCCTCCTTTTGGCACAAAACGGGCGTTTCGTGCACAGAATCGCGCTTTTCCTCAGTTTTGGCACAAAACGTGCGTTTCGTGCACAGAATCGCCGCTTTTACTTAGTTTTGGCTCAAAATGTGCGTTTCGTGCACAGAATCGCCGCTTCTGCTCAGTTTTGGCACAAAACGTGCGTTTCGTGCACAGAATCGCTGCTTTTGTTCAGTTTTGGAACAAAACGTGCGTTTCGTGCACAGAATCGCCGCTTTTGCTCAGTTTTGGCACAAAATCAGCGTTTCGTGCACAGAATCGCCGCTTTTGCTCAGTTCTGTCACATAACGTGCGTTTCGTGCACAGAATCGCTGCTTTTGCTCATTTTTGGTACAAAACGTGCGTTTCGTGCACAGAATCGATGCTTTTGTTCAGGTTTGGCACAAAACCCGCGTTTCGTGCACAGAATCGCCGCTTTTGCTCAGTTTTGGCACAAAACGTGCGTTTCGTGCACAGAATCGCTGCTTTTGCTCAGTTTTGGCACAAAACGTGCGTTTCACGCACCGAATCGCCGCTTTTGCTCAGTTTGGGCACAAAACCCGCGTTTCGTGCACAGAATAGCCGCTTTTGCTCGGTTTTTGCACAAAACGTGCGTTTCGTGCACCGAATCGCTCCTGTTGGCAAAAAACGTGCGTTTCGTGCACCGAATCGCTCCTGTTGGCAAAAAACGTGCGTTTCGTGCACAGAATCGCCGCTTTTGCTCAGTTTTGGCTCAAAACGTGCGTTTCACGCTCCGAATTGCTCCTTTTGGGACAAAACGGGTGTTTCGTGCACAGAATTGCCGCTTTCGCTCTGTTTTGGCACAAAACGTTCGTATCACGGACCGTATTGCTCCTTTTGGCACAAAACGTGCGTTTCTTGCACAGAATAGCCGCTTTTGCTCAGTTTTGGCACAAAACGTGCGTTTCGTGCACAGAATCGCCGCTTTTGCTCAGTTTTGGCTCAAAATGTGCGTTTCGTGCACAGAATCGCTGCTTTTGTTCAGTTTTGGAACAAAACGTGCGTTTCGTGCACAGAATCGCTGCTTATGCTTAGTTTTTTCACAAAACGTGCGTTCCATGCACCGAATTGCTTCTTTTGGCACAAAACGTGCCTTTCGTGGACAGAATCTCCGCTTTTGCTCCGTTTTGGCACAAAACGTGCGTTTCACGCACCAAATTGCGCCTTTTGGCACAAAACGGGCGTTTCGTGCACAGAATCGCGCTTTTCCTCAGTTTTGGCACAAAACGTGCGTTTCGTGCACAGAATCGCCGCTTTTACTTAGTTTTGGCTCAAAATGTGCGTTTCGTGCACAGAATCGCCGCTTCTGCTCAGTTTTGGCACAAAACGTGCGTTTCGTGCACAGAATCGCTGCTTTTGTTCAGTTTTGGAACAAAACGTGCGTTTCGTGCACAGAATCGCCGCTCTTGCTCAGTTTTGGCACAAAGCGTGCGTTACGAGCACAGAATCGCCGCTTTTGCTTTCACGCACCGAATTGCTCGTTTTGGCACAAAAAGTGCGTTTCGTGCACAGAATCTCCGCTTTTGCTCCGTTTTGTCACAAAACCCGCGTTTCACGCACCGAATTGCTCCTTTTGGCACAAAACGTGTGTTTCGTGCACAGAATCGCCGCTTTTCCTCAGTTTTTTCATAAAATGTGCGTTTCGTGCACAGAATCGCCGCTTTTGCTCAGTTTTGGCACAAAGCGTGCGTTTCAAGCACCGAACTAGTCCTTTTGGCACAAAACAGGCGTTTCGTGCACAGAATCGCCCTTTTGCTCAGTTTGGGCACAAAACCCGCGTTTCGTGCAAAGAATCGCCGCTTTTGCTCAGTTTTGGTACAAAACGTGCTTTTCGTGCACAGAATCGCCGCTTCTGCTCCGTTTTGGCACAAAACGTGCGCTTCACGCACCGAATTGTTCCTTTTGGCACAAAACAAGCGGTTGGTGCACAGAATCGCCGCTTTTGCTCAGTTTTGGCACAAAACGATCGTTTCGTGCACAGATTCGCCGCTTTTGCTTAGTTTTGGCAAAAACGTGCGTTTCACGAACCGAATTGCTCCTTTTGTGACAAAACGTGCGTTTCGTGCACAGAATCGCCGCTTTTGCCCCGTTTTGTCACAAAACCCGCGTTTCACGCACCGAATTGCTCCTTTTGGCACAAAACGGGCGTTTCGTGCACAGAATCGCCGCTTTTGCTCAGTTTTGGCACAAAACGTGCGTTTCGTGCACAGAATCGCCGCTTTTGCTCAGTTTTGGCTCAAAATGTGCGTTTCGTGCACAGAATCGATGCTTTTGCTCAGTTTTTGCACAAAACGTGCGTTTCACGCACCGAATTGCTCCTTCTGGCACAAAACAGGCGTTTCGTGGACAGAATCTCCGCTTTTGCTCCGTTTTGTCACAAAACCCGCGTTTCACGCGCCGAATTGCTCCTTTCGGCTCTAAACGTTCGTTTCGTGCACAGAATAGCCGCGTTTGCTCAGTTTTGGCACAAAACGTGCGTTTCACGCACCGAATTCCTCCTTTTGCCACAAAACGTGCGTTTCGTGCACAGAATCTCCGCTTTCGATCAGTTATGGCACAAAACGTGCGCTTCGTGCTCAGAATCGCCGCTTTTGTTCAGGCCTGGCACAAAACGTGCGTTTCGTGCACAGAATCCCTGCTCTTGCTCAGTTTCGGCACAAAACCCGCGTTTCGTGCACAGAAACGCCGCTTTTGCTCAGTTTTGGCACAAAACGTGCGTTTCGTGCACAGAATCGCCGCTTTTGCGCAGTTTTGGCACAAAACGTGCGTTTCACGCACCGAATTGCTTCTTTTGGCACAAAACGTGCGTTTCGTGCACAGAATCGCCGCTTTTGCTCCGTTTTGTCACAAAACCCGCGTTTCACGCTCCGAATTGCTCCTTTTGGCGAAAAACGTGAGTTTCGTGCACAGAATCGCCGCTTTCGCTCAGTTTTGGATCAAAACGTGCGTTTCGTGCACAGAATCGCCGCTTTCGCTCAGTTTTGGCACCAAACGTGCGTTTCGTGCACAGAATCGCCGCTTTCGCTCAGTTTTGGCACAAAACGTGCGTTTCGTGCACAGAATCGCCGCTTTTGCTTAGTTTTTGCACAAAGCTTGCGTATCGTGCACAGAATTGCCGCTTTCGCCCGGTATTGGCTCAAAACGTGTGTTTCCTGCACAGAATCGCCGCTTTTGCTCAGTTTGGGCACAAAACCCGCGTTTCGTGCACAGAATCGCCGCTTTTGCTCAGTTTTGGCACAAAACGTGCGTTTCGTGCACCGAATCGCTCCTGTTGGCAAAAAACGTGCGTTTCGTGCACAGAATCGCCGCTTTTGCCCGGTCTTGGCTCAAAACGTGTGTTTCCTGCACAGAATCGCCGCTTTTGCTCAGTTTTGGCACAAAACGTGCGTTTTGTGGACAGAATCGCCGCCTTTGCTCAGTTTGGGCACAAAACCCGCGTTTCGTGCACAGAATCGCCGCTTTTGCTCAGTTTTGGCACAAAACGTGCGTTTTGTGCACAGAATCGCCGCCATTGCTCAGTTTGGGCACAAATCCCGTGTTTCGTGCACAGAGTCGCCGCTCTTGCTCAGTTTTCGGACAAAACGTGCGTTTCACGCTCCGAATTGCTCCTTTTGGCACAAAACGGGCGTTTCGGGCACAAAATTGCCGCTTTTGCTCAGTTTTTGCCCAAGACGTGCGTTTCACGCGCCGAATTGCTCCTTTTGGCACAAAACGTGCGTTTCGTGGACAGAATCTCCGCTTTTGCTCAGTTTTGGCACAAGACCCGCGTTTTGTGCACAGAATCGCCGCTTTTGCTCCGTTTTGTCACAAAACCCGCGTTTCACGCACCGAATTGCTCCTTTTCGCATAAAACGCGCGTTTCGTTCACAGATTCGCCGCTTTTGCTCAGTTTTGGCACAAATCCCGTGTTTCGTGCACAGAATCGCCGCTCTTGCTCAGTTTTCGGACAAAACGTGCGTTTCACGCTCCGAATTGCTCCTTTTGGCACAAAACGGGCGTTTCGGGCACAAAATTGCCGCTTTTGCTCAGTTTTTGCCCAAGACGTGCGTTTCACGCGCCGAATTGCTCCTTTTGGCACAAAACGGGCGTTTCGTGCACATAATCGCGCTTTTGCGCAGTTTTGACACAAAACGTGCGTTTCGTGCACAGAAACGATGCGTTTGCTCAGTTTTTGCACAAAACGTGCGTTTGACGCACCGAATTGCTCCTTTTGGCACAAAACAGGCGTTTCGTGCACAGAATCGCCGCTTTTGCTCCGTTTTGTCACAAAACCCGCGTTTCACGCACCGAATTGCTCGTTTTCGCACAAAACGTGCGTTTCGTGCACAGAATCGCTGCTTTTGCTCAGTTTTGATACAAAACGTGCGTTTCACGCACCGAATTGCTTCTTTTGGCACAAAACGTGCGTTTCGTGCACAGAATCGTGCTTCTGCTCAGTTTTGGCACAAAACGTGCGTTTCACGCACCGAATTGCTCCTTTTGGCACAAAACGGGCGTTTCGTGCACAGAATCGCCGCTTTTGCTCAGTTTTGGCACAAAAGGTGCGTTTCGTGCACAGAATCGCCGCTTTTGCTCCGTTTTGGCACAAAACGTGCGTTTCACGCACCGAATTGCCCCTTTTGGCACAAAACGGGCGTTTCGTGCACAGAATCGCCGCTTTTGCTCAGTTTTGGCACAAAACGTGCGTTTCACGCACCGAATTGCTCCTTTTGGCACAAAACGCGCGTTTCGTGCACAGAATCGCCGCTTTTGCTCAGTTTTGGCACAAAACGTGCGTTTCGTGCACAGAATCGCCGCTTTTGCTCAGTTTTGGCACATAACTAGCGTTTCGTGTACAGAATCGCCGCTTTTGCTCAATTTTGGCACAAAACGTGCGTTTTGTGCACAGAATCGCCGCTTTTGCGCAGTTTTGCCTCAAAACGTGCGCTTCACGCACCGAATTGCTCCTTTTCGCACAAAACGTGTGTTTCGTGCACAGAATCGCAGCTTTTGCTCAGTTTTGGCATAAAATGTGCGTTTCGTCCACAGAATCGCCGCTTTTGCTCAGTTTTGGCACAAAACGTGCGTTTCAAGCACCGAATTGCTCCTTTTGGCACAAAACGCGCGTTTCGTGCACAGAATCGCCGCTTTTGCTCAGTTTTGGACCAAAACGTGCGTTTCGTGCACATAATCGCCGCTTTTGCTCAGTTTTATCACAAAACGTGCGTTTCGTGCACAGAATCGCCGCTCTTGCTCAGTTTTTTCACAAAAGGTGCGTTTCACTCTCCGAATTGCTCCTTTTTGCACAAAACGTGCGATTCGTGCACAGAATGGCCGCTTCTGCCCAGTTTTGGCGCAAAACCCGCGTTTCACAAACCGAATTGCTCCTTTTGGCACAAAACGTGCGCTTCGTGCACAGAATCTCCGCTATCGTTCAGTCTTGGCACAAAACAAGCGTTTCCGGCACAGAATCGCCGCATTTGCTCAGTTTTGGCACAAACCCCGCGTTTCGTGCACAGAATCGTCGCTTTTAGTCCGTTTTGGCACAAAACGTGCGCTTCACGCACCGAATTGTTCCTTTTGGCACAAAACGTGAGTTTCGTGCTCAGAATCGCCGCTTTTGCTCAGTTTTGGCACAAAACCCTCGTTTCGTGCACGGAATCGCCGTTTTCGTTCAGTTTTAGCACAAAACGTGCGTTTCCTGCACAGAATCGCCGCTTTTGCTCAGTTTTGGCACAAAAGGTGCGTTTCGTGCACAGAATCGCCGCTTTTGCTCAGTTTTGGCACAAATCCCGTGTTTCGTGCACAGAATCGCCGCTCTTGCTCAATTTTCGTACAAAACGTGCGTTTCACGCTCCGAATTGCTCCTTTTGGCACAAAACGGGCGCTTCGGGCACAAAATTGCCGCTTTTGCTCAGTTTTTGCCCAAAACGTGCGTTTCGCGCTCCGAATTGCTCCTTTTGGCACAAAACGGGCGTTTCGTGCACAGGATTGCCGCTTTTGCTCTGTTTTGGCACAAGACGTGCGTTTCACGTACCGAATTGCTCCTTTTGGCACAAAACGGGCGTTTCGTGCACAGGATTGCCGCTTTTGCTCTGTTTTGGCACAAGACGTGCGTTTCACGTACCGAATTGCTCCTTTTGGCACAAAACGGGCGTTTCGTGCACAGAATCGCGTTTTTGCTCAGTTTTGGCACAAAACGTGCGCTTCACGCACCGAATTGTTCCTTTTGGCACAAAACGTGAGTTTCGTGCTCAGAATCGCCGCTTTTGCTCAGTTTTGGCACAAAACCCTCGTTTCGTGCACGGAATCGCCGTTTGCGTTCAGTTTTAGCACAAAACGTGCGTTTCCTGCACAGAATCGCCGCTTTTGCTCAGTTTTGGCACAAAAGGTGCGTTTCGTGCACAGAATCGCCGCTTTTGCTCAGTTTTGGCACAAATCCCGTGTTTCGTGCACAGAATCGCCGCTCTTGCTCAATTTTCGGACAAAACGTGCGTTTCACGCTCCGAATTGCTCCTTTTGGCACAAAACGGGCGCTTCGGGCACAAAATTGCCGCTTTTGCTCAGTTTTTGCCCAAAACGTGCGTTTCGCGCTCCGAATTGCTCCTTTTGGCACAAAACGGGCGTTTCGTGCACAGGATTGCCGCTTTTGCTCTGTTTTGGCACAAGACGTGCGTTTCACGTACCGAATTGCTCCTTTTGGCACAAAACGGGCGTTTCGTGCACAGGATTGCCGCTTTTGCTCTGTTTTGGCACAAGACGTGCGTTTCGTGCACCGAATCGCTCCTGTTGGCAAAAAACGTGCGTTTCGTGCAAAGAATCGCCGCTTTTGCGCAGTTTTGGCTCAAAACGAGCGTTTCGTTTAGAATCGCCGCTTTTGCTCAGTTTTGGCACAAAACGTGTGTTTCGCGCACAGAATCGCCTCTTTTGCTCAGTTTTGGCACAAAACGTGCGTTTCGTGCACAGAATCGCCGCTTTTGCGCAGTTTTAGCACAAAACGTGCGTTTCACGCACCGAATTGCTTCTTTTGGCACAAAACGTGCGTTTCGTGCACAGAATCCCCGCTTTTGCTCGGTTTTGGCACAAAACGTGCGTTTCGTGCACCGAATCGCTCCTGTTGGCAAAAAACGTGCGTTTCGTGCACCGAATCGCCGCTTTTGCTCAGTTTTAGCACAAAACGTGCGATTCGTGTACAGAATCCCCGCTTTTGCTCGGTTTTGGCACAAAACGTGCGTTTCGTGCACCGAATCGCTCCTGTTGGCAAAAATCGTGCGTTTCGTGCACCGAATCGCCGCTTTTGCTCAGTTTTAGCACAAAACGTGCGATTCGTGCACATAATCGCCGCTTTTGCTCAGTTTTGGCACAAAAGGTGCGTTTCGTGCACAGAATCGCCGCTTATGCTCAGTTTTGGCACAAATCCCGTGTTTCATGCACAGAATCGGCGCTCTTGCTCAGTTTTCGGACAAAACGGGCGTTTAACGCTCCGAATTGCTCCTTTTGGCAGAAAACGGGCGTCTCGGGCACCTAATTGCCGCTTTTGCTCTGTTTTGACACAAAACGTGCGTTTCACGTACCGAATTGCTCCTTTTGGCACAAAACGGGCGTTTCGTGCACAGAATCGCGCTTTTGCTCAGTTTTGGCACAAAACGTGCGTTTCGTGCACAGAATCGATGCTTTTGCTCAGTTTTTGCACAAGACCCGCGTTTTGCGCACAGAATCGCCGCTTTTGCTCCGTTTTGTCACAAAACCCGCGTTTCACGCTCCGAATTGCTCCTTTTGGCGAAAAACGTGCGTTTCGTGCACAGAATCGCCGCTTTTGCTCAGTTTTTGCACAAAGCTTGCGTATTGTGCACAGAATTGCCGCTTTCGCCCGGTATTGGCTCAAAACGTGTGTTTCCTGCACAGAATCGCCGCTTTTGCTCAGTTTGCGCACAAAACCCGCGTTTCGTGCACAGAATCGCCGCTTTTGCTCAGTTTTGGCACAAAACGTGCGTTTCGTGCACCGAATCGCTCCTGTTGGCAAAAAACATGCGTTTCGTGCACAGAATCGCCGCTTTTGCCCGGTCTTGGCTCAAAACGTGTGTTTCCTGCACAGAATCGCCGCTTTTGCTCAGTTTTGGCACAAAACGTGCGTTTTGTGGACAGAATCGCCGCCTTTGCTCAGTTTGGGCACAAAACCCGCGTTTCGTGCCCAGAATCGCAGCTTTTGCTCAGTTTTGGCACAAAACGTGCGTTTTGTGCACAGAATCGCCGCCTTTGCTCAGTTTGGGCACAAATCCCGTGAGTAGGTGTACTAGGTATGTTCTGGATAAAGTGTAGGTGCTCCGAGGGGGGTGACGTCACGCGGGGCGGGGGAGGGGTGACGTCACGCGAGAGGGGAAGGGGGCAACGTCACATGGGGCGGGGGAGGGGGGTGACGTCACGCTGGAGGGGAGGAAGTGACGTCACGGGGGTCATAGGGGGTGTGACGTCATGCGGGGCGGAGAGGGGAGTGACGTCACGGTGGGGAGGGGGTGGGTTTGACGTCACATGTGGAGGGGAACCGATGGTCGGTAAATGTAGATGGCGCTGGTGAGGGAATATCGATGGTCGGTAAATGTAGATGGTGCTGGTGAGGAATATCGAAGGTCGGTAATTGTAGATGGCACTATTGGGGAATGTTGAAGGTTGTTAAATGTCGACAATCGGCAAATGTTTGTTTGTGGAAATTGTTCGGGGAGGAGTATGAGGAGTATGTGCATTTAAAAAATTTATTACATAACATTATTAAATAAATTCACTATTAACATTATGACCGTAATTGCGATTTTAGAAAATAAAAGTTTATTTGCAATATAATTGATATTGTAATATACAAATATGATGTAAAATAAGATGTTGTTAGTACATTTATGTACTCTGCATGACACCATACGCATACAGTGTTATCTTGTACCAAAAAAGTTTTACAATCTATAAAGCAAAATGATGTGCAAACATGATGAGATAATAGGGACGACCGCGCCCCGGTTTGTTATAAGCGAATTGTTATCATGATACTCGCGAAGGCGGGGAAGATAATAGGATAGGTTGTCACGCCCGAATAGGGGGAAGCCGCGCTCGGCATGTGACAAGCTAATTGTCATCATGATACTGGCGAAGGTGGGAAGATAATAGGGAGTGGCCACGCCCGGCCTGGGGGTGTGATGTGTATGATGGAGGTGAAATGTATAAAAGGTTGCTGCAGTAAAGCGCAAGTTTTAAATTGCCAGTGGTGAAAAAATGTTTAAACTGTGTGACAGCTGCAGCTATTATACCGGAAGAGATGGACGTAAGTGTGATTTCAAGTCATTAATAATTTGTTTGCCAATATGTTTTGCATAGTATGAGGAAACCATTTTGCGCTGTTTTAAGGCGGGATCTTCATAGGCCATATGAAGAAAGTCAGATGGGCACGCCAAAACAATCGTCGAATGCTCCACATGTTGTGGGAGGAGGATTGGTGGGGTGATGATATATTTTTTCTGCGAAGACTGTTTGGAGAGGAGGAATATGCGGTGAGGATTGTTGTTAAGGACATGGCAGACAATTTCCATAAATGTTTTATTGATCCTTTCCTCGTTTTACAGCAATGGCCGATTGACTCTCCTCCCCCAGAGCCGAAGGATGATTATAATGTGAGGATTGTTAAGGCCGCGCCTTTTTCACAGCAGCAGTCGAAGAAACAACGTGATTATGAAGCTGCGTTAAGCTGGGAATATAGGGTGATGTTTAACGATTGTCGCACAGCGGTTAAGGATGAGAATGCACCTAATGTGAGGATTGCCGTTAAGAACAATTTCCTTTGCAAGATGCATACACACACACACACACACACACACACACACATGCGCGCGCGCGCATGCACATGTTTAATTTATCTTTCCCCCCTCTTTTTGATCGCCCATCTGCACAACCAAATCAGTGGAGACAATTCATCCCTTTTAAGAAGAGCGATTGGGACTTTGATGATGACATCTTTTGTTTTCGGAGACTGTTTGGGGAGGAGGAGTACGGTACTGAAGAGGTAATCCACTGGCAGGATAGGGTGAGAATTGTTGATATTGTTACAGATATGGTGAACAATTTCTTTTGATTGATGTATGTATATACATGTTTAATGTTTCTTTTCTGTCTACAGAGGATGATAAACGATTACTTAACTTGGATGTTTTATATGACTCGTCGTGAGCGTGCGAAGGTGCGAAGAGAACGTATTGAAAAGCGGAACGTCAAGTTTCTCGACGAGATCTTTTTTCGGAACACTGCAAATGATTATTTTTGTTTGCGGAAATTGTTTGGGGAGGAGGAGTATCTGGAGGATTATTATGATGATGGAGTGAGACGCCCATTATGGAGGACATCAGGCATTGCAGGAGGATAACACATATTGAAACATTATATAACTATATTGCAAATTTTATTTTCCAAATTGTAATTACAACCATAATGTTAGTAATGAAGTTATTTAATAAAGTTATGTAATACATTTTAAATATGCAAAATCTTCACATGGTTACAGCATTAGTTCCAACAACTCTTTCGAAAACTCAATATCTGTATAGTTTTATTGCAGATGTTAAAATTTATGTGATTTTGCGCACAACGTTAGACAGCGGGCAGTATTCAATGACGCGATCATGCAAAATAAGACAATAGGCTGTAGTGTTTGCCGGTACATTTTCATGACAATCAAATTCTATTCGTACATCCACAGCGGCGCTCTTGATTGATTCATTCTGTCGCGAACAATCGATAACTACAAAAGGCCCATACATCAAAAATGTAATCACATTACAAAGCGTTTCGTGACAGTCGTATCCGTAATAAGCTTTACGAAAACGTGCATACATATCAAAAAGAATCGCATATCTGTTTTTGCTAAAATCAAGATTCAAGTCATCATATGGGTAAAAGTCAGAGTTTAAATAAAGTTTCACATTGGTCAAGTTACAATGATCGAAGATGCCCGCATCTTGAGACATGATATTCTTCCGGCCAGTTTGTAGCGCAAAAATAACGTATCGCGGTTTCTCCAGCTGAGTCGCAGTTTTAACTGCCCAGGAATGTTTTGTCGTACTTTGCAGTAAAGGATACTCATACAGATCCCACGAGCGAAAACTCATGCTTAGGTATTTTCCACTTTCTAAAATCCGCAGCAACGACAATTTATTCACCTCATTCAGTATAACATGAGGCATTCGCCACTGTACTTTAAATAATTCGACTTCCGGTTCCAATGCAGGATTTCCAATGATGCAATTGTTATCACTGCGCGCGCGTATAAGAATCAATTCGTGACGCGCGTTGACAATTATGCGTTTGTAATCCTCACAAAAACCTAACAGCAGGTTGAGCGGTACACAAAAGTTGAAGTATCCACCTGATATGTCCGACGTAACAGCCCATCCAGCATTCCGCAAAATTGCTGCTTTATCATATGTCAATGATACAAAGTTTCTGATAGTACTTGTTATTCCAACGTTTCTGTTACGATCAATCTCCACACTATTGAGTTCATATCGAACTTCATCAAACATAAATGCGACACAATTATTTCCAAAGTGTGCTTCAAACTCTTTGTCCGGTTTCTTTATCACCAATCTTCCTTCAACGTATAGGAAGCTCTCACAGGGCAACGTGTATAAATCTTGCTGTTGTATAGGTATCCTTATTTCATCGTTATGCCGAAACGTTGCATTGGCGTATGGATTGTATGTGTGAGTCTCAATCTTAACGATGCTGTCATCAAAGATTGGTTCACCCCCAATGTTTAATATATTAGCCATTTCGCACAACAAAACCCAATGATTTTAGAAAGTCAATGTTCGATGTAGTGAGTTTCTTAGATGATCGGATTGTCTTCTCCTTGTTTTCACGTTTCGTTTGCGATTTTAGAAAACCAATGTTCGATGTAGCGAATTTCTTATGCGGCCAGATTTTTTTCCCCCTGTTTTCACGTTTCATCTGTTTCACCTGCTCCGCTTCACACAACACAAGCATCTCCCGTTACAGTTGTCGTCTTCGTACATGCAACCGAACAGTGATCTGTTCTCCCCGAAAATCGAGCAGCCGGCCGTCTTGATCCACCACACGAATCGTCAAATCCGAAATGCTGCGGGCAGTGATCGGAAGGTAAATGATCTGTGCAGGCCTTTCCGATATCTTATATCCTGCCGGAACGGCAGGCGAAAACTCATGTATCGTGTGCACGCACATGTTGTTGCTGTAAGCACCCGCCGTCACATTGCATTCAATGCGAATAATGTTTACACTCATGATATTTATCGGCGAATCCGATTCGTTCCACCGTCGCGGTTCCAGCAACCGATTCATCGAAAATCCCAACAACGTTCCAATATTATTGGGTTTGGTAAAATTTATCCAATAATCACACATGATTTCGCTCTTCATCGTATTGCTGTTAGCTCTAAGTATCATGGGGTTTCCTTCATTATCTTGTGAAAGCAATCGTTTTAAATATACGCCAATGTCATCCAGCTCATATGATCCCTCGGGAATAATGACTTCCTTATCATCATTATCGTAATAAAATTTATTATTTGACAAATTTACATTCGGTATCGTATAATAAGTTTCAAAGTCCGTAAGGCCGAGCTCGTAATCGCCATCGCTCAAATCCACGGCTGGGAAGTAGCTTACTGCGAGAATGCTACTTTTCCCAGTAAGTGTAAATGTCAGCGACATGTTCAAACAGATACTGAAGTTAAAGTGTGGAATGACCATTCTTAAATTGATTGTTAACCGCATGCAGAAACTGCAAACACAGCTGCCCACAATTGCTCTGATTATAACGTTGAAAAGGCATGTGATTGTATTCGATTACACAATTCTTTAAATATTGCACCAGTTCCCTCGGCGGCCGAAGATTGCCAAAACTGTCGAAATATATGGCACGATTTCCCTTCTTTGCATACGCCACCCAATGAGTCCCAGGTCCTTCGGCATTGTCTAAATTTACGATTCCGCTCTCATTCCAACATACCCCATCCGCCGGCAGAGTATTACGCATAAAAATACCCCTAAAATATGGAATACGCATACGCTTTGCCAGCTGTTGCAGCTGCACATTGGTAGTTACACCCTCAGGCATTTTTAATTTCGTCGTTTTTTTTTCTTTGAGACTCCCCGCCCGCGTTTGTATGGCGCGAGATAAATCCCATGGCCTTCCATGGTGCGATTGTGACGTTTTAGTTCTTCCAGCTGACGTTGCATGGCCTTCTTCTCGTTCACAGCTTTCGCAACTCCTGCTGCCCCGCCAACTAATGAGCCAATAACTCCTAACAATGGTAGAATCGGTAGGATACCGCCACGTTTCGCCATCGGAAGTATTCGTTTCTTCGCTGCACTTTTCTTTTTCTTTTTCAAGCCCATACCGAATTTCGTCTTAGCCTTCATAGCCGCCCAAACGGCAGTAGCAGCAGCCTTCTCCCCGAGACTGGAATCTGTCGCAGTAATGCGTTTTCGTGCTTTCGCTGCTAAGATTTTGTCAGCTGCGTGCCGGTTTACGAGATCGTTACTTTGTGAATATGCTATGTCGTGTTCGCGACACGCCGCATCCAACGGATTAATACCCTGATCGCCTCGCGCCAAACGTTTTTGTAAGCGCGTCCCCGGGCCGCAAAACTGATAACCAGGGATATGTAATTCAAGCGGAAGTGCGTTTATAGCACGATTTAACAGGCCTTTTCCAATTTTCGCTGACATTCGCCGCAATTCTTTATCAATGGCGGCGGACCATCAATGTGCGTTTGCTGATTCGGCAAGTTGTAGTGTTTCATACACCGACGATGCTGCCGAATCTCAGAATCTGCCTTAATATGATCAGGAAGCTTATCCCACAAATAATCAATGTGATTATAAAACTGTTGTAGTAAAATAATTTTAGGTATGTATTGCAATTGTTCAACGGTTAAATCACAAATATCACCACAATCCGACAGATAGAAAGGCATTTTGAATACTGATCGTTTCAGCTGTATGCATCTCTTTAAATAGGACAGCTCCCCCAATATTACATTCATTTGTATTGCATCAGCAAAAGATGCGGTTTGCGCATCAATCACCTACAATCAAAGTGACTAATGTAGACAAAAAGGTGCAGCCAGAGAAAAAGGCACGCAAACATGGAAGTATGCTGCCAACCTCTATACGAGGTATCATCTGTGGGCCTTCGAATTGCGGCAAAACAAACGTGCTGATTAGTTTGTTGGAAAGCCCACACGGTGTTCGTTTCGAAAACGTATACGTGTACTCGAAATCATTGCAGCAACCGAAATATCGATATGTAGAAAATATACTATCACCAATAGAAGAAATTGGTTATTTCACATTTTCGAATAACAGCGACGTCATTCCACCAAGCGAGGCACTTCCGAATTCCATTTTTATCTTTGATGACGTGGCATGCGATAAGCAAGACGTGGTAAGAGAATACTTTGCAATGGGCAGACATGCGGACGTCGACTGCTTTTATCTTTGTCAGACATATGCAAGGATACCGAAGCATCTAATACGCGACAACGCGAATCTATTGATCATGTTCAAACAAGACGGCACAAATTTGAAACATGCGTATAACGATCACGTAAACACAGACATGACTTTCGAGAATTTCTGTAAATTGTGTACCACTTGCTGGCAAGAAAAATATGGATTTGTAGTAATTGACAAAGACAGCGCTTTATCAAATGGCCGTTATAGAAAAGGATTTAATGACTTTGCAATATCGTAACACGCTCAGTTATTGCCTGCACGTCGACAAAACAGCGTTCCAACATGAACAGCTACAATATCGAAGATCGTGAGAGGATAGCGAAACAGATTGCGGCAACGAGCGACTTGATTCGCAAAAAGTAGTTTAAGCCTGTTACGGAACCGTTGAAGAAAATTGCTAACAACACGTTAAAAAATGGCGGCAACGACGACGACGACGGCGATGTAAACAGCAGTACCGATATCGGAAGTGAAACATTATCCATTCAAAATATCCAGGAACATGCGAGACCAGATAAAAGGCAACTAAATCTTAAGCTAAATCTTTCAACACCACCAAAATCGAAAAGACCAAGATTAAACAGTTTACCCAATATGCCGGCAATGGCCTCTACACCAATTAAGGCAATATCAACAAGCGTATCAAACGAGGACGTTTTTGAAACTACAAACAATTGGCTCGCAACATCTGTTCGAAACCAGCTGCAAACATCGGAGGGTCAAGAAACGTTGCGGAGTCACCTCGGCCCATTGAGTCAAAAATATATCGCACCTGTATTACGCGGTGACCAAGAGACTGGTATGGATTACGTGTACGGTGTTTATCTTGGCAATGATGGGTTGATGCTCGGTAACAAACGTGTTGACGTGGACAATGCCGATAACATAATTATCGATGGTATACGATATGTTGGCACGCACGGCCTTTATGAACTGATATTTAAGAAAATTCCCGATAGCGATATGTATACCGAGGAAGATGAACAGAAGTACAAGAACATACTGCTGACAACGAGCGCGCATAAACACAATCACAATATGTATGGCAAAACATTGGGCAACAGAGGATACAAATATAATTATGTAATCAAGCCTTTGATGAAAGATGGGAAAATTGGAAAGGGCATGCCATGTTCCATAAGATTAACTAATAACAAGATTGATTACGTTCACTGGAACGATCCCAACGAGCTGGTTGATCGGCTTCGACTGCTCGAGGCTTCGCGTCAAGCCGGCCATAATGCACATGATAATGAGATGCTATCAATAATCGAGGAACTTCGCGAGGCAGGGCTCATTATAAATTAAGTTACATTTTGGCAATACAATCAATCGACATCGAAATGCCAATCAACAAGTTTGGATCGTCGCTCGGAAGAACGGAATCATACTATCATTGGAATGGAATAGTCAGAAGTTATGTACATGACAACGCTCTTTGTATCGTTGGAACCAATTATGATGCAAAGTCGCGCAAAATTCGACGCGTAGCACCACCTGTAGAGGATAGCGATGCCATCAACAAATTGTATTTGCAGCAGAGGCTGAAAATTATAAAGGATGGACAAGACGGATTCGACAAAAAGATGGTCATGTTTGAAGAGCACATGCAGAGCATAAAAGATCAATTGAATAAATTGGAGAGGGATATTAAAGAGCTGCACAATCAGATGTTGAATATGCAAAAATAGTTTCGCATATCACACCTTCTGACGATTTAACTTGCTGCTTTTTAACATGATGTTTTCTAACACGATGCTGCAATGTTTTTTGACATGTTTTGATGTTTAAACATGATGTTTTTGGTGTTTAACACGATGTTTTTCATGTTTGGACGTTTTCATGTTTTTGTGTTTGATAAGAAGTGTACATCAAGTCTTCGCAACATTTTTCCTCCAGTTATAAATCATACATGGCTGAGAAGAAACCCCCAGTTCTGAGAAACGATGTCTTGTGGAGGAATTGCATGCTCCGGCGAGAAGAAGGTTTCCACGTAGACGCGTCATAGTGCGCGGGTACGACGACCTATGGCAGGCAGACGTGGTCGAGATGCGACCTTACACACGGTTTAACAGGGGCTTCCATTACATACTCACCGTTATCGATGTGCTGAGTAAGCATGCATGGGCCGCGCCACTCAAAACCAAGAGTGGAAATGATGTTTCTGTCGCGTTCACAAAGATACTTCAGGATGGCGGAAGATGTCCAAAAAATTTGCAGACAGACAGAGGAAAGGAATTTTACAACGCAACCATGCAAAAACTTTTAACAAGGCACAACATACATCATTATTCAACGTATTCAGTGATGAAAGCATCGGTTGTGGAACGGTTCAATCGCACGCTTAAAAACGATATGTGGAAACTGTTTACGCTTAATGGAAATTATAAATGGGTTGACTCGTTGCAGCATCTTGTATCAAATTACAACATGCGAAAGCATCGAACTATCGACATGCGACCCATCGATGTAACACCAGCAAGCGCCAAAAAGCTCTTAAGAACGGTGTATAATCATGTAAAGATTGTCGCTCCCGCACGATTCAAAGTGGGAAATGCAGTACGTGTAAGCAAATTTAAGACAATCTTTGAAAAAGGTTATACACCAAATTGGAGCACCGAAATATTTACAATCTCCAAGGTACAGAAAACTAATCCCGTAACATATCTATTGAAAGATGTTTGTGGAAAACCAATCGCTGGAGGATTCTACGAGCACGAGTTGCACCATGTTGCTAATTCCGACGTGTATCTCGTTGAAAAAGTGCTGCGCAAGAAGGGAGATAATGTTTATGTAAAATGGCTTGGATTCAATAACTCACACAATTCATGGATACATAAAAGTAATGTTTTGTAACATAATCTTGTATTGCAATGTGCGTGTAAAATTTTTTACAAATATATAATCATTACATTATACAAAAATGAGTTTTTTTATTTGGAAGGTATACATTTAAAGCGATATTTTATAATGCCCCCACGGTAGCGTCTCGTCACAGTTTGACACAAGGTGTCGCTTATCATCATATGGGCTCAGAGCAATTTTTGTTTCCGATATCGTATACACCTCATGCAACTTGGATCTTATACACGATTGGCAACGACTCTTTTCAACCACATCTCTCAGACACCGCATGTAATCATCAAACGTTATAGTTCGTGCTACAACATTACTTTTTACCCCTTTTATCTTTTTAGTGTCTTTCTTGCCATCAACTCGGTAGGCATACATCTTCGCTCTCAATCCAACAAATTCAGTCATAATCGCACCATTATTTTCATCTTTCATTAAACCTGGCACTTTCTTATTAGCAAGCGGTATACTATATACATTATCTGCAGGATAATCGCTCGTGTCAAAGCGGTTAATATCACGTTTCATGTTCGCATAAACATCTTCACAACTAATATGGTAAATTAAACTGTCTGTATCGGTGTACATCAATTTACAGGTATCGCCATACAAGGGCAGCATGTATTCATGATGAAATTCATACAAACAAACCTTCGATATATCTAGTATACACATACCTACATAGATTGGCTTGTTAAATTTTATCTCCAGTTTACGCAGTTCGATTGCTACCAAGTTTTCCGAAAAAATACTTCGACTGTGGAAGTTTGGTTTCGCAATCATTGCCTCCGCCCCATATCTTCCATCCCATTTTGTTATTAATTTTACATCGACATGATTGCGCACATTCTCCATAGTTTTTCCAAATACCGCATTATTCATTAACTTGTATAAATTTTTCTCAAATTCATTTTTAGCTTGAGTTCTAAATTTCGTATTCAACTCGATATAATTGCGAAGCCAAGGAGATTGTGAGAATTGTAATATGCGATGAATTTCTTTTACACGAAGACCATGGCGAATACATTGCTGCAGGTTGCGATAATGTATTACATAACGTTCCTTTTCGTATAGAGTCGCAAGGAGTTTTTCTTGACGCTTTCCAGGTAGTTTGTCACGCGTTGGGCAGAAGGGCAAGTCTGCGTGCGCATCATGAAGATGATGCGGATACTCCAAGTCAACCTCGAGAATGTATCCCACCGGCGAATCTAGCGCTACAACCATTACATCAAAATCGCGACTGTTGTCGATCCACTGAAAATTGGCGTAAGGCAGTGGTTGGCACATCGCCCAACCGTACAAATTGTTTACATCGAAATACATTAAGTATGACGATGGTTTCGATGGATCGTATGACCGCATGTATTTGTTGTTGGCACATGCATATCTGTTGGAACATTGACTCAAACCACCACGTATACCGCGTTCAATAAACATGACCATGTCGATATCAGTAAGAAGTTCGAAATTGATCTGCGTATGCTTCAGCACAGCATCCCACGTAAAACCAGGCAGAGTGTAGTAATACGCAGGATCGAGTCCATAACTTGAGATGCAACTATCACGAAAATTTTCAAAAATATCGGCCAACAACAAGACGTCGGTCTTTAGATACAAATCGCTATACTCGCCGAGCGTTTGAATGGAGAACCGCTCCCACACGTTGACAGCATGCGCGTAATCGTGCTCAGATACAGTTTCACCAGCCAGCGAACTGTAAAATGAGTCTTGCGGTGGCAAGCATAATTCTTCCAACTTTTCAACACAGTCAATGTACTCGTACGGAAACACACCTTTTCGCGTCAGCAAATCGAAGTCCTCTGTAGATAATTCGTGAAACTCAGAACGTACAATTCGAAGTTTATCCACACTAAGAAAAGATGCCAATTTATCGAGACTTGTATTTAAAAATTTAAAGGAATCGATAAATCGCAATTTTATACAATTTCGCGAGTCAGATTGTTCATTCGTTTTCTGGACATTTTTTGTAAATGAAATGTATTTCTCTTTTGTTATTGGCAATACATTGATGGAGCCTTCAAATGAAGTGGCGATCTCCTCGATAATAAAGTGCGAATCGTAACCGGATAAATTGTGAAACACCACGGGGATGAAAAACATGTCTTTATAATTTAAATTGCAATTTGAATGTGCAGGACCTCTGTACCGACCGGTTAAATGACAATGATCGCGTACCCGCACATCATCTTGTGCAAACGGTCTTTCACATATATGACATTGCGCTGCACTATTAAAATTTTGCCATTGTTCAGCCGATAAATTTTCCATAGGCACATTGCATGATAAAATGGATTTTACGCGATGCGCTAATACTTCCAGCTGCTTGACAAACCATGAAATGCAATCAGGATCGCGGCGATATTCAAACGCACATAACGAGTCGTCATACGAGCACCGCACGTAGTATCCAATACTAAATACCCTATGATGCTGATACATGTGTATAGACGCTGCCCGATCATAATCTGTCTTTTCCAGAATGCATTCCAGATCAGCATACACGATAAACGGAACACGCTGCTTCATGTTATAGTTACTGAAGCTGAGCCATTTATTGTCATTGCTCGGTAATACAACTGCATAATCGTTCATCTTCTCACAATAGGCAATGTGAACTTCCAACTTCTCATTCGAAGTAAAATAGTGCAAGCATCTGCATTAAGAAGATATATTGTTAATTTTTCAACATGAAATATTTTTACAGAGTTATTGAGCATACCTATCACAAAAGTATTTTCGTCCACAATGTTTACTCAATTGCGCGCTCACAAGGCGGGATAAGTTCTTGATCCAAGCGAAATGTCCCACGCGGCTGTCTCCTTCAATATAGAGCAAATTAACATGTCTCGCCATTTTCTTATCAGTGAGTCGTATCGGTAGTATCTTCTTTTCCTCAATGACATATACGTTGATGGAGATGTTGTTGACATGTTCAAACTTTTTGATCTGGTTTAATGACATTGGAAATTCAATACCTCGGGTATCCAACACAGATGTATAATGAGGATATGAGGATGTCACACACACGTTCCTTTCGGCTGGATGCAGAGCAGCCACCACAGACCATGCAAAACATGCATCGTCTCTAGATCTTACGCTGATTACCGCCTTCTTTAGTTGTACCTGTCGTGGCAACTGAATGTTACATCCCACATGCAACGGATTATATTTATTTACATTAACAATTAAGTTAAGTATCCGTGACAACGCCCACCCACTATCGCGTTCCTGAAACTCGTCCAAGGATGCTAGAGTAGGCTCGAGAACGTGCAAATCATACCACTCATGCAGGTCGGACAAGCGAAAAAGTGCACAGTTTTTTGTGTTAACGCCTTTGTTTGCATGTTTGTCACCAGCCACAAATTCCCCATTTAATATAGTATTTATTTTTACACTATCATGTTGTTGCACGACGTTCCGCACATGGTCTAGTACAATCTCTCTAGCATCTTCAAGAAAATTGCGAGGTTCAATGTGTTTAGAATTTATCACTGCACCGGTGAGTATACGGCTGGCGAAAGCCGTATCAATTTCACGCCATCTGAGTCCTGTGCTGTGCCCAGCACCCACATGCACAAAACGATTGCGCGTCAGATCTTTTAAATTTTCCAATCTAGCGATACGTGCAATCATTGATTGTTGTATGATTGTTGTATGCCAATCGATAATCGCGGTGTTTTGATTCTGCCACGTTCCTCCAACGATTCGAGATAATCACCAACTCGCTGTTCCCATACATCATATTCTTCCTTTGATCTTAACCGGACAGCCTGCTCGTGCAGCTCACGCTCATGATGCTCTTGATGCTCCATACCGCTATTTTTATTGGCACAATATGATTATTGACACAATAATGCTCTCGATATCACTGAATGTATCACCAAAGATATTGCATTTTAAGTGCGGCTTTTTGCTACATGTAATACAATGGAGACTTCACACAATTCATGTTTGGTCACGTTCGGCAGCGTCTTCGACACAGCGTTTTGCAAACTTCGCGTTTTTGCACATGTTCAGTGATACCAACAATTTAAAGAAGAGGATCTTATTTCTTTTCACTCTTTCACAGTTCATGGACATCCTCATGAGACATTGTTATTGCATATTGTGCTCATGACACGATGCTTAATTTTATGTTTTGCAACACATGCATCTTTTAACTTCTGCTCATGGATATCCCCACGAGATATTGTTACTGCATATTGTGCCCTTGACAGGATGTTTAATTTGCGTTTATAAGAATCTGCAGCGGTCATACATTGACACTTTGCAACATTTGCATCTTTTAACTTCTGCTCATGGATATCCCCGCGAGATATTGTTACTGCATATTGTGTCCTTGACAGAATGTTTAATTTGCGTTTATAAGAATCTGCAGTGGTCATACATTGACACTTTGCAACATTTGCATCTTTTAACTTCTGTTCATAGATATCACCGCGAGACATTGTTACTACAGAATGCACAACATGCAAATCCCCCCACCACTATGCAATATCATCCTACGAATCACTCATACTTAGACATATTTCGCCACAGTACCGCATCAGCCGCTTAAGAACAATCACGGGTTCTGCGTTCCGATTTGCGAAAAAAGTTTGTGAAAAAGTGTGAAAATGGATTATTACAACTCCAACTCCAACTCCAACTCTAACCCCGACTCCGGGGATAAAGCATGTATAAATAATGTGTAAGTATTAATTACATTAAATTTTGTTGATAATTCTTCGCATTTAATTCTTTTGACGCATTTCTTTACAGCATCAGTAATCCACGTTATACGCCGCATATCCTTGGAAGGAGGTTTGCTCTCACGCCCACCGCATACAAGTATTTGGATATTGGAATCACTGCAGCACCAGTATCCGCCGTGAAAATAATTCTTGGTGATAATCGGGGAAATGCGCTGCTAATGTCTTACCCAACATGGACAACGTTAATTGAAAAACGCGAAAGTGTCAAACAATTTGTAGCATCAGCTACACCCCCAGCAACATTATTAATTTCTGATTTGACGATCGAGGTTGTTCTAATGTATAGCAGCAACATTATAAAAATAACATTAGATAACACATGCATATATATGAAACCGTCAACCGTATCATTCTTATTGGAACTTGATCAGTGTATCGAACATGTATACGTAGAGCTATGTCAGAATTTACGCACTGTTCGGGAATCGGCCTCCCGACGACAAGGGGGTCATCTGTCGGATCGTCTCGGCGGCTCGACGGATCGCCGCGTTTCTGAGCACACCCGGACGCGGCGCGCCTGCGCGTCGCCATCTTGCAACCGGCTCGGCCACGCGCTCGAACCGGCAAGACGGCGTCGGCCATTACCTCGTGAAGCCCATCGTACGAAGCATCGCTCGCGTGTTAACGATTGACCGCCATTTTTGTGCCCTTCTCGACTCGCAGTTAAAGGACGTACTCGGGCCCTTCTCGTGTTCTCTTCCTGTTTTCTGTGTAGAGTTTTGCGTTTAATGTGATAAAGTTAAGCTAGTGTTTAAGACCGGACCATTTCTGTGCGTAGTTTGTAAGCTATCTTATTCAATAAACTAGAGTAGTCAAGGATCATCTCGGTCACGCTTCCCCGCGCCCAAACCGCGTTCCACGGTCGCCGCTTCGAGCTCCAGAGATTCGGAATCGCTCTTTTTCGGCCCTTCTCGTAACACGCACCGTCAGCGAAAAATACAACTATTTTGTAAATATTTTAAAACGTAATTGTATTACACATAAACTCGAGGCTAGTAGAATCCTTCACAAGTATTACGATAAAAATTCGCTTATAGATTGTTGTTCGGGAATCGGCCTCCCGACGACAAGGGGGTCATCTGTCGGATCGTCTCGGCGGCTCGACGGATCGCCGCGTTTCTGAGCAGACCCGGACGCGGCGCGCCTGCGCGTCGCCATCTTGCAACCGGCTCGGCCACGCGCTCGAACCGGCAAGACGGCGTCGGCCATTACCTCGTGGAGTTCAACGCGACTAGCATCTTGCGCACTTAGCGAACCGACCGCCATATTGTGTTTTTCTCTACACGAGTCTCAACGAACAGTTTCGGGTTTTTCTCGCTTTGTTCTCTCGTCGGCCGTTCTCGTACCTCTAGTGTACAGGTTTTCGTTCGTCGTTCTTTAATTTAAGTTAGTGTTTAAAACAAAGACCTTTTGTGCGTAGTATTTAAGATTTCTTTGGATAGAATAAATTTGCGTTAAGAACCGATCGTCTCCGCCACGTGTTTTTCGTAACTCAACCGTTCCCGACGCTCACCGCTTCGAGCACCAGGAAAAACGGCCCTTCTCCTAACAATTGTGAATTGTTAGTCTATGCAATGGATAACATTTTACACGGTGCTGTACAAACTGCATAAATATGTGAAATTATATTAATGTGTTAAAGTTAGCCTATGCAATGGATAACATTATATACGATGCTGCGCATACTGCATAAATGCATGAAATTATATTAATGTGTTAAAAAATATATTATCTTTACATTATATTTGTTAAATTACATTTTTTGTAGATTGTGAGATGTTAGCTTTTTAGCATATTTAAAATATACAGCGAAAAAAATATTATTTTATATCATATTTTGTAAAAAAATATTTAAAATATACAGAGAATGGTTTGAAGATCAGAAAGAAGATGTACATATTTTTTTTCATCAAAACAATAAAATTTATTATAAAAACGTATAAATTTCTAAATCATTTTTAATACTAATAATAATAACAATGATAATAATAATAATAATGATAATAACAATGATGATAATAATAATAATAATATTTATTACAAAAACATACATTTTTTTAAATAATTTGAAATAATAATAATAATGATAATAATAATAATAATAATAATAATAATAATAATAATAATAATAATAATAATAATAATAATAACAATAATAATAATAACAATAATAATAATATGCGGGAGGGGGAGGGATGAATCACCACTCCTGCAAAAGGAAGAAAGCATAAATTAAACATTTGTACGCATAAAGTAGAAGTTGTCTACCATGTCATTAACAACAAATTCTCACCGGGTACTCCTCCTCCCCAAACAAGTGGCGAAGACAAAAGATGTCAGGTCCCCACCAGTCAGCCTCGTCCCACAGGATTTGTAGCCTGCGGCGCTCCATCCGACGGAGCCGCCGCACAATTTTCATACTTTCTATCTGGATAAATTCTAAAATATCACACAAAAATGATTTCTTTTATACCACACAAAAAACCATATTAGTAGGAAAAGTAATACTGCATGAAATCTCACTTACGCATATCCATGCGGATGTACAATCCTCCGCAAAAATGGTGCACAGGGATCTTGAGCATTATTATTATTATTATTATTATTACTTTATGAAATTATGCATCGCTGCGGCACCGTGCAGCATAATATATGCTTCGCCCCACCACACATATCGTGCTCCTATGCAGAGACCAGGAGTAGCCACCCCCAATTATCTCATCCCCGCCGCAAACATCATGATGACAATTAGCGCAACACCCTCACGAGTATCACGATAACAATTCGCACGGTCTCCTACTATTATATCATTATGCTCACGCTCCTCTGCAGAGACCAGGTGTGGGCACTCCCAATTATCCCATCACCGTTGCGAACATCATGATGACAATTCGCACAACACCCTCACGAGTATCACGATAACAATTCACATGGTTTCCCACTATTATCTCGCGTATCATCAGCTTTGTACATTGTAAGAACCGCTGAGATTGGATGGTATTCCACCACCAACGCGACCTACATTTACCGACTGCATACATTTAATAACTCACAGTATTCTCCACTAGCACCATCTACAATTACCGACCTTCGGTATTCCTTCGCCAGCGCCACATACATCTACCGATCATCGATATTCCCTCGCCAGCGCCATCTACATTTATCGACCGTTGGATACCAGTTACCATAGGGAGGGGAGGGTGACCGACTCCTCCCCCTCCCCACGCGACGTCAATCCCACCCCCTCCCCACCGTGACGTCAATCCCAATGTCACTCCCCCACCACTCCCCGCGTGACGTCGCCCCCTCCCCGCGTGACGTCAACCCCTCCCCGCGTGACGTCACCCCCTCCCCTACCCACCGCGACGTCACTCCACCATGACGTCACCCCCACCCCTCCCCGTGTGACGTCATCCCTCCCCCGCCCCGCGTGACGTCACCCCCCTCGGAGCACCAGCACTTTATCCAGAACATACCTAGCTCTACTACTCCCGTGTTTCGTGCACAGAATCGCCGCTCTTGCACAGTTTTCGGACAAAACGTGCGTTTCACACTCCGAATTGCTCCTTTTCGCACAAAACGGGCGTGTCGGGCACAAAATTGCCGCTTTTGCTCAGTTTTTGCCCAAAACGTGCGTTTCACGCTCCGAATTGCTCCTTTTGGCACAAAACGGGCGTTTCGTGCACACAATCGCGCTTTTGCTCAGTTTTGGCACAAAACGTGCGTTTCGTGCACAGAGTCGCCGCTTTTGCTTAGTTTTGGCACAAAACGTGCGTTTGACGCACCGAATTGCTCCTTTTCGCACAAAACGCGCGTTTCGTTCACAGATTCGCCGCTTTTGCTCAGTTTTGGCTCAAAACGTGCTTTTCGTGCACAGAATAGCCGCTTATTTTCAGTTTTGGCTCAAAATGTGCGTTCCGTGCACAGAATCGCCGCTTTTGCTCAGTTTTGGCTCAAAATGCGCGTTCCGTGCACAGAATCGCCGCTTTTGTTCAGGCTTGGCACAAAACGTGCGTTTCGTGCACAGAATCCCTGCTTTTGCTCAGTTTCGGCACAAAACCCGAGTTTCGTGCACAGAAACACCGCTTTTGCTCAGTTTTGGCACAAAACGTGCGTTTCGTGCACAGAATCGCCGCTTTTGCGCAGTTTTGGCACAAAACGTGCGTTTCACGCACCGAATTGCTTCTTTTGGCACAAAACGTGCGTTTCGTGCACAGAATCCCCGCTTTTGCTCGGTTTTGGCACAAAACGTGCGTTTCGTGCACCGAATCGCTCCTGTTGGCAAAAAACGTGCGTTTCGTGCACCGAATCGCCGCTTTTGCTCAGTTTTAGCACAAAACGTGCGATTCGTGCACAGAATCGCCGCTTTTGCTCAGTTTCGGCACAAAAGGTGCGTTTCGTGCACGGAATCGCCGCTTATGCTCAGTTTTGGCACAAATCCCGTGTTTCATGCACAGAATCGCCGCTCTTGCTCAGTTTTCGGACAAAACGGGCGTTTAACGCTCCGAATTGCTCCTTTTGGCAGAAAACGGGCGTATCGGGCACCTAATTGCCGCTTTTGCTCTGTTTTGACACAAAACGTGCGTTTCACGTACCCAATTGCTCCTTTTGGCACAAAACGGGCGTTTCGTGCACAGAATCGCGCTTTTGCTCAGTTTTGGCACAAAACGTGTGTTTCGTGCACAGAATCGCCGCTTTTGCTCAGTTTTTGCACAAAGCTTGCGTATCGTGCACAGAATTGCCGCTTTCGCCCGGTATTGGCTCAAAACGTGTGTTTCCTGCACAGAATCGCCGCTTTTGCTCAGTTTGGGCACAAAACCCGCGTTTCGTGCACAGAATCGCCGCTTTTGCTCAGTTTTGGCACAAAACGTGCGTTTCGTGCACCGAATCGCTCCTGTTGGCAAAAAACGTGCGTTTCGTGCACAGAATCGCCGCTTTTGCTCAGTTTTGGCACAAAACGTGCGTTTCGTGCACCGAATCGCTCCTGTTGGCAAAAAACGTGCGTTTCGTGCACAGAATCGCCGCTTTTGCTCAGTTTTGGCACAAAACGTGCGTTTTGTGCACAGAATCGCCTCTTTTGCTCTGTTTTGGCACAAAACGTGCGTTTCACGTACCGAATTGCTCCTTTTGGCACAAAACGTGTGTATCGTGCACAGAATTGCCGCTTTTGCTCAGTTTTGGCATAAAATGTGCGTATCGTGCACAGAATTGCCGCTTTTGCACAGTTTTGGCTCAAAACGTGCGTTTCGTGCACAGAATCGCCGCTTTTGCTCAGTTTTGGCACAAAACGTGTGTTTCGTGCACAGAATCGCCTCTTTTGCTCAGTTTTGGCACAAAAATTGCGTTTCGTGCACAGAATCGCCGCTTTTGCTCAGTTTAGGCACAAAACGTACGTTTCGTGCACAGAATAGGTGCTTTTGCTCAGTTTTTGCACAAAACGTGCGTTTCACGCTCCGAATTGCTCCTTTTGGCACAAAACGGGCGTTTCGGGCACAGAGTCGCGGCTTTTGCTCAGTATTGACACAAAACGTGCGTTTCGTGCACAAAATCGCCTCTTTTGCTCAGTTTTGGCACAAAAATTGCGTTTCGGGCACAGAATCGCCGCTTTTGCTCAGTTTTGGCACAAAACGTGCGTTTCGTGCACAGAATCGCCGCTTTTGCTCAGTTTTTGCACAAAGCTTGCGTATCGTGCACAGAATTGCCGCTTTCGTCCAGTATTGGCTCAAAACGTGTGTTTCCTGCACAGAATCGCCGCTTTTGCTCAGTTTGGGCGCAAAACCCGCGTTTCGTGCACAGAATCGCCGCTTTTGCTCAGTTTTGGCACAAAACGTGCGTTTCGTGCACCGAATCGCTCCTGTTGGCAAAAAACGTGCGTTTCGTGCACAGAATCGCCGCTTTTGCCCGGTCATGGCTCAAAACGTGTGTTTCCTGCACAGAATCTCCGCTTTTGCTCAGTTTTGGCACAAAACGTGCGTTTTGTGGACAGAATCGCCGCCTTTGCTCAGTTTGGGCACAAAACCCGCGTTTCGTGCACAGAATCGCCGCTTTTGCTCAGTTCTGGCACAAAACGTGCGTTTTGTGCACAGAATCGCCGCCTTTGCTCAGTTTGGGCACAAATCCCGTGTTTCGTGCACAGAATCGCCGCTCTTGCTCAGTTTTCGGACAAAACGTGCGTTTCACGCTCCGAATTGCTCCTTTTGGCACAAAACGGGCGTTTCGGGCACAAAATTGCCGCTTTTGCTCAGTTTTGGGGCAAATTCCGTGTTTCGTGCACAGAATCGCCGCTCTTGCTCAGTTTTCGGACAAAACGTGCGTTTCACGCTCCGAATTGCTCCTTTTGGCACAAAACGGGCGTTTCGGGCACAAAATTGCCGCTTTTGCTCAGTTTTAGCCCAAAACGTGCGTTTCACGCTCCGAATTGCTCCTTTTGGCACAAAACGGGCGTTTCGTGCACACAATCGCGCTTTTGCTCCGTTTTGGCACAAAACGTGCGTTTCGTGCACAGAGTCGCCGCTTTTGCTCAGTTGTGGCACAAAACGTGTGTTTCGTGCACAGAATCGCCTCTTTTGCTCAGTTTTGGCATAAGATGTGCGTATCGTGCACAGAATTGCCGCTTTTGCACAGTTTTGGCTCAAAACGTGCGTTTCGTGCACAGAATCGCCGCTTTTGCTCAGTTTTGGCACAAAACGTGTGTTTCGTGCACAGAATCGCCTCTTTTGCTCAGTTTTGGCACAAAAATTGCGTTTCGTGCACAGAATCGCCGCTTTTGCTCAGTTTTGGCACAAAACGTGCGTTACGTGCACAGAATCGCCGCTTTTGCTCAGATTTGTCTCAAAACGTGCGTTTCGGGCAAGAATCGCCACTTTTGCTCAGTTTTAGAACAAAACCTGCGTTTCGTGCACAGAATCGCCGCTATTGCTCAGTTCTCGCACAAAACGTGCGTTCCGTGCACAGAATCGCCGCTTTTGCTCAGTTCTCGCACCGAACGGGCGTTTCGTGCACAGAATCGCCGCTTTTGCTCAGTTTTGGAACAAAACCAGCGTTTCGTGCACAGAATCGCTGCTTTTGCACAGTTTTCTAACAAAACCTGCGTTTCGTGCTCAGAATCGCCGCTTTTGCTCAGTTTTAGAACTTTTGAGGATAAATTAACAGTGTGTTTTGCTTTTATATTAAATTTTCTTTATTAGAGCTTGGAGATTAAAATATGAAAGAGAGAAAGAAAAGTACAATGATTTCCTCTCAGCCGTATTACTAACAGAAAAGACGCTTATGTCAACAACTCGACGTGTCGATTCCAACTAACGGCTCGGTAACGCAAAGATACAAACACGACAACACACACACACAGACATGTTCAAATTAAGAAGCGGGTATATGTATATTCTTAACACTTCCTCTCGCTTTTTAATTTACTGCACACTATTATAAATTTCAACGAAGCTTAACAATTTTTCTTTAGTTGTTGCTTTCGTCAACATATCAGCAGGTTGACGCGCAGAAGAAATATAACACACATCAATTTGTTTTTCTCTTTGTTTTTCACACGTATAAAAGAATTGTACATCAATGTGCTTAGTTCGCTTCGCACACTGGGGGTTTTGAACTATGGATATTACCCTTTGATTGTCCGAGTAGAGCTTTGTATGATTACATTGTTCAAAACTTAGTTCCTTTAAAAAAGGTCTATACCACGCGATTTCTTTTGTGACTGCACACAAAGCGATAAACTCCGCTTCGGTCGTGGACGTCGCTACGACAGTTTGTCTTTTTGAACTCCAGGCAATGGGACCATCATTACAGAATATAAACCACCCCGTTACACTTCTTCGTGTCAAAGGGTCATTCGCCCAATCCGCATCGCAGTAAGCGGAGATTTCAACTTTATTTGTATTTACAGCAAAAGTTATACCATGAGAAGTAGTACCTTTCAGGTATCTCAAGACACGTTTAATTGCTACCCAATGCACATATTTTGGGTCTTGCATAAATCCGCTTAATACGTTCACGGAGAAAGCTAAATCAGGTCTGCTCACACACATCAAAAACATCAGTGAGCCTATCGCTTCACGATATGGAAAGTTGTTAGATTCTTGTTTATTGTCTTTATCAGAATAGAGAAAGTGATTTCCAATTTCGATAGGAGTAGAGATGGCAGTACAGTTTGCATGATTAAATCTTTCTAAAATCTTATTTGCATACGCCTCCTGGTGTATTTTTAACCTTTTGCCATCCTTACTTCTGTCGATTTGCATCCCCACAAAACATTCAGCGTTTCCATGAACAATTTCAAAATCTTGCTGCAAATCTTTTATTATATTGGAAATGGAATCATCATTATTTCCGCATATTAACCCATCGTCAACGTATATTGCTATATAAATTAAGGTATTTGATTCTAGGTTTTTATGAACAAAAATACATGGATCCGCATGCATTTGCACGAATTTTCTTTTAATTAGAAAATTTACTATCTTTAGATTCCATTGACGAGACGCTTGTTTTAGACCATAGAGACTATGTTTCAGTAAACAAACTGAATCATCATCAGTTTCGAAACCGTATGGCTGCTCCATGTAGATCGGTTCATCCAAATCGCCGTGTAAAAAGGCAGTTTTTACATCGAATTGAATTATACTTAAATTTAAAGCCGCCGCGATGGACAAGATTAATATCACAGATTCGTATCTCGCTACGGGCGAAAAGGTTTCCTCGTAGTCAATGCCCGGTTTTTGTGAGCAACCCTTTACGACAAGTCGCGCTTTAAATTTGTCAATTTCACCGTTAGTTTTGTATTTCCTTTTGAACACCCAACGGTTTTTAATTACATTTTTATGTGTCGGCCGCGGTACAAGAATCCAAGTTTTGTTCTTGTTTAAAGCACTCAATTCCTCATTTATAGCATTTAACCAGTTATTTGCATCTAAAGAATTCAACGCATCCTCGAGTGAAACAGGCTCTACAGTGGCAAGGAATACTTCAGCAAAATTTGCTTCTTCAGCCTTTTCTTTCGTTGAGTTCTTTCTAAGAGGGTAAGGGTCTCTCGGAATTGGCAAACCTGGATTCTTATACGTACTTTTATCTTCAAAAACATTTTCTTCCTCTGATTGGGATTTCACGGGTGATTTTTGTGACTCTAAGTCAAGTTTGGAATTTAGATCGCTTGTTTGCAAAAAAGTATTTACCTTTTCATGGTCATTAAAGATGACGTCTCTTCGAACGTACACAGCCCGCTTAGCTGAGTCATACACTCGATAGGCTTTACTTTCATCATGAAAACCAACTAAAATGCATTTAACGCTATTATACTCCCATTTCGATCTTTGACTTTTCGGCACATGAACATAACAATCACTACCAAATGTTTTAATGTGTTTTAGAGATGGTTTTTCATTGAACCACAATTCGTAAGGCGTTAGATTATTAATAATTTCGGAACTAGTACGATTTTTTAAGTACACAGCTGTGTTTTCAGCTTCCCCCCATAAGTAAACTGGTAGATTTTTTGTAGCTAACATAGCTTTAGCTGATTCTACAATTGTACGATTTTGTCGTTCTATAAAGCCGTTTTGCTCAGGCGTTAGAGGGGTGGAAAAATTATGTTTTATGCCTTTTGTATTTAAAAAATCTTCAACATCAGAATTAGTAAACTCTAAGCCTCGATCTGACCTTATTCTCCTTATTTGATGACCTTGAGATGTAACATCAGCGTAAAATCTTTTTATATTAGCTAAGGTCTCATTTTTATCTTTTAACAGATACACAAAACAAAATCTAGAAAAGTCATCTTTAAATAGCATAAAATAATTCGCGCCCCCTGTCAAAGTATTTTGCATTTTCCCGCACAAATCTACGTGGAAAATTTCACCCGGCGTTTTAGAACGAACTGCCTGGTTCTTAGGAAAGCTCCCCCGATGTTGCTTCGCCTTAACGCAAGGCTCGCAAAAAGGATTTTCCTCAGATAAGTTATTTATACATAAATCTCGAGCCGCGGAAGTTCTACACATTGTTTTTAACGTTTTGAAATTTGGGTGGCCTAAGCGTTCATGCCATCGCATCAAACTCAAACTAGCAGCTATATTTAATTCAGCTTTAGGGATTTTGCTTGTCAGAAAGTTTTATCGATACATGTTATTTTCTTTGAAACCGGTTACTAATATTTTATTATTTTTCATGAATCGTACAGTATTTCCACCTTCATCGAAAGTTACTTGTAAGCCCTTCATTGTGCTCTTAGCAACAGAAATGAGATTCTTTTCTATTTCAGGCACAAACAAAACATCTGTAATAGCGTGTGTAACCATCTCAGTATTATTGATTTTGACTTGAACGTAAACATCACCTTTACCTCTTGCTTGTATAACTTGACCGTTACCGACGCGAACAAAATAAGATTTTTCTTCAAAAGATTTGAAATTTACAAGCCAATCACGTCTAAAAGTCATGTGCTCAGATGCACCAGAGTCCGCGAACCAATAATCAACCGCTTCATTTTTACAACATACAAAATTTTCAGCGGTAAAAAGTTGAGAACAATTTAAATAATCATAATGACTTTGATCAGCATTAGATGCTTGTGCTAAATAAGTTTGGTTTCTATTCGCATTTTGGCGATCATATTTCTTTTTATTGCAATCGCGTGCTAAATGTCCAAATCTTTCGCAGTAATTACATCGAATATTTATTTTATTATTGTTTGATCTCGCATGAGGACCACTGTCGAAATTCGACCTACTTATACTTCGGCTGCTTGGTGTTCGTGGATGATTACCTCTGTTAGCGATGAATGCGGCTTCGGTTGGTTTGTCCTCGCTTGTTGTTCTTAAATTCAAAATAGCTTCCTCGTTGACGAGATGGTCCATGAGTCGTTCGATGGTTTGATCTCCCTTCGATACAGCATACCAGGAAGTCCTTACATTATCAAATTTTGGTGGTAGACTTGTAAGGATTTTCGTGATAATCACGGGAGTTTTCTGCTCCATTCCCATGTCCTTTAATCGTTGCGCAAAACAGACAATTTTTGCAACGAAATCAGCGACCTTTTCACAATCCTCCATTTTGCTATTGAAGAATTTGTGTAGCAAAACTTGAACAGATTGATCACTTTTCTCAGAGTGTACTGTCTTTAAACGTGACCACATCTTAGCTGCAGTGTTACAGTCAGACAAATATTTCAGTTGGTCCAGCTCCAAGCCTCGCATGATAAATGCTTGAGCTTCTGCATCTTTTGCATCCCACATGGCAGAGTTTTGATCGGTTCTCACCTCAGTTCCAAGGATGTACGGCTTGAGTTTGTTTTCGGCCATAAAAATCTCCATTTGACGAACCCACAGATGAAAGTTATCACCGTTGAATCGATAGATTTGATAAAGCTTCATATTATCAGCCATCGTGGTATTTTGTGTTATATCGAATGGCTTACTGTCGATGCTTTTCATAGAAATGTCACTTCAGCACTTCAAACAACTTTCTTTTAAAGAACCCGTTTTCAGCACAAACACTTAACTAGCATACCCTGAGCCCATAACATTTTGAGGATAAATTCACAGTGTGTTTTGCTTTTATATTAAATGTTCTTTATTAGAGCTTGGAGATTAAAATATGAAAGAAAGAAAGAAAAGTACAATGATTTCCTCTCAGCCGTATTACTAACAGAAAAGGCGCTTATGTCAACAACTCGACGTGTCGATTCCAACTAACGGCTCGGTAACGCAAAGCCACAAACACGACAACACACGCACACAGACATGTTCAAATTAAGAAGCGGGTATATGTTGTGACGAGGCAAATTTCGCCTCGATCACGAGAGTCCGTCCGCTCCCTCCACCCTGGCGAGTCACCGCCTCGACCGCGCCGTCCTGCGCCCCGGGCATTGTTCCCCACAGTCCCCCCCAGCATGGACAGAGCGAGTGGAGAGAGTCAATCCCCTTTCTTGCAAAGTCACAACCGCGACGATTGCCCGCCGTCGGCCGCGGTCGCCCTCCACCCGGGCGAGGGAGGGCCGGACGGGCCCCACCTCAACGCAGGACGACCCGGCTGACCGGTCGCCACCTCCACCCCGGCAGCCTCCCCGGGAGCGACCGGCAGCCGGACTTCGAAATTGCCGGGCCTGGGGAAACGACAAGCTGCCTCCCTCACCAGCCCACAGAGGACTCCCCAGGTCCCGGCTGAAGCAGGACGACTCCTGGTGGCCCGCCTCGGTACCGAAACTCCCTGGGGAGGGGGAACCGCGAGCCGGCGAGATCGCGACCGCGGATAAGAGACAATTAGCGTGCGCGCGGCGAGGAAGAACGCCCAAAGTAGTTGTTTTCTTTTGCAATTTTTCTTTCTGGCGTGAAGGCCGATTCGATTCGCGACGAAGTGGTGCACTCGCGTGTGTGTGGAGCCAGTCCCCCGCCACGAAGGCTAGCGTCGACCAAGGATCCGCCGATGCAGAGGTAGGATTCACGCCTCTTCACGTATATTTGGGTGTTTGGGTGCGAGTGTGCGAGAGCTGATCGACGAGAGTGAGCGGGAAGCCGCCGGGCCCGCTACCGTCCCCGTCCCCTTCGCGACTCTGGCGACAGGACGCAATCCGAGAGGCGAGGACCCTCGAGGTCGACCCCTTGACCCCCGAATCGCCGCCCTTCTCTGTGCAGATTTCGAGCTGCGACGACTCGAAAATCGGCTCGTAACGGTTCGCCCGCGCCAACCGCCGAGTTCGTCCTCCGCGTTTGAACGAAGGTCGTCCTCGTTCCGCGAGCCCGCGCATTGCCGCCGCTGTCGGTTTCGTCGAGGTCATCGAGACCCCGAATTTGAATCGCGGACGGGTACCCCCGACCCCCCCGCATTCCCGACTAATCCTTTTTTTTCTTCTTGTATTTGAAACTCTAGGGCCACCGACATTTTGTACCGACCCCTAGCTTTAGTTTCTGCGATCGAGAATTTTCTTTGTATTGGGAATTTCCGCGCCGCGGTTCCTCTTTGCCGCACTTGGCGGCCGCGTACCTTTTCCCTTGCGCAAAAGTGTACCGCGGAATTCCCGTTCTTTGGTCGTCTGGCACGGCCACCTTGGCCTTGATTAAAATTCACGTTAAACGTCACTCGTGGGTAAAATTCTCTTTAACCTCCCCTGAGCCCCGCTCCAATACTGAGCAGCCGGAAGGGCGAGGTTTCCGGACGAGTGCTACGGCACTGGCGCCCAGAAATTCAAATCGTCCGTGGAATTGTGCACGAGGCGCGTCGAGAGCGGTTTTCCCTGATCGCCTCCGCGCAGGGCCACCCTTAGGCTGCCCCCATAACCCGTACGTCACAATGTATATTCTTAACAAGAACAAAACCTGCGTTTCGTGCACAGAATCGCAACTTATGCTCGGTTCTCGCACAAAACGGGCGTTTCGTGCACAGAATCGCCGCTTTTGCTCAGTTTTGGTATAAAACGTGCGTTTCACGCACCGAATTACACCTTCTGGCACAAACCGTGCGTTTCGTGCACAGAATCGCCACTTTTGCTCAGTTTTGGGACAAAACGTGCGTTTCACGCACCGATTTGCTCCGTCTGGCACCAAACGAGCGTTTCGTGCGCGAAATCGCCGCTTTTGCTCAGTTTTGTCTCAAAACGTGCGTTTCGTTCACAGAATCGCCGCTATTGCTCAGTTTTGGCACAAAACGTGCGCTTCGTGCACGGAATCGCCGCTTTATCTCAGTTTTGGCTCAAGCCGTGCCTTTCGTGCACAGAATCGCCGCTTTTGCTCAGTTTTGTCTCAAAACGTGCGTTTCGTGCACAGAATCGCCGCTTTTGCTCAGGTTTGGCTCAAAACGTGCGTTTCGTACAGCGATTTGCTCCTTTTGGCTCAAAACGTGCGTTTCGTGCACGGAATCGCCGCTTATGCTCAGATTTGGCACAAAACGTGCGTTTTATGCACCGAATTGCTCAGTTTGGCACCAAACAAGCGTTTCGTGCGCGAAATCGCCGCTTTTGCTCAGTTTTGGCACAAAACGTGCGCTTCGTGCACGGAATCGCCGCCTTTGCTCAGTTTTGACACAAAACGTGAGTTTCGTGCACAGAATCGCCGCTTTTGCGCAGTTTTGCCACAAACCGTGCGTATCGTGCACAGAATTGCCGCTTTTGCTCAGTTTTGGCACAAAACGGGCGTTTCGTGCATAGAATCGCCGCTTTTGCTCAGTTTTGCAACAAAACGTGCGTTTCGTGCACCGATTTGCTCCTTTTGGCAAAAAACGAGCGATTCGTGCACAGAATCGCCGTTTTTGCTCAGTTTTGGCACAAAACGTGCGTTTCACTTATCGAATTGCTCCTTTTGGCACAAAACGGGCATTTCGCGCCCAAAATCGCCGCTTTTGCTCAGTTTTGGCACAAAACGCGCGTTACGTGCACAGAATCGCCGCCTTTGCTCAGTTTGGCGCAAAACCCGCGTTTCGTGCACAGAATCGTTGCTTTTGCTCAGTTTTGGCACAAAACCCGCGTTTCGTGCACAGAACCGCAGCTTCTGCTGTTTTGGCACAGAACGTGCGTCACACGCACCGAATTGCTCCTTTTGGCACAAAACGTGCGTTTCGTGCGCAGAATCGCCGCTTTTGCTCAGTTTTGGCACAAAATGTGCTATTCACGCACCGAATTGCTCCTTTTGGCTCAAAACGTGCGTTCCTCGCACAGAATCACTGCTTTTGCTCAGTTTTGGCACAAAACGCGCGTTTCGTGCACAGAATCGCCGCCTTTGCTCAGTTTGGCGCAAAACCCGCGTTTCGTGCACAGAATCGTTGTTTTTGCTAAGTTTTGGCACAAAACCCGCGTTTCGTGCACAGAACCGCAGCTTCTGCTGTTTGGGCACAGAACGTGCGTTACACGCACCGAATTGCTCCTTTTGGCACAAAACGTGCGTTTCGTCCGCAGAATCGCCGCTTTTGCTCAGTTTTGGCACAAAATGTGCTATTCACGCACCGAATTGCTCCTTTTGGCTCAAAACGTGCGTTCCTCGCACAGAATCACTGCTTTTGTTCAGTTTTGGCACCACACGTGCGTTGCCTGCACAGAATCGCCGCTTTTGTTCAGTTTGGCACAAAACGCGCGTTTCGTGTAAAGAATCGCCGCTTTTGTTCAGTTTGGCACAAAACGCGCGTTCCGTGCACAGAATCGCCGCTTTTGCTCAGTTATGGAACAAAACGAGCGTTTCACGCACCGAATTGTTCCTTTTGCCACAAAAACGTGTGTTACGTGCACAGAATTGCCGCTTTTCCTCAGTTTTGGCACCACACGTGCGTTGCGTGCACAGAATCGCCGCTTTTGTTCAGTTTGGCACAAAACGTGAGTTTCGTGCACAGAATCGCCGCTTTTGCTCAGTTTTGGCACCACACGTGCGTTGCGTGCACAGAATCGCCGCTTTTGTTCAGTTTGGCACAAAATGCGCGTTTCGTGCACAGAATCGCCGCTTTTGCTCAGTTATGGAACAAAACGTGCGCTTCACGCACCGAATTGCTCCTTTTGCCACAAAACGTGTGTTACGTGCACAGAATTCCCCGCTTTTGCTCAGTATGGCGCAAAACGTGCGTTTCGTGCACAGAATCGCCGCTTTTGCTCAGTTATGGCACAAAACGTACGTTTCACGCACCGAATTGCTCCTTTTGCCACAAAACGTGTGTTACGTGCACAGAATTGCCGCTTTTGCTCAGTTTGGCACAAAACGCGCGTTTCGTGCACAGAATCGCCGCTTTTGTACAGTTTGCCACAGAAGGTGTGTTTCGTGCACAGAATAGCCGCTTTTGCTCAGTTTTGGCACAAAACGTGCGTTTCGTGCACAGAATTCGCCGCTTTTGCTCAGTTTGGCACAAAACGGGCGCTTCGTGCACAGAATCGCCGCTTTTGCTCAGTTTTGGCACAAAACGTGCGTTTCACACACCGAATTGCTCCTTTTGCCACAAAACGTGTTACGTGCACAGAATTGCCGCTTTTCTCAGTTTGGCACAAAACGCGCGTTTCGTGCACAGAATCGCCGCTTTTGTACAGTTTGCCACAGAAGGTGTGTTTCGTGCACAGAATAGCCGCTTTTGCTCAGTTTGGCACAAAACGGGCGCATCGTGCACAGAATCGCCGCTTTTCCTCAGTTTTGGCACAAAACGTGCGTTTCACACACCGAATTGCTCCTTTTGCGACAGAACGTGTGTTTCGTGCACAGAATCGCCGCTTTTGTTCAGTTTTGGCACCACACGTGCGTTCCGTGCACAGAATCGCCGCTTTTGTTCAGTTTGGCACCACACGTGCGTTACGTGCTCAGAATCGCCGCTTTTGCTCAGTTTGGCACAAAACGTGCGCTTCGTGCACAGAATCGCCGCTTTTGCTCAGTTCTGTCACAAAACGTGCGTTTCACGCACCGAATTGCTCCTTTTACCACAAAACGTGCGTTTCGTGCACAGAATCGCCGCTTTTGTTCAGTTTGTCACTAAACGCGCGTTTCGTGCTCAGAATCGCCGTTTTTGTTCAGTTTGGCACAAAACGCGCGTTTCGTGTAAAGAATCGCCGCTTTTGCTCAGTTTTGGCACAAAACGTGCGTTTCGTGCTCAGAATCGCCGCTTTTGCTCAGTTTCGGCACCACAGGTGCGTTTCACGCACCGAATTGCTCCTTTTACCACAAAACGTGCGTTTCGTGCACAGAATCGTCGCTTTTGCTCAGTTCCGGCACAAAACGTGCGTTTCGTGCACAGAATTCGCCGCTTTTGCTCAGTTTTGGCACAAAACGTGCGTTTCGTGCACAGAGTCGCCGCTTTTGCTCAGTTTTGGCACAAAACGTGTGCTTCCTACACAGAATCGCCGCTTTTCCTCAGTTTTGGCACATTACGTGCGTTTCGTGCTCGGAATCGCCGCTTTTGCTCAGTTTGGCGCAAAACCCGCGTTTCGTGCACAGAATTGTTGCTTTTGCTCAGTTTTGGCACAAAACCCGCGTTTCGTGCACAGAACCGCAGCTTCTGCTGTTTTGGCACAGAACGTGCGTTTCACGCACCGAATTGCTCCTTTTGCCACAAAACGTGCGTTTCGTGCGCAGAATCGCCGCTTTTGCTCAGTTTTGGCATAAAACGTGCGTTTCACACATCGAATTGCTCCTTTTGCCACAGAACGTGTGTTTCGTGCACAGAATCGCCGCTTTTGCTCAGTTATGGCACAAAACGCGCGTTTCGTGTAAAGAATCGCCGCTTTTCCTCAGTTTTGGCACATTACGTGCGTTTCGTGCTCAGAATCGCCGCTTTTGCTCAGTTTTGGCACATTACGTGTGTTACGTGCACAGAATTGCCGCTTTTGATCAGTTTTGGCACAAAACGTGCGTTTCGTGCACAGAATCTCCGCTTTTGCTCAGTTTGGCACAAAACGTGCGTTTCACGCACCGAATTGCTCCTTTTGCCACAAAACGTGTGTTACGTGCACAGAATCACTGCTTTTGCTCAGTTTTGGCACAAAACGCGCGTTTCACACACCGAATTGCTCCTTTTGCCACAAAACGTGTGTTACGTGCACAGAATCACTGCTTTTGCTCAGTTTTGGCACAAAACGCGCGTTTCACACACCGAATTGCTCCTTTTGCCACAGAAGGTGTGTTTCGTGCACAGAATCGCCGCTTTTGCTCAGTTTGGCACAAAACGTGCGCTTCGTGCACAGAATTGTTGCTTTTGCTCCGTTTTGGCACTAAACGTGCGCTTCGTACACAGAATCACTGCTTTTGCTCTGTTATAGCACAAATCGTGCGCTTCACGCACCGAATTGCTCCTTTTGCCACAAAACGTGTGTTACGTGCACAGAATCACTGCTTTTGCTCAGTTTTGGCACAAAACGCGCGTTACGTGCACAGAATCGCCGCCTTTGCTCAGTTTGGCGCAAAACCCGCGTTTCGTGCGCAGAATCGCCACTTTTGCTCAGTTTTGGCACAAAATGTGCTATTCACGCACCGAATTGCTCCTTTTGGCTCAAAACGTGCGTTCCTCGCACAGAATCACTGCTTTTGCTCAGTTTTGGCACAAAACGTGCGCTTCGTACACAGAATCGCCGCTTTTGTTCAGTTTGGCACAAAACGCGCGTTTCGTGTAAAGAATCGCCGCTTTTACTCTGTTTTGGCACAAAACGTGCGTTTCGTGCACAGAATCGCCGCTTTTGCTCAGTTTTGGCACAAAACGTGCGTTTCACACACCGAATTGCTCCTTTTGCGACAGAACGTGTGTTTCGTGCACAGAATCGCCGCTTTTGTTCAGTTTGGCACCACACGTGCGTTGCGTGCACAGAATCGCCGCTTTTGTTCAGTTCGGCACAAAACGCGCGTTTCGTGCACAGAATCGCCGCTTTTGTTCAGTTTTGGCACAAAACGTGCGTTTAACACACCGAATTGCTCCTCTTGCCACAGAACGTGTGTTTCGTGCAAAGAATCGCCGCTTTTGCTCAGTTATTGCACAAAACGCGCGTTTCGTGTAAAGAATCGCCGCTTTTCCTCAGTTTTGGCACATTACGTGCGTTTCGTGCTCAGAATCGCCGCTTTTGCTCAGTTTTGGCACATTACGTGTGTTACGTGCACAGAATTGCCGCTTTTGATCAGTTTTGGCACAAAACGTGCGCTTCGTGCACAGAATCGCCGCTTTTGCTCAGTTTTGGCACCGAACGTGTGTTTCGTGCACAGAATCGCCGCTTTTGCTCAGTTTTGGCACAAAACGTGCGCTTCGTGCACAGAATCGCCGCTTTTGCTCAGTTATGGCACAAAACGAGCGTTTCGTGCACAAAATCGCCGCTTTTGCTCAGTTTTGGCACAAAACGTGCGTTTCGTGCACAGAGTCGCCGCTTTTGCTCAGTTTTGGCACAAAACGTGTACTTCCTACACAGAATCGCCGCTTTTGCTCAGTTTTGGCACATTACGTGCGTTTCGTGCTCAGAATCGCAGCTTTTGCTCAGTTTTGGCACAAAACGTGCGCTTCGTGCACAGAATCGCCGCTTTTGCTCAGTTATGGCACAAAACGTGCGTTTCGTGCACAGAATCGCCGCTTTTGCTCAGTTTTGGCACAAAACGAGCGTTTCACACACCGAATTGCTCCTTTTGCCACAGAACGTGTGTTTCGTGCACAGAATCGCCGCTTTTGCTCAGTTATGGCACAACACGTGCGTTTCACGCACCGAGTTGCTCCTTCTGGCACAAAACGAGCGTTTCACGCACCGAATTGCTCCTTTTGGCACAAAACGTGTGTTTCGTGCACAGAATCGCCGCTTTTGCTCAGTTATGGCACAAAACGTGCGTTGCGTGCACAGAATCGCCGCTTTTGTTCAGCTCGCCACAGAACGTGTGCTTCGTGCACAGAATCGCCGCTTTTGCTCAGTTTTGGCACCAAACATGCGTTGCGTGCACAGAATCGCCGCTTTTGTTCAGTTTGGCACAAAATGCGCGTTTCGTGTAAAGAATCTCCGCTTTTGCTCCGTTTTGGCACAAAACGTGCGTTTCGTGCACAGGATCGCCGCTTTTGCTCAGTTATGGCACAAAACGTGCGTTTCACGCACCGAATTGCTTCTTTTGCCACAAAACGTGTGTTACGTGCACAGAATTGCCGCTTTTGCTCAGTTTTGGCACAAAAGGTGCGTTTCGTGCACAGAATCGCCGCTTTTGCTCAGTTTTGGCACCGAACGTGTATTTCGTGCACAGAATCGCCGCTTTTGCTCAGCTTGGCACAAAACGTGCGCTTCGTCCACAGAATCGCCGCTTTTGCTCAGGTTTGGCACAAAACGTGCGCTTCGTGCACAGAATCGCCGCTTTTGCTCCGTTTTGGCACAAAACGTGCGTTTAGTGCGCAGAATCGCCGCTTTTGCTCAGTTTTGGCACAGAACGTGCGTTTCACGCACCGTATTGCTCCTTTTGGCTCAAAATGTGCGTTCCTCTCACAGAAACACTGCTTTTGCTCAGTTTTGGCACTAAACGTGCGCTTCGTACACAGAATCGCCGCTTTTGCTCAGTTTTGGCACAAATCTTGCGTCTCGTGCACAAAATCGCCGCTTTTGCTTAGTTTTGGCACAAAACGTGCGTTTCGTGCACAGAATCGCCGCTTTTGCTCAGTTTTGGCACCACACGTGCGTTCCGTGCACAGAATCGCCGCTTTTGCTCCGTTTTTTCACAAAACGTGCGTTTCGTGCACAGAATTGCCGCTTTTGCTCAGTTTGGCACAAAACGCGCGTTTCGTGCACAGAATCGCCGCTTTTGCTCAGTTCTGGCACAAAACGTGCGTTTCGTGCACAGACTTCGCCGCTTTTGCTCAGTTATGGCACAAAACGTGCGTTTCGTGCACAGAATTGCCGCTTTTGCTCAGTTTGGCACAAAACGCGCGTTTCGTGCACAGAATCGCCGCTTTTGTTCAGTTTGTCACAAAACGCGTGTTTCATGCTCAGAATCGCCGTTTTTGTTCAGTTTGGCACAAAACGCGCGTTTCGTGTAAAGAATCGCCGCTTTTGCTCAGTTTTGGCACAAAACGTGCCTTTTGTGCACAGAATCGCCGCTTTTGCTCAGTTATGGCACAAAACGTGCGTTTCGTGCACAGAATCGCCGCTTTTGCTCAGTTTTGGCACAAAACGTGCGTTTCACACACCGAATTGCTTCTTTTGCCTAAGAACGTGTGTTTCGTGCACAGAATCGCCGCTTTGGCTCAGTTATGGCACAACACGTGCGTTTCACGTACCGAATTGTTCCTTCTGGCACAAAACGAGCGTTTCACGCACCGAATTGCTCCTTTTGGCACAAAACGTGTGTTTCGTGCACAGAATCGCCGCTTTTGCTCAGTTACGGCACAAAACGAGTGTTTCGTGCACAGAATCGCCGCTTTTGCTCAGTTTTGGCACAAAACGTGCGTTTCGCGCACAGAATCGCTGCTTTTGCTCAGTTATGGCACAAATCGTGCGTTTCACGCACCGAATTGCTCCTTTTGCCACAGAACGTGTGATTCGTGCACAGAATCGCCGCTTCTGCTCAGTTATGGCACAAAACGAGCGTTTCACGCACCGAATTGCTTCTTTTTCGACAAAACGTGTGTTACGTGCACAGAATTGCCGCTTTTGATCAGTTTTGGCACAAAACGTGCGTTTCGTGCACAGAATCTCCGCTTTTGCTCAGTTTGGCACAAAACGTGCGTTTCACGCACCGAATTGCTCCTTTTGCCACAAAACGTGTGTTACGTGCACAGAATTCGCCGCTTTTGCTCAGTTTGGCACAAAGCGCGCGTTTCGGGCACAGAATCACCGCTTTTGCCCAGTTTTGGCACAAAACGTGCGTTTCACACACCGAATTGCTCCTTTTGCCACAGAACGTGTGTTTCCTGCACAGAATCGCCGCTTTTGCTCAGTTTTGGCACCACACGTGCGTTGCGTGCACAGAATCGCCGCTTTTGCTCAGTTTGGCACAAAACGCGCGTTTCGTGTATAGAATCGCCCCTTTTGCTCCGTTTTGGCACAAAACGTGCGCTTCGTCCACAGAATCGCCGCTTTTGCTCAGTTTTGGCACCGAACGTGCGTTTCACACAACGAATTGCTCCTTTTGCCACAGAACGCGTGTTTCGTGCACAGAATCGCCGCTTTTGCTCAGTTATGGCACAAAACGTGCGTTTCGTGCACAGAATCGCCGCTTTTGCTCAGTTATGGCACAAAACGTGCGTTTCGTGCACAGAATCGCCGCTTTTGCTCAGTTTTGGCACAAAACGTGCGTTTCACACACCGAATTGCTTCTTTTGCCTAAGAACGTGTGTTTCGTGCACAGAATCGCCGCTTTGGCTCAGTTATGGCACAACACGTGCGTTTCACGTACCGAATTGTTCCTTCTGGCACAAAACGAGCGTTTCACGCACCGAATTGCTCCTTTTGGCACAAAACGTGTGTTTCGTGCACAGAATCGCCGCTTTTGCTCAGTTATGGCACAAAACGAGTGTTTCGTGCACAGAATCGCCGCTTTTGCTCAGTTTTGGCACAAAACGTGCGTTTCGCGCACAGAATCGCTGCTTTTGCTCAGTTATGGCACAAATCGTGCGTTTCACGCACCGAATTGCTCCTTTTGCCACAAAACGTGTGTTACGTGCACAGAATTGCCGCTTTTGCTCAGTTTTGGCACAAAAGGTGCGTTTCGTGCACAGAATCGCCGCTTTTGCTCAGTTTTGGCACCGAACGTGCATTTCGTGCACAGAATCGCCGCTTTTGCTCAGCTTGGCACAAAACGTGCGCTTCGTCCACAGAATCGCCGCTTTTGCTCAGTTTCGGCACAAAACGTGCGCTTCGTGCACAGAATCGCCGCTTTTGCTCCGTTTTGGCACAAAACGTGCGTTTCGTGCACAGAATCGCCGCTTTTGCTCAGTTTTGGCACAGAACGTGTATTTCGTGCACAGAATCGTTGCTTTTGCTCAGTTTTGGAACAAAACCCGCGTTTCGTGCACAGAACCGCAGCTTCTGCTGTTTTGGCACAGAACGCGCGTTTCACGCACCGAATTGCTCCTTTTGCCACAAAACGTGCGTTTAGTGTGCAGAATCGCCGCTTTTGCTCAGTTTTGGCACAGAACGTGCGTTTCACGCACCGTATTGCTCCTTTTGGCTCAAAATGTGCGTTCCTCTCACAGAAACACTGCTTTTGCTCAGTTTTGGCACTAAACGTGCGCTTCGTACACAGAATCGCCGCTTTTGCTCAGTTTTGGCACAAATCTTGCGTCTCGTGCACAAAATCGCCGCTTTTGCTTAGTTTTGGCACAAAACGTGCGTTTCGTGCACAGAATCGCCGCTTTTGCTCAGTTTTGGCACCACACGTGCGTTCCGTGCACAGAATCGCCGCTTTTGTTCAGTTTGGCACCACACGTGCGTTGCGTGCACAGAATCGCCGCTTTTGTTCAGTTTGGCACAAAACGCGCGTTTCGTGCACAGAATCGCCGCTTTTGTTCAGTTTTGGCACAAAACGTGCGTTTAACACACCGAATTGCTCCTCTTGCCACAGAACGCGTGTTTCGTGCAGAGAATCGCCGCTTTTGCTTAGTTTTGGCACAAAACGTGCGTTTCACACACCGAATTGCTCCTTTTGCCACAGAACGTGTGTATCGTGCACAGAATCGCCGCTTTTGCTCAATTTTGGCACCACTCGTGCGTTGCGTGCACAGAATCGCCGCTTTTGTTCAGTTTGGCACAAAACGCGCGTTTCGTGCACAGAATCGCCGTTTTTGTTCAGTTTGGCACAAAACGCGCGTTTCGTGTAAAGAATCGCCGCTTTTGCTCAGTTTTGGCACAAAACGTGCGTTTCGTGCACAGAATCGCCGCTTTTGCTCAGTTTTGGCACCACACGTGCGTTGCGTGCACAGAATCGCCGCTTTTGCTCAGTGTGGCACAAAACGCGCGTTTCGTGCACAGAATCGCCGCTTTTGTTCAGTTTGGCACAAAACACGCGTTTCGTGCACAGAATCGCCGCTTTTGCTCAGTTATGGCACGAAACGTGCGTTTCACGCAGCGAATTGCTCCTTTTGCCACAAAACGTGTGTTACGTGCACAGAATTGCCGCTTTTGCTCAGTTTTTTCACAAAACGCGCGTTTCGTGTAAAGAATCGCCGCTTTTGCTCAGTTCTGGCGCAGAACGTCCGTTAAACGCACCGAATTGCTCCTTTTGGCACAAAACGTGCGTTTCGTGCGCAGAATCGCCTCTTTTGCTCAGTTTTGGCACAAAACGTGCGATTCACGCACCGAATTGCTCCTTTTGGCTCAAAACGTGCGTTCCTCGCACAGAATCACTGCTTTTGCTCAGTTTTGGCACAAAACGTGCGCTTCGTACACAGAATCGCCGCTTTTGCTCAGTTTTGGCACAAATCTTGCGTTTCGTGCACAAAATCGCCGCTTTTGCTCAGTTTTGGCATAAAACGTGCGTTTCGTGCACAGAATCGCCGCTTTTGCTCAGTTTTGGCACCACACGTGCGTTCCGTGCACAGAATCGCCGCTTCTGTTCAGCTTGGCACAAAACGCGCGTTTCGTATAAGGAATCGCCGCTTTTGCTAAGTTTTGGCACAAAACGTGCCTTTCGTGCACAGAATCGCCGCTTTTCCTCAGTTTTGGCACAAAACGTGCGTTTCACACACCGAATTGCTCCTTTTGCCACAGATCGTGTGTTTCGTGCACAGAATCGCCGCTTTTGCTCAGTTTTGGCACAAAACGTGCGTTTCGCGCACAGAATTCGCCGCTTTTGCTCAGTTTGGCACAAAACGCGCGTTTCGTGCACAGAATCGCCGCTTTTGCTCAGTTTTGGCACAAAACGTGCGTTTCACACACCGAGTTGCTCCTTTTGCCACAGAACGTGTGTTTCGTGCACAGAATCCCCGCTTTTGCTCAGTTTCGGCACAAAACCCGCGTTTCGTGCACAGAATCGCCGCTTTTGACCAGTTTTGGCACAAAACGTGCGTTTCACACACCGAGTTGCTCCTTTTGCCACAGAACGTGTGTTTCGTGCACAGAATCTCCGCTTTTGCTCAGTTTCGACACAAAACCCGCGTTTCGTGCACAGAATCGCCGCATTAGCTCAGTTTTGGCACATTACGTGCGTTTCGTGCTCAGAATCGCAGCTTTTGCTCAGTTTTTTCACAAAACGCGCGTTTCGTGCACAGAATCGCCGCTTTTGTTCAGTATGGCACAAAACGGGCGTTTCGTGTAAAGAATCGCCGCTTTTGCGCAGTTTTGGCACAAAACGAGTGTTTCGTGCACAGAATCGCCGCTTTTGCTCAGTTTTGGCACAGAACGTGCGTTTCGCGCACAGAATCGCTGCTTTTGCTCAGTTATGGCACAAAACGTGCGTTTCACGCACCGAATTGCTCCTTTTGCCACAGAACGTGTGTTTCGTGCACAGAATCGCCGCTTTTGCTCAATTATGGCACAAAACGTGCGTTTCACGCACCGAATTGCTCCTTTTGGCACAAAACGGGCGTTTCACGCACCGAATTGCTCCTTTTGGCACCACACTTGCGTTGCGTGCACAGAATCGCCGCTTTTGCTCAGTTTTGGCACAAAACGTGCGCTTCGTCCACAGAATCGCCGCTTTTGCTCAGTTTTGGCACAAAACGTGCGCTTCGTGCACAGAATCGCCGCTTTTGCTCAGTTATGGCACAAAACGTGCGTTTCGTGCACAGAATCGCCGCTTTTGCTCAGTTATGGCACAAAACGTGCGTTTCACGCACCGAGTTGCTCCTTTTGCCACAAAACGTGTGTTACGTGCACAGAATTGCCGCTTTTGCTCAGTTTGGCACAAAACGTGCGCTTCGTGCACAGAATCGCCGCTTTTGCTCAGTTATGGCACAAAACGTGCGCTTCGTGCACAGAATCGCCGCTTTTGCTCAGTTATGGCACAAAACGTGCGTTTCACGCACCGAATTGCTCCTTTTGCCACAAAAGGTGTGTTACGTGCACAGAATTGCCGCTTTTGCTCAGTTTGGCACAAAACGTGCGCTTCGTGCACAGAATCGCCGCTTTTGCTCAGTTATGGCACAAAACGTGCGTTTCGTGCACAGAATCGCCGCTTTTGCTCAGTTATGGCACAAAACGTGCGTTTCACGCACCGAATTGCTCCTTTTGCCACAAAACGTGTGTTACGTGCACAGAATTGCCGCTTTTGCTCAGTTTGGCACAAAACGCGCGTTTCGTGCACAGAATCGCCGCTTTTGTTCAGCTTGCCACAGAACGTGTGCTTCGTGCACAGAATCGCCGCTTTTGCTCAGTTTTGGCACCACACGTGCGTTGCGTGCACAGAATCGCCGCTTTTGTTCAGTTTGGCACGAAACGCGCGTTTCGTGTAAAGAATCGCCGTTTTTGCTCCGTTTTGGCACAAAACGTGCGTTTCGTGCACAGAATCGCCGCCTTTGCTCAGTTATGGCACAAAACGTGCGTTTCACGCACCGAATTGCTTCTTTTGCCACAAAACGTGTGTTACGTGCACAGAATTGCCGCTTTTGCTCAGTTTTGGCACAAAACGTGCGTTTCGTGCACAGAATCGCCGCTTTTGCTCAGTTTTGGCACCGAACGTGTGTTTCGTGCACAGAATCGCCGCTTTTGCTCAGTTTGGCACAAAACGTGAGCTTCGTCCACAGAATCGACGCTTTTGCTCAGTTTTGGCACAAAACGTGCGCTTCGTGCACAGAATCGCCGAATTTGCTCAGTTATGGCACAAAACGTGTGTTTCGTGCACAGAATCGCCGCTTTTGCTCAGTTTCGCACAAAACGTGCGCTTCGTCCACAGAATTGCCGCTTTTGCTCAGTTTTGGCACAAAACGTGCGTTTCGTGCACAGAATCGCCGCTTTTGCTCAGTTTTGGCACCGAACGTGTGTTTCGTGCACAGAATCGCCGCTTTTGCTCAGTTTCGCACAACACGTACGCTTCGTCCACAGAATCACCGCTTTTGCTCAGTTTTGGCACAAAGCGTGCGCTTCGTGCACAGAATCGCCGCTTTTGCTCCGTTTTTGCACAAAACGTGCGTTTCGTGCACAGAATCGCCGCTTTTGCTCAGTTATGGCACAAAACGTGCGTTTCACGCACCGAATTGCTCCTTTTGCCACAAAACGTGTGTTACGTGCACAGAATTGCCGCTTTTGCTCAGTTTGGCACAAAACGCGCGTTTCGTGTAAAGAATCGCCGCTTTTGCTCAGTTTTGGCGCAGAACGTGCGTTAAACGCACCGAATTGCTCCTTTTGGCACAAAACGTGCGTTTCGTGCGCAGAATCGCCTCTTTTGGCAGATACCGTGCGTTTCGTGCACAGAATCGCCGCTCTTGCACAGTTTTGGCACAAAACGTGCGTTTCGTGCACAGAATCGCCGCTTTTGCTCAGTTTTCGGACAAAACGTGCGTTTCACCGACCGTATTGCTCCTTCTTGCACAAAACGTGCGTTTCGTGCACAGAATCGCCGCTTATGCCCAGTTTTGGCACAAAACGAGCGTTCCGTGCGTAGAATCGCCGCTTTTGCTCAGTTTTGGCACAAAACGTGCGTTTCGGGCACAGAATCGCCGCTTTTGCTCAGTTTTGGGACAAAACGTGCGTTTCACGCACCGAATTGCTCCTTCCGGCACAAAACGTGCGTTTCGTGCAGAGAATCGCCGCTTTTCCTCAGTTTTGGCACCAAAAGTGCGTTTCGTGCACCGAATCGCTCCTGTTGGTAAAAAACGTGCGTTTCGTGCACAGAATCGCCGCTTTTGCTCAGTTTTCGGACAAAACGTGCGTTTCACGCACAGTATTGCTCCTTCTGGCACAGAACGTTCGTTTCGTGCAGAGAATCGCCGCTTTTGCTCAGTTTTGGCACAAAACGTGCGTTTCGTGCACAGAATCGCCGCTTTTGCTCAGTTTTGGGACAAAACGTGCGTTTCACGCACCGAATTGCTCCTTCCGGCACAAAACGTGCGTTTCGAGCAGAGAATCGCCAGTCTTGCTCAGTTTTGGCACAAAACGTGCGGTTCGTGCACAGAATCGCCGCTCTTGCACAGTTTTGGCACAAAACGTGCGTTTCGTGCACAGAATCGCCGCTTTTGCTCAGTTTTCGGACAAAACGTGCGTTTCACCGACCGTATTGCTCCTTCTTGCACAAAACGTGCGTTTCGTGCACAGAATCGCCGCTTATGCTCAGTTTTGGCACAAAACGAGCGTTTCGTGCACAGAATCGCCGTTTTCGCTCAGTGTTGGCACACAACGTGCGTTTCGTGCTCAGAATCGCCGCTTTTGCTCAGTTTTTGCACAAAACGTGCGATTCTTGCACAGAATCGCCGCTTTCGCGCAGTATTGGCACAAAACATGCGTTTCGTGCACAGAATCGCCGCTTTCGCTCAGTGTTGGCACAAAACGTGCGTTTCGTGCACAGAATCGCCGCTTTTGCTCAGTATTGTCACAAAACGTGCGTTTCGTGCACAGAATCGCTGCTTTTGCTCCGTTTTGGTACAAAACGTGCTTTTCACACACCGAATTGCACCTATTGCCACAAAACGCGCGCCTCGTGCACAGAATCTCCGCTTTCGTTCAGTTTTGGCACAAAACGTGCGATTTGCACTCAGAATCGCTGCTTTTGTTCAGTTTGGCACAAAACGTGCGTTTCACGCACCGAATTGCTGCTTTTGTTCCGTTTTGGCACAAAACGTGCGTTTCACACACAGAATCGCCGCTTTTGCTCAGTTGTGGCACATAACATGCGTTTCGTGCACAGAATCGCCGCTTTTGCTCAGCTTTGTCACAAAACGTGCGTTTAGTGCACAGAATCGCCGCTTTTGCTCAGTTTTGGTACAAAACGTGCTTTTCGTGCACAGAATCGCCGCTTTTGCTCCGTTTTGGCACAAAACGTGCGCTTCACGCACCGAATTGTTCCTTTTGGCACAAAACGTGAGTTTCGTGCTCAGAATCGCCGCTTTGGCTTAGTTTTGGCACAAAACAAGCGGTTGGTGCACAGAATCGCCATTTCTGCTCAGTTTTGGCACAAAACGAGCGTTTCGTGCACAGAATCGCCGCTCTTGCTCAGTTTTGGTACAAAACAAGCGTTTCGTGCACTGAATCGCCGCTCTTGCTCAGTTTTGGCACAAAACGTGCGTTTCGTGCCCAGAATCGCCGCTTTTGCTCAGTTTTTGCACAAAACGTTCGATTCGTGCACAGAATCGCCGCTTTTGCTCAGTATTGTCACAAAACGTGCGTTTGGTGCACAGAATCGCCGCTTTTGCTCAGTTTTGGCACAAAACAAGCGATTCGTGCACAGAATCGCCGCTTTTGATCAGTTTTGGCACAAAACGTTATTTTCGTGCACAGAATCGCCGGTGTTGCTCAGTTTTGGCACAAAACCCGCGTTTCGTGCACAGAGTCGCCGCTTTTGCTCAGTTTTGGCACAAAACAAGCGTGTCGTGCACAGAATCGCCGCTCTTGCTCAGTTTTGGCACAAAACCCGCGCTTCGTGCACAGAATCGCCGCTGTTGCTCAGTTTTTGCACAAAACCCGCGATTCGTGCAGAGAATCGCCGCTTTTGCTCAGTTTTAGCACAAAACGTGCGATTCGTGCTCAGAATCGCCGCTTTTGCTCAGTTTTGGCACAAAACGAGCGTTTCGTGCACAGAATCGCCGCTCTTGCTCAGTTTTGGCACAAAACGTGCGTTTCGTGCACAGAATCGCTCCTTTTGGCAGATAACGTGCGTTTCGGGCACAGAATCGCCGCTTTTGCTCAGTTTTCGGACAAAGCGTGCGTTTCACGGACCGTATTGCTCCTTCTGGCACAGAACGTGCGTTTTGTGCAGAGAATCGCCGCTCTTGCTCAGTTTTGGGACAAAACGAGCGTTTCGTGCATAGAATAGCCGCTTTTGCTCAGTTTTGGCGCAACACCTGCGTTTCGCGCACAGAATCGCCGCTTTTGCTCAGTTTTGGCACAAAACGTGCATTCCACGCACCGAATTGCTCCTTCCGGCACAAAACGTGCGTTTCGTGCAGAGAATCGCCGCTTTTCCTCAGTTTTGGCACCAAACGTGCGTTTCGTGCACCGAATCGCTCCTGTTGGTAAAAAACGTGCGTTTCGTGCACAGAATCGCCGCTTTTGCTCAGTTTTGGCACAAAACGTGCGGTTCGTGCACAGAATCGCCGCTCTTGCTCAGTTTTGGCACAAAACATGCGTTTCGTGCACAGAATCGCTCCTTTTGGCAGATAACGTGCGTTTCGTGCACAGAATCGCCGCTTTTGCTCAGTTTTGGGACAAAACGTGCGTTTCACGCACCGAATTGCTTCTTTTGGCACAAAACGTGCGATTCGTGGACAGAATCTCCGCATTTGCTCAGTTTTTGCACAAAACGTGCGTTGCACGCTCCGAATTGCTCCTTTTGGCACAAAACGGGCGTTTCGTGCACAGAATCGCCGATATTGCTCAGTTTTGTCACAAAACCCGCGGTTCGTGCACAGAATCGCCGCTGTTGCTCGGTTTTGGGACAAAACGTGCGTTTCATGCACCGAGTTGCTCCTTCTGGCACAAAACGTGCGTTTCGTGCACAGAATCGCCGCTTTGCTCAGTTTTGGCACAAAACGTGCGTTTCGCGCACCGAATCGATCCTTTTGGCAAAAACGTGCGTTTCGTCCACAGAATCGCCGCTTTTGCTCAGTTTTGGCACAAAACATGCGTTTCGTGCACAGAATCGCTCCTTTTGGCAGATAACGTGCGTTTCGTGCACAGAATCGCCGCTTTTGCTCAGTTTTCGGACAAAACGTGCGTTTCACGCACCGAATTGCTCCTTTTGGCACAAAACGGGCGTTTCACGCACCGAATTGTTCCTTTTGGCACCACACTTGCGTTGCGTGCACAGAATCGCCGCTTTTGCTCAGTTTTGGCACAAAACGTGCGTTTCGGGCACAGAATCGCCGCTTTTGCTCAGTTTTGGGACAAAACGTGCGTTTCACGCACCGAACTGCTCCTTCCGGCACAAAACGTGCGTTTCGTGCAGAGAATCGCCGCTTTTCCTCAGTTTTGGCACCAAACGTGCGTTTCGTGCACCGAATCGCTCCTGTTGGTAAAAAACGTGCGTTTCGTGCACAGAATCGCCGCTTTTGCTCAGTTTTCGGACAAAACGTGCGTTTCACGCACAGTATTGCTCCTTCTGGCACAGAACGTTCGTTTCGTGCAGAGAATCGCCGCTTTTGCTCAGTTTTGGCACAAAACGTGCGTTTCGTGCACAGAATCGCCGCTTTTGCTCAGTTTTGGGACAAAACGTGCGTTTCACGCACCGAATTGCTCCTTCCGGCACAAAACGTGCGTTTCGTGCAGAGAATCGCCACTCTTGCTCAGTTTTGGCACAAAACGTGCGGTTCGTGCACAGAATCGCCGCTCTTACACAGTTTTGGCACAAAACGTGCGTTTCGTGCACAGAATCGCCGCTTTTGCTCAGTTTTCGGACAAAACGTGCGTTTCACCGACCGTATTGCTCCTTCTTGCACAAAACGTGCGTTTCGTGCACAGAATCGCCGCTTATGCTCAGTTTTGGCACAAAACGAGCGTTTCGTGCACAGAATCGCCGCTTTCGCTCAGTTATGGCACAAAACGTGCGTTTCACGCACCGAATTGCTCCTTTTGCCACAAAACGTGTGTTACGTGCACAGAATTGCCGCTTTTGCTCAGTTTGGCACAAAACGTGCGCTTCGTGCACAGAATCGCCGCTTTTGCTCAGTTATGGCACAAAACGTGCGTTTCGTGCACAGAATCGCCGCTTTTGCTCAGTTATGGCACAAAACGTGCGTTTCACGCACCGAATTGCTCCTTTTGCCACAAAACGTGTGTTACGTGCACAGAATTGCCGCTTTTGCTCAGTTTGGCACAAAACGTGCGCTTCGTGCACAGAATCGCCGCTTTTGCTCAGTTATGGCACAAAACGTGCGTTTCGTGCACAGAATCGCCGCTTTTGCTCAGTTATGGCACAAAACGTGCGTTTCACGCACCGAATTGCTCCTTTTGCCACAAAACGTGTGTTACGTGCACAGAATCTCCGCTTTTGCTCAGTTTCGACACAAAACCCGCGTTTCGTGCACAGAATCGCCGCATTAGCTCAGTTTTGGCACATTACGTGCGTTTCGTGCTCAGATTCGCAGCTTTTGCTCAGTTTTTTCACAAAACGCGCGTTTCGTGCACAGAATCGCCGCTTTTGTTCAGTATGGCACAAAACGGGCGTTTCGTGTAAAGAATCGCCGCTTTTGCGCAGTTTTGGCACAAAACGAGTGTTTCGTGCACAGAATCGCCGCTTTTGCTCAGTTTTGGCACAGACCGTGCGTTTCGCGCACAGAATCGCTGCTTTTGCTCAGTTATGGCACAAAACGTGCGTTTCACGCACCGAATTGCTCCTTTTGCCACAGAACGTGTGTTTCGTGCACAGAATCGCCGCTTTTGCTCAATTATGGCACAAAACGTGCGTTTCACGCACCGAATTGCTCCTTTTGGCACAAAACGGGCGTTTCACGCACCGAATTGCTCCTTTTGGCACCACACTTGCGTTGCGTGCACAGAATCGCCGCTTTTGCTCAGTTTTGGCACAAAACGTGCGCTTCGTCCACAGAATCGCCGCTTTTGCTCAGTTTTGGCACAAAACGTGCGCTTCGTGCACAGAATCGCCGCTTTTGCTCAGTTATGGCACAAAACGTGCGTTTCGTGCACAGAATCGCCGCTTTTGCTCAGTTATGGCACAAAACGTGCGTTTCACGCACCGAATTGCTCCTTTTGCCACAAAACGTGTGTTACGTGCACAGAATTGCCGCTTTTGCTCAGTTTGGCACAAAACGTGCGCTTCGTGCACAGAATCGCCGCTTTTGCTCAGTTATGGCACAAAACGTGCGCTTCGTGCACAGAATCGCCGCTTTTGCTCAGTTATGGCACAAAACGTGCGTTTCACGCACCGAATTGCTCCTTTTGCCACAAAAGGTGTGTTACGTGCACAGAATTGCCGCTTTTGCTCAGTTTGGCACAAAACGTGCGCTTCGTGCACAGAATTGCCGCTTTTGCTCAGTTATGGCACAAAACGTGCGTTTCGTGCACAGAATCGCCGCTTTTGCTCAGTTATGGCACAAAACGTGCGTTTCACGCACCGAATTGCTCCTTTTGCCACAAAACGTGTGTTACGTGCACAGAATTGCCGCTTTTGCTCAGTTTGGCACAAAACGCGCGTTTCGTGCACAGAATCGCCGCTTTTGTTCAGCTTGCCACAGAACGTGTGCTTCGTGCACAGAATCGCCGCTTTTGCTCAGTTTTGGCACCACACGTGCGTTGCGTGCACAGAATCGCCGCTTTTGTTCAGTTTGGCACGAAACGCGCGTTTCGTGTAAAGAATCGCCGTTTTTGCTCCGTTTTGGCACAAAACGTGCGTTTCGTGCACAGAATCGCCGCCTTTGCTCAGTTATGGCACAAAACGTGCGTTTCACGCACCGAATTGCTTCTTTTGCCACAAAACGTGTGTTACGTGCACAGAATTGCCGCTTTTGCTCAGTTTTGGCACAAAACGTGCGTTTCGTGCACAGAATCGCCGCTTTTGCTCAGTTTTGGCACCGAACGTGTGTTTCGTGCACAGAATCGCCGCTTTTGCTCAGTTTGGCACAAAACGTGAGCTTCGTCCACAGAATCGACGCTTTTGCTCAGTTTTGGCACAAAACGTGCGCTTCGTGCACAGAATCGCCGAATTTGCTCAGTTATGGCACAAAACGTGTGTTTCGTGCACAGAATCGCCGCTTTTGCTCAGTTTCGCACAAAACGTGCGCTTCGTCCACAGAATTGCCGCTTTTGCTCAGTTTTGGCACAAAACGTGCGTTTCGTGCACAGAATCGCCGCTTTTGCTCAGTTTTGGCACCGAACGTGTGTTTCGTGCACAGAATCGCCGCTTTTGCTCAGTTTCGCACAAAACGTACGCTTCGTCCACAGAATCACCGCTTTTGCTCAGTTTTGGCACAAAGCGTGCGCTTCGTGCACAGAATCGCCGCTTTTGCTCCGTTTTTGCACAAAACGTGCGTTTCGTGCACAGAATCGCCGCTTTTGCTCAGTTATGGCACAAAACGTGCGTTTCACGCACCGAATTGCTCCTTTTGCCACAAAACGTGTGTTACGTGCACAGAATTGCCGCTTTTGCTCAGTTTGGCACAAAACGCGCGTTTCGTGTAAAGAATCGCCGCTTTTGCTCAGTTTTGGCGCAGAACGTGCGTTAAACGCACCGAATTGCTCCTTTTGGCACAAAACGTGCGTTTCGTGCGCAGAATCGCCTCTTTTGGCAGATACCGTGCGTTTCGTGCACAGAATCGCCGCTCTTGCACAGTTTTGGCACAAAACGTGCGTTTCGTGCACAGAATCGCCGCTTTTGCTCAGTTTTCGGACAAAACGTGCGTTTCACCGACCGTATTGCTCCTTCTTGCACAAAACGTGCGTTTCGTGCACAGAATCGCCGCTTATGCCCAGTTTTGGCACAAAACGAGCGTTCCGTGCGTAGAATCGCCGCTTTTGCTCAGTTTTGGCACAAAACGTGCGTTTCGGGCACAGAATCGCCGCTTTTGCTCAGTTTTGGGACAAAACGTGCGTTTCACGCACCGAATTGCTCCTTCCGGCACAAAACGTGCGTTTCGTGCAGAGAATCGCCGCTTTTCCTCAGTTTTGGCACCAAAAGTGCGTTTCGTGCACCGAATCGCTCCTGTTGGTAAAAAACGTGCGTTTCGTGCACAGAATCGCCGCTTTTGCTCAGTTTTCGGACAAAACGTGCGTTTCACGCACAGTATTGCTCCTTCTGGCACAGAACGTTCGTTTCGTGCAGAGAATCGCCGCTTTTGCTCAGTTTTGGCACAAAACGTGCGTTTCGTGCACAGAATCGCCGCTTTTGCTCAGTTTTGGGACAAAACGTGCGTTTCACGCACCGAATTGCTCCTTCCGGCACAAAACGTGCGTTTCGTGCAGAGAATCGCCACTCTTGCTCAGTTTTGGCACAAAACGTGCGGTTCGTGCACAGAATCGCCGCTCTTGCACAGTTTTGGCACAAAACGTGCGTTTCGTGCACAGAATCGCCGCTTTTGCTCAGTTTTCGGACAAAACGTGCGTTTCACCGACCGTATTGCTCCTTCTTGCACAAAACGTGCGTTTCGTGCACAGAATCGCCGCTTATGCTCAGTTTTGGCACAAAACGAGCGTTTCGTGCACAGAATCGCCGTTTTCGCTCAGTGTTGGCACACAACGTGCGTTTCGTGCTCAGAATCGCCGCTTTTGCTCAGTTTTTGCACAAAACGTGCGATTCTTGCACAGAATCGCCGCTTTCGCGCAGTATTGGCACAAAACGTGCGTTTCGTGCACAGAATCGCCGCTTTCGCTCAGTGTTGGCACAAAACGTGCGTTTCGTGCACAGAATCGCCGCTTTTGCTCAGTATTGTCACAAAACGTGCGTTTCGTGCACAGAATCGCCGCTTTTGCTCCGTTTTGGTACAAAACGTGCTTTTCACACACCGAATTGCACCTATTGCCACAAAACGCGCGCCTCGTGCACAGAATCTCCGCTTTCGTTCAGTTTTGGCACAAAACGTGCGATTTGCACTCAGAATCGCTGCTTTTGTTCAGTTTGGCACAAAACGTGCGTTTCACGCACCGAATTGCTGCTTTTGTTCCGTTTTGGCACAAAACGTGCGTTTCACACACAGAATCGCCGCTTTTGCTCAGTTGTGGCACATAACATGCGTTTCGTGCACAGAATCGCCGCTTTTGCTCAGCTTTGTCACAAAACGTGCGTTTAGTGCACAGAATCGCCGCTTTTGCTCAGTTTTGGTACTGTTGGCGAATCCTCCTTTGAACGCGCGCGGCCATTAGTGTTCGCAGCGAAAGTAGTTCGCTGGTGCGTCGTTACCGATAGCGGCAGCACCTCCCGGACACGCATGGCCACGATCGCGCCATCGCGAAGAAGAAACCGGTACTCATGCACCGGCCACGCGGTGCCGGTTCGACGCCATTACCGCCATTATTGTACTTGCTGTCCACGCGACAACACGTGTTTTTCTTAGAGCAGTTTTCTCGAGTTTTTCACTTCTCAGACCACGCGTAGAGTTGTTTCTTGTTGTTCGCGCAAAGGAGTAAAGCTCCTGCGGGTCTTTCTAATAATATTTCCTGTTTTCCACTAGTAGTTAATTAGTAATAAGTGTAAGATAGCGTTTCTTCGTGTAAATTAGATTTAAGTGTAAATACTACAACCTGCGGTAATAAATAAGTGATAGTTACGTAAGGTGTCGTGTCTCAGCCATTTTTCTGTCCTCTCTGTCCACGCGAAATCGCAAACATTTGGTCCTTCGAGCCGGATGAGACACGCCCTTGCCGTGACGGTTTGAACACGCCATTATACCGTTATAACCGCCATTTTGAACTCAGTGACTCGCAATAGTTGTCGTGTTTGTTTTATTGAACTCAGTGACTCTCCCTAGTTTTAAGCGTGTTAGTTTTATCGAGCTCAGTGACTCCGTTAGTTTAAGTGAGTGTTATTTCTCGAACCTAGTGACCCTTTCAATTTAAACGTTCGGACAATGCCGAAATCACGCGATTCGTCGCCGACGTCTCGGCCTGCCTCACCCCCTGAGGAAGAGGCACTCGGTGTGGAGGCGCCGGCTCCACCGCGACTCGCGCTTCCAGAGGACTCAACGCAGTCCACGAAGACCGCTCGCCCACGCTCGCCCGCTCGGCTCTCGTCAGAGCTTCAAATACGCGCGAGAGACCAGACCGAACGCTCTGACCACATCACGGCCATCGCGGAGGATCTCGAGGCAGCCACGAGGTCCGAGCCAATCCAATTGATGCGTGAGGAGCTGTCGGTAGTCCGCGCTACCCTGGACAACCTCTACCAGGTGTTCCAGCAGGAACACAAGGCGCTGGGCCGCGTGTGGCCAGTGTCTCGGCTGGACCATCCCTACTACGAGCGGCGGGTGTCAGCTACAGTGGAGAAGGAGACCTTCAGAGCGAGGAGGCTGATCGCTCAATTGGATCATCGCTGGTCTCTCGCTCAGCAGACCACGCAGCCCACGGCAACTCCTCTGACCACGCAGACCGCGACAGAACCTCGACGAGCACGGCTGCCGGAAATTCCTCTTCCCAGATTCGAAGGCGAATATCACCGGTGGGCCGAATTCAAGGCCATTTTCACGTCCGTCATCCAAGACCGCGCAGAACTCTCCGAGTTGGACAAGCTGCACTACCTGAAGGGGGCCGTCTCTGGTAGTGCAGCCCAGCTTATAGCACATCTGCCATCCACCAGCGAGTCCTTTGAGATGGCCTGGCAGCTGCTTGATGACCGCTTTGAAAACCAGCGGCTCAATGTTCAGGCCTACATGGACCGCATCCACCGACTGACTCCGATGACGAAGAGGAAGGCGTCATCCCTCCTGAAGATGGCGGACATAATTGGAGAGACCACGCAGGCCCTCAAGGCCTTTCACCTTGAGGATGCGAACAATTGCTTCCTCGTGAGCACGCTGGTCAAACTCCTCGACGCAGATACCAGGGAACACTGGGAGTCATCCTTGGCTGCTCAGAGGAACTACCCCACTCTGGCCCAGTTGACCGCCTTTTTGCTCACAAGGGCAGGCACGTTGGAGCAGCTGGAGCAGCTCTCAGAGGCTCGGAACACGCAGCCCTCGCACATCAAACAAGCGACGTCTTCTCGGGCCACTCATCCAGCCCCGGTTCGTCCGGGGCCAGCCAGGGCGTCATCGCATCCAGTGGCCACGGTTCACGTGCCGGCACCACGTCCTGCTCCCAAGACGGCACCGTCATCGCAGCCCACGAGCTCGACGTATCCCTGCGCCTTCTGCAGGAAGGAGCACTATATCAGCGCTTGTCCGGTGTTTCGGCAGCTGTCCAGCGACGACCGCTCCAACGTGATCAAGGCACACGCGTTGTGTATCAACTGCCTTGGTCATCACAACCTGCGAAGCTGCCGCACACGACAACGCTGCAAATTGTGTGATGAACAGCACCACTCACTTCTTCATGGCGCAGACTTGAGCCACGTGGTAGTACCTGGCCATCGACCGCCCACGCAGTCTTCGGTCGGCTCAACTCAGCCCTCGTCAGCGACCACGCATCGTTCCGGCCCATCCACTGCCGATTGAAGAGTCGGCGCAGTCGTCGAAGACAACGCAGTTCACGCAGCTCACGCCTCCAGACCACGCACGGACGCCCACGCTTCCAAGCAACGTACGGACCACGCAACGAGACCACGCAGAACACGGACAACACTTCTAGCAACAGCACTCGCCCGAGTGCACACCGATCTCGCAGTTCAGCAGGTGAGAATCTTGGTCGATTCAGGCTCTGAAATCTCACTTGTTTCAGAATCTCTAGTAACGCAGCTCCAATTGAAACGAACACGCTACACCTTGGATGTCCACGGAGTTGGTGGAGCAAGGACTTCGCAGTCGAACGGAGTGGTCAATATTACCCTCCATTCCAACTACCGGCCTCTCTCAGTCACCATTCAAGCTCACGTGCTTCCACGGGTGACAACTTGTCTACCATCGACGCCACCAACTCTCGCAACACCGCCCTCGCATCTGGAGAAACTGAATCTTGCAGATCCGCAGTTTCTTGTTTCCAGACCAGTGGACATCATACTTGGAGCTGACGCTTACGGACAGATCATCAAGCCAAACATCATTCGACATCCGTCAACGCAGCTGGTCGCGCAACTGTCTATCTTTGGCTGGCTCGTGATCGGCCCCATCGAGGGCCCTCCTACACCACGCAAAACCGTTCATCAGGTTACGGTCAATAATACCAATCGCCAACTGGACGAGTTACTCAGCCGATTTTGGACGCAAGAGGAGCCACCACAGGATACGGCACCGTTGCTCACGCCAGACGAACAGGAGTGTGAAGAACACTTCAAGACCACGCATTCAAGGGACTCGACAGGAAGATACATCGTGCGGTTGCCGCTCAAACTACATCCTCGAGCATTAGGCAATTCCTATCAAACAGCACACGCCTGTCTTCAGCGAATCCTCAGACGTCTCAGCAAGGACGACCAGTACAATCAGCTGTACACCAAGTTCATGCTCGAGTATGAGCAGCTTGGCCATATGGTAAGACTGAACAACAGCTCAATAATCAGTTCGTTGCAGTATTATCTTCCACATCACGGCGTCCTCAAGTTGAGCAGCTCGACCACCGCTATTCGGGTGGTGTTCAATGGCTCCAGTTCAACTTCCTCAGGATATTCGCTGAACGACCTTATGCATACAGGTCCCAATCTTATGTTGAACATCGCTGATCTCCTCATCTGGATACGCAGGTATAAACATTTGTTTGCAACGGACATCACGAAGATGTATCGGCAGATCAAGGTACATCCCGATGATTGGAACTTGCAACGCATACTCTGGCTTGATGACACGCATAAGGAAACGCATTACCAGCTGACCACCGTCACGTACGGGACGAAAGCTGCTCCATATCTCGCTGTGCGCACACTTTTACAACTTGCAGAGGATGAAGGGTTGAAATATCCCCTCGCCGTGGATCCCATCAAGAATGGCAGGTATGTCGACGACATTTTTGGTGGCGCAGATACAGCAGATGATCTCCTCGAAGTGGCGCAACAGCTGACGCAACTTTGCCAGGCGGGAGGGTTTCCTCTGGCAAAATGGCACTCTACCAGTAAATCGTTGCTTGAAGTCTTCGCATCCAATCAAGGAAACGCAGCAATCTCATTCGACGACTGCGAGACCAAAATTCTCGGAATCAAATGGACCCCGCATCAAGATACTTTCAACTTCTCAACTATACCTTCTTCCAAACGCACGCAGTTCTCCAAACGCCTCATCCTATCCGAAGTAGCACAAGTCTTCGATCCTCTCGGTTTTGTCGCACCTGTAGTCATACGAGCCAAAATCTTAATTCAAGAGCTTTGGTTACAGGAACTCGGTTGGGACGACATTCTGCCTCCTCACATCACTCGCCGTTGGCTTCACATCAGGGAAGATTTAACCAGCTTGGCCAAGCTTTCCATCCCACGATGGTTCAACACAACGACCACGTCGACCGTTGAACTACACGGATTCTCTGATGCGTCAGTCTTCGCGATGGCAGCTGTCGTCTACCTCGTCGTCCGCTCACCGTCCACGGGTACCCAAATTTCTCTCGTTTGCTCGAAAACGCGAGTGGCTCCACTCAAACGCCTAACCATCCCGAGGTTAGAATTAACAGCAGCGCTGCTACTTTCCAAACTGGTAAGGCATGTTCACGCTACTTTGAACATGACCGTTACGCAGACATTTTTGTGGACGGACTCAGAAGTTACGCTTGCATGGATCAAGACGCACCCCTCTAAATGGAAGGATTACGTACGCAACAGGGTAATCCAAATTCAAGAGATCACGCAGCAATATCATTGGAGACATACGCCAGGAACATCGAATCCTGCCGACTGCGCGTCGAGAGGCATTTCGACGGAGCAGTTACATCAGCACACTCTGTGGTGGACGGGACCACCTTGGCTCAAGAAAACGCAGAACGCATGGCCCAAGCAGACTAGTGGTGACGCAGACGAGCTAGGAGCTCCAGAAGCTCGCTCTGTCGTCTCACTCCACACGTTGAACGCAGTCAAGGAATATTCATGGAATTTAATCTATCAATATTCTTCTGTCAACAGGTTGTTCAGAATCACGTCTCTATGCCTCAAATTCGTGGACAAACTGTTGAAACGATACAACGCATCGCCCACGGCTATGATCTCCGCAGCTGACATAGAAAAGGCCAGAATCTACTGGATTCAGGCCACGCAGTCCCTTTACTTCAAGGACGAACTCGCAGCACTCGCCAAGGGGACTTCGCTTTCATCGACGCATCCTTTTACACGGCTGACCGCTTACCTCGACCATCAAGGGATCGCCAGGGTAGGAGGACGGCTGCAACACTCAGAGCTGTCGCACGAAGGCAAACATCCGGTAATTTTGCCTCGTGACTCACGGCTCTCAGCGCTTCTCATCGACCACGCACATCAGCAAACGATGCACGGAGGTACGCAAGACACCCTCGCCTTCCTCAGACAACGCTATTGGATCATCGGTGGAAGAGCTCCGGTGAAGACTCACATCCTCAGGTGCGTGAAGTGTGCTCGGCAGAGGGGGATCCGTGCCCATCAACTGATGGGCCAACTACCTCTTTGTCGGGTCACTCCATCGCGCCCGTTCACGCACACAGGCGTGGACTACGCAGGACCACTCACGCTCAAGACCTGGAAAGGACGCGGAGCGAAAACGCATAAAGGGTGGATTTGCGTATTCGTCTGTTTCGCAACCTCAGCTGTTCACTTGGAAGTTGTTTCAGATTACTCTACAGACGCTTTCATCGCAGCTTATCGCAGATTCACGTCCCGCAGAGGTATCGCAGCATGCCTCTACTCAGATTGCGGTACCAACTTCCAAGGAGCAGACGCACAACTTCGGAAACAATTCATCGAAAGCACACGCGAAAATCAGAACATCGCAGCTTTACTCGCCAAGGATGGTACGCAGTGGAATTTCAACCCGCCTGCCGCTCCGCACATGGGCGGAAAATGGGAGGCCGCGGTCAAGTCGCTCAAATTTCACCTCAAGAGGACGGTTGGAGATGCTTTGCTGACGTACGAGGAATCAGTAACATTGCTCGCGCAGATCGAAGCCATCCTCAATTCACGACCATTGGAACCACTCAGCGACGATCCAGACGACGTTTCAGCCCTGTCACCAGGCCATTTTCCCGTCGGAACGCAGCTGAACGCAGTACCAGAACCCGCATTGCTTGATGTCGCAGCCAGCAGACTGTCAAGGTGGCAGTTGATTCAACAGCGGCTCCAACAATTTTGGAAGCTCTGGTCCACGCAATATCTACAACGACTCCAGGCGATCTCTAAATGGCACCATCCGACCAACAAGATCAAGGTAGGCACTCTTGTTCTTATCACTGACGAACGTTTGCCCCCAGGCAAATGGCCCATGGCCAGGGTTCTCAGGCTCTTACCAGGGAAGGATGGACTGACCAGGGTCGTCGAGCTCAAGACGGCCACCACGACGCTCACGCGGCCTATCGTCAAGCTGGCTCTGCTTCATCAGCCCTCTCACGACGACGCGGACACGCAGACTTCATCATCGACCAGTCGCTGATAGCCGGGGGGAATGTTGGCGAATCCTCCTTTGAACGCGCGCGGCCATTAGTGTTCGCAGCGAAAGTAGTTCGCTGGTGCGTCGTTACCGATAGCGGCAGCACCTCCCGGACACGCATGGCCACGATCGCGCCATCGCGAAGAAGAAACCGGTACTCATGCACCGGCCACGCGGTGCCGGTTCGACGCCATTACCGCCATTATTGTACTTGCTGTCCACGCGACAACACGTGTTTTTCTTAGAGCAGTTTTCTCGAGTTTTTCACTTCTCAGACCACGCGTAGAGTTGTTTCTTGTTGTTCGCGCAAAGGAGTAAAGCTCCTGCGGGTCTTTCTAATAATATTTCCTGTTTTCCACTAGTAGTTAATTAGTAATAAGTGTAAGATAGCGTTTCTTCGTGTAAATTAGATTTAAGTGTAAATACTACAACCTGCGGTAATAAATAAGTGATAGTTACGTAAGGTGTCGTGTCTCAGCCATTTTTCTGTCCTCTCTGTCCACGCGAAATCGCAAACAGGTACAAAACGTGCTTTTCGTGCACAGAATCGCCGCTTTTGCTCCGTTTTGGCACAAAACGTGCGCTTCACGCACCGAATTGTTCCTTTTGGCACAAAACGTGAGTTTCGTGCTCAGAATCGCCGCTTTGGCTTAGTTTTGGCACAAAACAAGCGGTTGGTGCACAGAATCGCCATTTCTGCTCAGTTTTGGCACAAAACGAGCGTTTCGTGCACTGAATCGCCGCTCTTGCTCAGTTTTGGCACAAAACGTGCGTTTCGTGCCCAGAATCGCCGCTTTTGCTCAGTTTTTGCACAAAACGTTCGATTCGTGCACAGAATCGCCGCTTTTGCTCAGTATTGTCACAAAACGTGCGTTTGGTGCACAGAATCGCCGCTTTTGCTCAGTTTTGGCACAAAACAAGCGATTCGTGCACAGAATCGCCGCTTTTGATCAGTTTTGGCACAAAACGTTATTTTCGTGCACAGAATCGCCGGTGTTGCTCAGTTTTGGCACAAAACCCGCGTTTCGTGCACAGAGTCGCCGCTTTTGCTCAGTTTTGGCACAAAACAAGCGTGTCGTGCACAGAATCGCCGCTCTTGCTCAGTTTTGGCACAAAACCCGCGCTTCGTGCACAGAATCGCCGCTGTTGCTCAGTTTTTGCACAAAACCCGCGATTCGTGCAGAGAATCGCCGCTTTTGCTCAGTTTTAGCACAAAACGTGCGATTCGTGCTCAGAATCGCCGCTTTTGCTCAGTTTTGGCACAAAACGAGCGTTTCGTGCACAGAATCGCCGCTCTTGCTCAGTTTTGGCACAAAACGTGCGTTTCGTGCACAGAATCGCTCCTTTTGGCAGATAACGTGCGTTTCGGGCACAGAATCGCCGCTTTTGCTCAGTTTTCGGACAAAGCGTGCGTTTCACGGACCGTATTGCTCCTTCTGGCACAGAACGTGCGTTTTGTGCAGAGAATCGCCGCTCTTGCTCAGTTTTGGGACAAAACGAGCGTTTCGTGCATAGAATAGCCGCTTTTGCTCAGTTTTGGCGCAACACCTGCGTTTCGCGCACAGAATCGCCGCTTTTGCTCAGTTTTGGCACAAAACGTGCATTCCACGCACCGAATTGCTCCTTCCGGCACAAAACGTGCGTTTCGTGCAGAGAATCGCCGCTTTTCCTCAGTTTTGGCACCAAACGTGCGTTTCGTGCACCGAATCGCTCCTGTTGGTAAAAAACGTGCGTTTCGTGCACAGAATCGCCGCTTTTGCTCAGTTTTGGCACAAAACGTGCGGTTCGTGCACAGAATCGCCGCTCTTGCTCAGTTTTGGCACAAAACATGCGTTTCGTGCACAGAATCGCTCCTTTTGGCAGATAACGTGCGTTTCGTGCACAGAATCGCCGCTTTTGCTCAGTTTTGGGACAAAACGTGCGTTTCACGCACCGAATTGCTTCTTTTGGCACAAAACGTGCGATTCGTGGACAGAATCTCCGCATTTGCTCAGTTTTTGCACAAAACGTGCGTTGCACGCTCCGAATTGCTCCTTTTGGCACAAAACGGGCGTTTCGTGCACAGAATCGCCGATATTGCTCAGTTTTGTCACAAAACCCGCGGTTCGTGCACAGAATCGCCGCTGTTGCTCGGTTTTGGGACAAAACGTGCGTTTCATGCACCGAGTTGCTCCTTCTGGCACAAAACGTGCGTTTCGTGCACAGAATCGCCGCTTTGCTCAGTTTTGGCACAAAACGTGCGTTTCGCGCACCGAATCGATCCTTTTGGCAAAAACGTGCGTTTCGTCCACAGAATCGCCGCTTTTGCTCAGTTTTGGCACAAAACGTGCGGTTCGTGCACAGAATCGCCGCTCTTGCTCAGTTTTGGCACAAAACATGCGTTTCGTGCACAGAATCGCTCCTTTTGGCAGATAACGTGCGTTTCGTGCACAGAATCGCCGCTTTTGCTCAGTTTTGGGACAAAACGTGCGTTTCACGCACCGAATTGCTTCTTTTGGCACAAAACGTGCGATTCGTGGACAGAATCTCCGCATTTGCTCAGTTTTTGCACAAAACGTGCGTTGCACGCTCCGAATTGCTCCTTTTGGCACAAAACGGGCGTTTCGTGCACAGAATCGCCGATATTGCTCAGTTTTGTCACAAAACCCGCGGTTCGTGCACAGAATCGCCGCTGTTGCTCGGTTTTGGGACAAAACGTGCGTTTCATGCACCGAGTTGCTCCTTCTGGCACAAAACGTGCGTTTCGTGCACAGAATCGCCGCTTTGCTCAGTTTTGGCACAAAACGTGCGTTTCGCGCACCGAATCGATCCTTTTGGCAAAAACGTGCGTTTCGTCCACAGAATCGCCGCTTTTGCTCAGTTTTGGCACAAAACATGCGTTTCGTGCACAGAATCGCTCCTTTTGGCAGATAACGTGCGTTTCGTGCACAGAATCGCCGCTTTTGCTCAGTTTTCGGACAAAACGTGCGTTTCACGCACCGAATTGCTCCTTTTGGCACAAAACGGGCGTTTCACGCACCGAATTGTTCCTTTTGGCACCACACTTGCGTTGCGTGCACAGAATCGCCGCTTTTGCTCAGTTTTGGCACAAAACGTGCGTTTCGGGCACAGAATCGCCGCTTTTGCTCAGTTTTGGGACAAAACGTGCGTTTCACGCACCGAATTGCTCCTTCCGGCACAAAACGTGCGTTTCGTGCAGAGAATCGCCGCTTTTCCTCAGTTTTGGCACCAAACGTGCGTTTCGTGCACCGAATCGCTCCTGTTGGTAAAAAACGTGCGTTTCGTGCACAGAATCGCCGCTTTTGCTCAGTTTTCGGACAAAACGTGCGTTTCACGCACAGTATTGCTCCTTCTGGCACAGAACGTTCGTTTCGTGCAGAGAATCGCCGCTTTTGCTCAGTTTTGGCACAAAACGTGCGTTTCGTGCACAGAATCGCCGCTTTTGCTCAGTTTTGGGACAAAACGTGCGTTTCACGCACCGAATTGCTCCTTCCGGCACAAAACGTGCGTTTCGTGCAGAGAATCGCCACTCTTGCTCAGTTTTGGCACAAAACGTGCGGTTCGTGCACAGAATCGCCGCTCTTGCACAGTTTTGGCACAAAACGTGCGTTTCGTGCACAGAATCGCCGCTTTTGCTCAGTTTTCGGACAAAACGTGCGTTTCACCGACCGTATTGCTCCTTCTTGCACAAAACGTGCGTTTCGTGCACAGAATCGCCGCTTATGCTCAGTTTTGGCACAAAACGAGCGTTTCGTGCACAGAATCGCCGTTTTCGCTCAGTGTTGGCACACAACGTGCGTTTCGTGCTCAGAATCGCCGCTTTTGCTCAGTTTTTGCACAAAACGTGCGATTCTTGCACAGAATCGCCGCTTTCGCGCAGTATTGGCACAAAACGTGCGTTTCGTGCACAGAATCGCCGCTTTCGCTCAGTGTTGGCACAAAACGTGCGTTTCGTGCACAGAATCGCCGCTTTTGCTCAGTTTTGGCACAAAACGAGCGTTTCACACACCGAATTGCTCCTTTTGCCACAGAACGTGTGTTTCGTGCACAGAATCGCCGCTTTTGCTCAGTTATGGCACAACACGTGCGTTTCACGCACCGAGTTGCTCCTTCTGGCACAAAACGAGCGTTTCACGCACCGAATTGCTCCTTTTGGCACAAAACGTGTGTTTCGTGCACAGAATCGCCGCTTTTGCTCAGTTATGGCACAAAACGTGCGTTGCGTGCACAGAATCGCCGCTTTTGCTCCGTTTTGGCACAAAACGTGCGTTTCGTGCACATGATCGCCGCTTTTGCTCAGTTATGGCACAAAGCGTGCGTTTCACGCACCGAATTGCTTCTTTTGCCACAAAACGTGCGTTACGTGCACAGAATTGCCGCTTTTGCTCAGTTTTGGCACAAAAGGTGCGTTTCGTGCACAGAATCGCCGCTTTTGCTCAGTTTTGGCACCGAACGTGTATTTCGTGCACAGAATCGCCGCTTTTGCTCAGCTTGGCACAAAACGTGCGCTTCGTCCACAGAATCGCCGCTTTTGCTCAGTTTTGGCACAAAACGTGCGCTTCGTGCACAGAATCGCTGCTTTTGCTCCGTTTTGGCACAAAACGTGCGTTTCGTGCACAGAATCGCCGCTTTTGCTCAGTTTTGGCACCGAACGTGTATTTCGTGCACAGAATCGTTGCTTTTGCTCAGTTTTGGCACAAAACCCGCGTTTCGTGCACAGAACCGCAGCTTCTGCTGTTTTGGCACAGAACGCGCGTTTCACGCACCGAATTGCTCCTTTTGCCACAAAACGTGCGTTTAGTGCGCAGAATCGCCGCTTTTGCTCAGTTTTGGCACAGAACGTGCGTTTCACGCACCGTATTGCTCCTTTTGGCTCAAAATGTGCGTTCCTCTCACAGAAACACTGCTTTTGCTCAGTTTTGGCACTAAACGTGCGCTTCGTACACAGAATCGCCGCTTTTGCTCAGTTTTGGCACAAATCTTGCGTCTCGTGCACAAAATCGCCGCTTTTGCTTAGTTTTGCCACAAAACGTGCGTTTCGTGCACAGAATCGCCGCTTTTGCTCAGTTTTGGCACCACACGTGCGTTCCGTGCACAGAATCGCCGCTTTTGTTCAGTTTGGCACCACACGTGCGTTCCGTGCACAGAATCGCCGCTTTTGTTCAGTTTGGCACAAAACGCGCGTTTCGTGTAAAGAATCGCCGCTTTTGCTCCGTTTTTTCACAAAACGTGCGTTTCGTGCACAGGATCGCCGCTTTTGTTCAGTTATGGCACAAAACGTGCGTTTCGTGTAAAGAATCGCCGCTTTTGCTCCGTTTTGGCACAAAACGTGCGTTTCGTGCACAGGATCGCCGCTTTTGTTCAGTTATGGCACAAAACGTGCGTTTCACGCACCGAAGTGCTTCTTTTGCCACAAAACGTGTGTTTCGTGCACAGAATCGCCGCTTTTGCTCAGCTTGGCACAAAACGTGCGCTTCGTCCACAGAATCGCCGCTTTTGCTCAGTTTTGGCACAAAACGTGCGTTCCGTGCACAGAATCGTCGCTTTTGTTCAGTTTGGCACCACACGTGCGTTCCGAGCACAGAATCGCCGCTTTTGTTCAGTTTGGCACAAAACGCGCGTTTCGTGCACAGAATCGCCGCTTTTGCTCAGTTTTGGCACAAAACGTGCGTTACGTGCACAGAATTGCCGCTTTTGCTCAGTTTGGCACAAAACGCGCGTTTCGTGCACAGAATCGCCGCTTTTGCTCAGTTCTGTCACAAAACGTGCGTTTCACGCACCGAATTGCTCCTGTTACCACAAAACGTGCGTTTCGTGCACAGAATCGCCGCTTTTGCTCAGTTTTGGCACAAAACGTGCGTTACGTGCACAGAATCGCCGCTTTTGCTCAGTTCTGGCACAAAACGTGCGTTTCGTGCACAGACTTCGCCGCTTTTGCTCAGTTATGGCACAAAACGTGCGTTTCGTGCACAGAATTGCCGCTTTTGCTCAGTTTGGCACAAAACGCGCGTTTCGTGCACAGAATCGCCGCTTTTGTTCAGTTTGTCACAAAACGCGTGTTTCATGCTCAGAATCGCCGTTTTTGTTCAGTTTGGCACAAAACGCGCGTTTCGTGTAAAGAATCGCCGCTTTTGCTCAGTTTTGGCACAAAACGTGCCTTTTGTGCACAGAATCGCCGCTTTTGCTCAGTTATGGCACAAAACGTGCGTTTCACGCACCGAATTGCTCCTTTCGCCACAAAACGTGTGTTACGTGCTCAGAATCGCCGCTTTTGCTCAGTTTGGCACAAAACGTGCGCTTCGTGCACAGAATCGCCGCTTTTGCTCAGTTCTGTCACAAAACGTGCGTTTCACGCACCGAATTGCTCCTTTTACCACAAAACGTGCGTTTCGTGCACAGAATCGCCGCTTTTGTTCAGTTTGTCACAAAACGCGCGTTTCGTGCTCAGAATCGCCGTTTTTGTTCAGTTTGGCACAAAATGCGCGTTTCGTGTAAAGAATCGCCGCTTTTGCTCAGTTTTGGCACAAAACGTGCGTTTCACGCACCGAATTGCTCCTTTTGCCACAAAACGTGTGTTACGTGCACAGAATCGCTGCTTTTGTTCAGCTTGCCACAGAACGTGTGCTTCGTGCACAGAATCGCCGCTTTTGCTCAGTTTTGGCATCACACGTGCGTTGCGTGCACAGAATCGCCGCTTTTGTTCAGTTTGGCACAAAACGCGCGTTTCGTGTAAAGAATCGCCGTTTTTGCTCCGTTTTGGCACAAAACGTGCGTTTCGTGCACAGAATCGCCGCTTTTGCTCAGTTATGGCACAAAACGTGCGTTTCACGCACCGAATTGCTTCTTTTGCCACAAAACGTGTGTTACGTGCACAGAATTGCCGCTTTTGCTCAGTTTTGGCACAAAACGTGCGTTTCACACAACGACATGCTCCTTTTGCCACAGAACGCGTGTTTCGTGCACAGAATCGCCGCTTTTGCTCAGTTTTGGCACAAAACGTGCGTTTCACACACCGAATTGCTCCTTTAGCCACAGAACGTGTGTTTCGTGCACAGAATCGCCGCTTTTGCTCAGTTTTGGCACCACGCGTGCGTTGCGTGCACAGAATCGCCGCTTTTGTTCAGTTTGGCACAAAACGCGCGTTTCGTGTATAGAATCGCCCCTTTTGCTCCGTTTTGGCACAAAACGTGCGCTTCGTCCACAGAATCGCCGCTTTTGCTCAGTTCTGGCACAAAACGTGCGTTTCGTGCACAGAATCGCCGCTTTTGCTCAGTTTTGGCACAAAACGTGCGTTTCACACACCGAATTGCTTCTTTTGCCTAAGAACGTGTGTTTCGTGCACAGAATCGCCGCTTTGGCTCAGTTATGGCACAACACGTGCGTTTCACGTACCGAATTGTTCCTTCTGGCACAAAACGAGCGTTTCACGCACCGAATTGATCCTTTTGGCACAAAACGTGTGTTTCGTGCACAGAATCGCTGCTTTTGCTCAGTTATGGCACAAAACGAGTGTTTCGTGCACAGAATCGCCGCTTTTGCTCAGTTTTGGCACAAAACGTGCGTTTCGCGCACAGAATCGCTGCTTTTGCTCAGTTATGGCACAAATCGTGCGTTTCACGCACCGAATTGCTCCTTTTGCCACAGAACGTGTGATTCGTGCACAGAATCGCCGCTTCTGCTCAGTTATGGCACAAAACGAGCGTTTCACGCACCGAATTGCTTCTTTTTCGACAAAACGTGTGTTACGTGCACAGAATTGCCGCTTTTGATCAGTTTTGGCACAGAACGTGCGTTTCGTGCACAGAATCTCCGCTTTTGCTCAGTTTGGCACAAAACGTGCGTTTCACGCACCGAATTGCTCCTTTTGCCACAAAACGTGTGTTACGTGCACAGAATTCGCCGCTTTTGCTCAGTTTTGGCACCGAACGTGTGTTTCGTGCACAGAATTCGCCGCTTTTGTTCAGTTTGTCACAAAACGCGTGTTTCATGCTCAGTATCGCCGTTTTTGTTCAGTTAAGGCACAAAACGTGCGTTTCACGCACCGAATTGCTCCTTTCGCCACAAAACGTGTGTTACGTGCTCAGAATCGCCGCTTTTGCTCAGTTTGGCACAAAACGTGCGCTTCGTGCACAGAATCGCCGCTTTTGCTCAGTTCTGTCACAAAACGTGCGTTTCACGCACCGAATTGCTCCTGTTACCACAAAACGTGCGTTTCGTGCACAGAATCGCCGCTTTTGTTCAGTTTGTCACGAAACGCGCGTTTCGTGCTCAGAATCGCCGTTTTTGTTCAGTTTGGCACAAAACGCGCGTTTCGTGTAAAGAATCGCCGCTTTTGCTCAGTTTTGGCACAAAACGTGCGTTTCGTGCTCAGAATCGCCGCTTTTGCTCAGTTTCGGCACCACACGTGCGTTTCACGCACCGAATTGCTCCTTTTACCACAAAACGTGCGTTTCGTGCACAGAATCGCCGCTTTTGCTCAGTTTTGGCACCACACGTGCGTTGCGTGCACAGAATCGCCGCTTTTGCTCAGTTTGGATCAAAACGTGCGCTTCGTGCACAGAATCGCCGCTTTTGCTCAGTTTTGGCACCGAACGTGTGTTTCGTGCACACAATCGCCGCTTTTGCTCAGTTTTGGCACAAAACGTGCGCTTCGTGCACAGAATCGCCGCTTTTGCTCAGTTATGGCACAAATCGTGCGCTTCACGCACCGCATTGCTCCTTTTGCCACAAAACGTGTGTTACGTGCACAGAATCACTGCTTTTGCTCAGTTTTGGCACAAAACGCGCGTTACGTGCACAGAATCGCCGCCTTTGCTCAGTTTGGCGCAAAACCCGCGTTTCGTGCGCAGAATCGCCACTTTTGCTCAGTTTTGGCACAAAATGTGCTATTCACGCACCGAATTGCTCCTTTTGGCTCAAAACGTGCGTTCCTCGCACAGAATCATTGGTTTTGCTCAGTTTTGGCACAAAACGTGCGCTTCGTACACAGAATCGCCGCTTTTGTTCAGTTTGGCACAAAACGCGCGTTTCGTGTAAAGAATCGCCGCTTTTGCTCTGTTTTGGCACAAAACGTGCGTTTCGTGCACAGAATCGCCGCTTTTGCTCAGTTTTGGCACCACACGTGCGTTGCGTGCACAGAATCGCCGCTTTTGCTCAGTTATGGAACAAAACGTGCGTTTCACGCACCGAATTGCTCCTTTTGCCACAAAAACGTGTGTTACGTGCACAGAATTGCCGCTTTTCCTCAGTTTGGCACAAAACGCGCGTTTCGTGCACAGAATCGTCGCTTTTGTTCAGTTTGCCACAAAACGCGCGTTTCGTGCACAGGATCACCGCTTTTGTTCAGTTTGGCACAAAACGCGCGTTTCGTGCACAGAATCGCCGGTTTTGTTCAGTTTGGCACAAAACGCGCGTTTCGTGTAAAGAATCGCCGCTTTTTCTCAGTTTTGGCACAAAACGTGCGTTTCGTGCACAGAATCGCCGCTTTTGCTCAGTTTTGGCACCACACGTGCGTTGCGTGCACAGAATCGCCGCTTTTGTTCAGTTTGGCACAAAACGCGCGTTTCGTGTAAAGAATCGCCGTTTTTGCTCAGTTTTGGCACAAAACATGCCTTTCGTGCACAGAATCGCCGCTTTTGCTCAGTTATGGCACAAAACGTGCGTTTGACGCTCCGAATTGCTCCTTTTGCCACAAAACGTGTGTTACGTGCTCAGAATCGCCGCTTTTGCTCAGTTTGGCACAAAACGTGCGCTTCGTGCACAGAATCGCCGCTTTTGCTCAGTTTGGCACAAAACGTGCGTTTCTCGCACCGAATTGCTTCTTTTACCACAAAACGTGCGTTTCGTGCACAGAATCGCCGCTTTTGCTCAGTTTTGGCACAGAACGTGCGTTTCGTGCACAGAATCGCCGCTTTTGCTCAGTTATGGCACAAAACGTGCGTTTCACGCACCGAATTGCTTCTTTTGCCACAAAACGTGTGTTACGTGCACAGAATTGCCGCTTCTGCTCAGTTTTGGCACAAAAGGTGCGTTTCGTGCACAGAATCGCCGCTTTTGCTCAGTTTTGGCACCGAACGTGTATTTCGTGCACAGAATCGCCGCTTTTGCTCAGTTTCGCACAAAACGTACGCTTCGTCCACAGAATCACCGCTTTTGCTCAGTTTTGGCACAAAGCGTGCGCTCCGTGCACAGAATCGCCGCTTTTGCTCCGTTTTTGCACAAAACGTGCGTTTCGTGCACAGAATCGCCGCTTTTGCTCAGTTATGGCACAAAACGTGCGTTTCACGCACCGAATTGCTCCTTTTGCCACAAAACGTGTGTTACGTGCACAGAATTGCCGCTTTTGCTCAGTTTGGCACAAAACGCGCGTTTCGTGTAAAGAATCGCCGCTTTTGCTCAGTTTTGGCGCAGAACGTGCGTTAAACGCACCGAATTGCTCCTTTTGGCACAAAACGTGCGTTTCGTGCGCAGAATCGCCTCTTTTGGCAGATACCGTGCGTTTCGTGCACAGAATCGCCGCTCTTGCGCAGTTTTGGCACAAAACGTGCGTTTCGTGCACAGAATCGCCGCTTTTGCTCAGTTTTCGGACAAAACGTGCGTTTCACCGACCGTATTGCTCCTTCTTGCACAAAACGTGCGTTTCGTGCACAGAATCGCCGCTTATGCCCAGTTTTGGCACAAAACGAGCGTTCCGTGCGTAGAATCGCCGCTCTTGCTCAGTTTTGGCACAAAACCCGCGATTCGTGCAGAGAATCGCCGCTTTTGCTCAGTTTTAGCACAAAACGTGCGATTCGTGCTCAGAATCGCCGCTTTTGCTCAGTTTTGGCACAAAACGAGCGTTTCGTGCACAGAATCGCCGCTCTCGCTCAGTTTTGGCACAAAACGTGCGTTTCGTGCACAGAATCGCTCCTTTTGGCAGATAACGTGCGTTTCGGGCACAGAATCGCCGCTTTTGCTCAGTTTTCGGACAAAGCGTGCGTTTCACGAACCGTATTGCTCCTTCTGGCACAGAACGTGCGTTTTGTGCAGAGAATCGCCGCTCTTGCTCAGTTTTGGGACAAAACGAGCGTTTCGTGCATAGAATAGCCGCTTTTGCTCAGTTTTGGCGCAACACGTGCGTTTCGCGCACAGAATCGCCGCTTTTGCTCAGTTTTGGCACAAAACGTGCATTCCACGCACCGAATTGCTCCTTCCGGCACAAAACGTGCGTTTCGTGCAGAGAATCGCCGCTTTTCCTCAGTTTTGGCACCAAACGTGCGTTTCGTGCACCGAATCGCTCCTGTTGGTAAAAAACGTGCGTTTCGTGCACAGAATCTCCGCTTTCGTTCAGTTTTGGCACAAAACGTGCGATTTGCACTCAGAATCGCTGCTTTTGTTCAGTTTGGCACAAAACGTGCGTTTCACGCACCGAATTGCTGCTTTTGTTCCGTTTTGGCACAAAACGTGCGTTTCACACACAGAATCGCCGCTTTTGCTCAGTTGTGGCACATAACATGCGTTTCGTGCACAGAATCGCCGCTTTTGCTCAGCTTTGTCACAAAACGTGCGTTTAGTGCACAGAATCGCCGCTTTTGCTCAGTTTTGGTACAAAACGTGCTTTTCGTGCACAGAATCGCCGCTTTTGCTCCGTTTTGGCACAAAACGTGCGCTTCACGCGCCGAATTGTTCCTTTTGGCACAAAACGTGAGTTTCGTGCTCAGAATCGCCGCTTTGGCTTAGTTTTGGCACAAAACAAGCGGTTGGTGCACAGAATCTCCGCTTTCGTTCAGTTTTGGCACAAAACGTGCGATTTGCACTCAGAATCGCTGCTTTTGTTCAGTTTGGCACAAAACGTGCGTTTCACGCACCGAATTGCTGCTTTTGTTCCGTTTTGGCACAAAACGTACGTTTCACACACAGAATCGCCGCTTTTGCTCAGTTGTGGCACATAACATGGGTTTCGTGCACAGAATCGCCGCTTTTGCTCAGCTTTGTCACAAAACGTGCGTTTAGTGCACAGAATCGCCGTTTTTGCTCAGTTTTGGCACAAAACGAGCGTTTCGTGCACAGAATCGCCGCTCTTGCTCAGTTTTGGTACAAAACAAGCGTTTCGAGCACTGAATCGCCGCTCTTGCTCAGTTTTGGCACAAAACGTGCGTTTCGTGCCCAGAATCGCCGCTTTTGCTCAGTTTTTGCACAAAACGTTATTTTCGTGCACAGAATCGCCGGTGTTGCTCAGTTTTGGCACAAAACCCGCGTTTCGTGCACAGAGTCGCCGCTTTTGCTCAGTTTTGGCACAAAACAAGCGTGTCGTGCACAGAATCGCCGCTCTTGCTCAGTTTTGGCACAAAACCCGCGCTTCGTGCACAGAATCGCCGCTGTTGCTCAGTTTTTGCACAAAACCCGCGATTCGTGCAGAGAATCGCCGCTTTTGCTCAGTTTTAGCACAAAACGTGCGATTCGTGCTCAGAATCGCCGCTTTTGCTCAGTTTTGGCACAAAACGAGCGTTTCGTGCACAGAATCGCCGCTCTTGCTCAGTTTTGGCACAAAACGTGCGTTTCGTGCACAGAATCGCTCCTTTTGGCAGATAACGTGCGTTTCGGGCACAGAATCGCCGCTTTTGCTCAGTTTTCGGACAAAGCGTGCGTTTCACGGACCGTATTGCTCCTTCTGGCACAGAACGTGCGTTTTGTGCAGAGAATCGCCGCTCTTGCTCAGTTTTGGGACAAAACGAGCGTTTCGTGCATAGAATAGCCGCTTTTGCTCAGTTTTGGCGCAACACGTGCGTTTCGCGCACAGAATCGCCGCTTTTGCTCAGTTTTGGCACAAAACGTGCATTCCACGCACCGAATTGCTCCTTCCGGCACAAAACGTGCGTTTCGTGCAGAGAATCGCCGCTTTTCCTCAGTTTTGGCACCAAACGTGCGTTTCGTGCACCGAATCGCTCCTGTTGGTAAAAAACGTGCGTTTCGTGCACAGAATCGCCGCTTTTGCTCAGTTTTGGCACAAAACGTGCGGTTCGTGCACAGAATCGCCGCTCTTGCTCAGTTTTGGCAGAAAACATGCGTTTCGTGCACAGAATCGCTCCTTTTGGCAGATAACGTGCGTTTCGTGCACAGAATCGCCGCTTTTGCTCAGTTTTGGGACAAAACGTGCGTTTCACGCACCGAATTGCTTCTTTTGGCACAAAACGTGCGATTCGTGGACAGAATCTCCGCATTTGCTCAGTTTTTGCACAAAACGTGCGTTGCACGCTCCGAATTGCTCCTTTTGGCACAAAACGGGCGTTTCGTGCACAGAATCGCCGATATTGCTCAGTTTTGTTACAAAACCCGCGGTTCGTGCACAGAATCGCCGCTGTTGCTCGGTTTTGGGACAAAACATGCGTTTCATGCACCGAGTTGCTCCTTCTGGCACAAAACGTGCGTTTCGTGCACAGAATCGCCGCTTTGCTCAGTTTTGGCACAAAACGTGCGTTTCGCGCACCGAATCGATCCTTTTGGCAAAAACGTGCGTTTCGTCCACAGAATCGCCGCTTTTGCTCAGTTTTGGCACAAAACATGCGTTTCGTGCACAGAATCGCTCCTTTTGGCAGATAACGTGCGTTTCGTGCACAGAATCGCCGCTTTTGCTCAGTTTTCGGACAAAACGTGCGTTTCACCGACCGTATTGCTCCTTCTTGCACAAAACGTGCGTTTCGTGCACAGAATCGCCGCTTATGCCCAGTTTTGGCACAAAACGAGCGTTTCGTGCACAGAATCGCCGCTTTTGCTCAGTTTTGGCACAAAACGTGCGGTTCGTGCACAGAATCGCCGCTCTTGCTCAGTTTTGGCACAAAACATGCGTTTCGTGCACAGAATCGCTCCTTTTGGCAGATAACGTGCGTTTCGTGCACAGAATCGCCGCTTTTGCTCAGTTTTCGGACAAAACGTGCGTTTCACGGACCGTATTGCTCCTTTTGGCACAAAACGTGCGTTTCGTCCACAGAAATGCCGCTTTTGCTCAGTTTTCGGACAAAACGTGCGTTTCACGTACCGAATTGCTCCTTTTGGCACAAAACGGGCGTTTCGTGGACAGAATCGCCGCTTTTGCTCAGTTTTGGCACAAAACGTTCGTTTCGTGCAGAGAATCGCCGCTTTTGCTCAGTTTTGGCACAAAACGTGCGTTTCGTGCACAGAATCGCCGCTTTTGCTCAGTTTTGGGACAAAACGTGCGCTTCACGCACCGAATTGTTCCTTTTGGCACAAAACGTGAGTTTCGTGCTCATAATCGCCGCTTTTGCTTAGTTTTGGCACAAAACAAGCGGTTGGTGCACAGAATCGCCGTTTTTGCTCAGTTTTGGCACAAAACGAGCGTTTCGTGCACAGAATCGCCGCTCTTGCTCAGTTTTGGTACAAAACAAGCGTTTCGTGCACTGAATCGCCGCTCTTGCTCAGTTTTGGCACAAAACGTGCGTTTCGTGTCCAGAATCGCCGCTTTTGCTCAGTTTTTGCACAAAACGTTCGATTCGTGCACAGAATCGCCGCTTTTGCTCAGTTTTAGCACAAATCCCGCGTTTGGTGCTCAGAATCGCCGCATTTGCTCAGTTTTGGCACAAAACCCGCGCTTCGTGCACGGAATCGCCGCTTTTGATCCGTTTTGGCACAAAACGTGCGTTTCGTACTCAGAATCGCCGCTTTTGTTTAGTTTTGGCACAAAACGTGCGTTTCACCCACCGAATTGCTCCTTTTGGCACAAAACGTGCGCTTCGTGCACAGAATCGCCGCTTTCGCTCAGTGTTGGCACAAACCGTGCGTTTCGTGCACAGAATCGCCGGTTTTGCTCAGTATTGTCACAAAACGTGCGTTTCGTGCACAGAATCGCCGCTTTTGCTCAGTTTTGGCACAAAACAAGCGATTCGTGCACAGAATCGCCGCTTTTGCTCAGTTTTGGCACAAAACGTTATTTTCGTGCACAGAATCGCCGGTGTTGCTCAGTTTTGGCACAAAACCCGCGTTTCGTGCACAGAGTCGCCGCTTTTGCTCAGTTTTGGCACAAAACAAGCGTGTCGTGCACAGAATCGCCGCTCTTGCTCAGTTTTGGCACAAAACCCGCGCTTCGTGCACAGAATCGCCGCTGTTGCTCAGTTTTTGCACAAAACCCGCGATTCGTGCACAGAATCGCCGCTTTTGCTCAGTTTTAGCACAAAACGTGCGATTCGTGCTCAGAATCGCCGCTTTTGCTCAGTTTTGGCACAAAACGAGCGTTTCGTGAATAGAATCGCCGCTTTTACTCAGTTTTGGCACAAAACGTGCGTGTTACGCTCCGAATTTCTCCTTTTGGCACATAACGTGCGTTTCGTGATCAGAATCGCCGCTTTTGCTCAGTTTTGGCACAAAACGTGCATTCGAGCATAGAATCGCCGCTTTCGTTCAGTTTTGGCACAATACGTGCGTTTCGTGCATAGAATCGCCGCTTTTGCTCAGTTTTGCAACAAAACGTGCGTTTCGTACACAGAACCGCCGATTTTGCTCAGTTTCGCAACAAAACGTGCGTTTCGTGCACAGAATCGCCGCTTTTGCTCAGTTTTGGCACAAAACGTGCGTTTCGTTCATAAAATCGCCGCTTTTGCTCAGTTTTGGCACAAAACGTGCGTTTTACGCTCCGAATTTCTCCTTTTGGCACATAACGTGCGTTTCGTGCACAGAATCGCCGCTTTTGCTCAGTTTTGGATAAAAACCGCGTTTCGTGCAGAGAATCGCCGCTTATGCTCATTTTTGGCACAAAACGTGCTTTTCGTGCATAGAATCGCCGCTTTTGCTCAGTTTTGGCACAAAACGTGCGGTTCGTGCACAGAATCGCCGCTTTAGCTCAGTTTTAGCACATAACGTACGTTTCGTGCACAGAATCGTCGCTTTTGCTTATTTTTGGCACAAATCCTGTGTTTCGTGCACAGAATCGCCGCTTTTGCCCAGTTTTGGCACAAAACGTGCGTTCCATGCACTGAATTGCTCCTCTTGGCATAAAACGTGCGTTTCGTGCACAGAATCGCCGCTCTTGCTCAGTCTTGGATAAAAACCTGCGTTTCGTGAAGAGAATCGCCCCTTATGCTCAGTTTTGGCACAAAACGTGCTTTTCGTGCATAGAATTGCCGCTTTTGCTCAGTTTTGGCACAAAACGTGCGGTTCGTGCACAGAATCGCCGCTTTAGCTCAGTTTTGGCACATAACGTACGTTTCGTGCACAGAATCGTCGCTTTTGCTTATTTTTGGCACAAATCCTGTGTTTCGTGCACAGAATCGCCGCTTTTGCCCAGTTTTGGCACAAAACGTGCGTTCCATGCACTGAATTGCTCCTCTTGGCATAAAACGTGCGTTTCGTGCACAGAATCGCCGCTTTTGCTCAGTCTTGGATAAAAACCTGCGTTTCGTGAAGAGAATCGCCCCTTATGCTCAGTTTTGGCACAAAACGTGCTTTTCGTGCATAGAATCGCCGCTTTTGCTCAGTTTTGGCACAAAACGTGCGTTTCGTGCACAGAATCGCCGCTTTTGCTCAGTTTTGGCACAAGACGTGCGTTCCACGCACCGAATTGCTACTCTTGGCATAAAACGTGCGTTTCGTGCACAGAATCGCCGCTTTTGCTCAGTTTTGGCACAATACGTGCGTTTCGTGCACAGAATCGCCGCTTTTGCTCAGTTTTGCACAAAACGTGCATTTCGAGCATAGAATCGCCGCTTTTGCTCAGTTTTTTCTCAATACGTGCGTTTCGTGCACAG